>VZSG01000014.1:3243316-3314235 GCA_013398315.1 Nothoprocta pentlandii | reverse complement strand
ATATATATATATATATATATATATATTTATATTTAGATACACACACATATGCACACGCACGCAGCGGGAGGTCAATATCAAATAAGAGAGGGAGGCGGAAAGGGCTCCCACGGACCCCTGGAAAGGCCAGACGGTCCCTGCGGGTGGGGGAACAAGCAAACCATGAGCCCAGCTCTCTGGGGCACGCGTGGCGGGGGTCTGGGTGAGGTGGCCTGGAACAACCCCCCTGGCTGCAGGAAAGTCACTCCTGGGGCAGAAGGAGCCTGTGCACGTGGGTGCGTGTGCATGTGCACACATTCGTGGGTGCAGGTGTGTAAATGCACACGGATGCATGCACACAGGTGCGTATGCACACGTGTGTGTGTGTGTGCATCATATAGGGGGGAGAAGCAGCCATACAGGGCGGGCAGGCTGCTCACTAAGCCATAACGGTGCACACGCTTCTTAGGCACAGGCCTCCCAACAACTGCGCTGGAGCCCATTTATTTTAAAGCATTTACCACAGCCCAGCTCTGGCTTTTCCAGCAGCTCCTCCTCACCTGTCCCCGACTGCTCTGCACCAAGGGCAATGCTGCCTGCTCCGGGCCATGGCTGGGCTGCAGAGCCGGGCAAGGAGAGGCACCAGCCCTGCACCACGGAACAGGGCGGCCTTCGCGCTCGCAACCTCATCCTCAGCGCTTGGAGAGGAAAAGGCCAGCGCCCGCCCACACAGATCATGGGGGACAGTAAATATCACCTTGCCGAAAACCAGAGAGCATGAAACCTAGCACATTGCTGCAGCTGCTGGGCTCGCTTTCTGCTCATTCCTTCAGCTTCCTTTCTATTCCAGAAGGGTTACGCTGGCTTTTAAATAATGGGCTCCTTTCCCCCCCACATAAATCTTTCCTGACAATTTTGACCTTTTACAGCACAAAATGCAAAAACCTAGGATGAATGAACCTTCCAAACCAATAAATGTTACAAAATTAAATTGTCATAAGAACAGCAAGGTAGGAATAATTACAGCTGCGAACACAGAGAGAAGGAACTACCTTTGCTGCATTCATCGTAGATGAGACACCATCTGGAAGGCCTCCATTTCTGTTAAGTAAAGCTACCTGTAAAAGCAGAACCAGTTTCTGCCTACACAGAAACTCTTCATTGATGTTTTTATTCAGGGCCCAGTCGGATACAATCCCTATTTTTTTCTTGGAATAATGAAAAGCAGAGGAAAATGGGCTCTAGGCTAGCATCCTTGAAGATGGAAACCAGAGAGGAATGAGCTACATCCCTATGCAATACAGGGCCCAGTGCAACCCTGGTAGCCGTGATCTGTCCACTCAACACTATGTGTCTCAAGACAAGCAGCAGGCTCCAATGCTCCCCAATCATTTAGCTACAGACCTAGGCAGAGCTTTGAGGAAAGGCTCAAAAGCTCAGGTCAGATTTTTGGAAGTTTTCTTGCAGCTCTGTGTGCGTTTCCAGTTCTGCTTCCAGATGCCCATCTAGCTAATTCTTTCACACCAAAACTTCCTGCTGACCTCTTCCATTTATCGCTGGTCTCTGCTTGCATTTAGACGACACACATTAATTGGCAAATGAGCACGATTCCTTCCTCTGTGCCTTAACCACTCTCCTGAGATTTACAGGAAGTCAGGCAGACTTGGCTTAGTTCTCTGTCTTGGCTATTTTGGTTTCAGGGGATCAAATTTACATGAGGATATCCACAACTTACACTTCAGTCTTAATCCACATTAAAATCTTAAGTATTGCATGGATTTGCACTAGAAATTTAGCCACATATTTCCATAGCGAGGCCCTTAATGACTGCATATTCTTTTTTCCTTGCATTATCTGCTGTTCAGAATGATTCATGAAACAGAAAAAGGGATCTGTGCCATCATTAAAAGTGCTACGTCATGTTATAGGAGAGCAGGACGCTAAGGGCCAGCACAACATCTCTGAAATTTAGGTAATTGCATTATCGTAGCTTGAGCTCGCTTGCTTAACAACAGACTCTTGGTAATCATTCTTAAACACATTTTGACCATATTGCACCCTTTGGATGATACTGGAAACAGAATAGTAACAAACCCAATGTTTCCTTTGAACGATTTGCCCTAGTGTATGCTCCGCCTGGCACGGCTGGGCAGCGCGAGAAGCTAAAAGCTAATCAAGCCTCAACCCAGCATGTTCAGCTAAGAATAAGTTTTGGGGAGAGTTTATTTTGCTGTATGTAAGAAAGAAGGTGTGTGTGGGGTGGAGGGAACTTCATGGTGCGACGGTGGCTGCTCCCACACGGCATCACTGTCCCTCTGGGGACACCCGCCTCTGGCCATGATGGAGCGTGAAGCTGCCATCACCACGGCTATTACCATAGCATTAGCATAAGCAGCAGGAGACAGTATATTTATTTTGCTGCCGGGACTCGGTTTTCTGAAGCTGAAATAGCTTGCAGTTTGAATAAAAAAAAAGTTAACTTCAGCTCTAGCTTTCTCTGCTCCTAATTGGTGTCACCAAGAGATCAGTACTGCTTAAAAATAAAGCAGGGTTGTGTCAATATTGATCATTTCACCCCCCTTCGGCTGTTTCCAGTGGCAACCAAAAATAATTTACAATTCATTATGGACATGGTGTTTCTTCCAGAATAAGTGCCATTGTTACATTAGAATTAATCCCTATCTGACTTGGGTACCTGCATTTATTGTACACAAAATGAAAAGGGGAGGTTTTCCTTCATCAGAAATAGTTCACCTGTCATCAGAGATACAAGTTCTTTTAAATGATTTTAATTTCAAAATCCTTGACCTCCACTTGGGTCCAACGTAAGGCTTGTTATTTGCTGCTCATTTTGCATGCTTGGTAGATCAAACATATTTGTATGCAAATATTTTCAGCCTCCCTGGACTTTGTACATGCTAAATAGCTCTAATTTCATTATTAGAATTGTAAGAGGAGCGGAAAAAAACAACACAGGAAGGAAAACGAGGGGCCTTGCAGACTGTAAATACAATTCTCCAAGAGCGTAGACGTCAAACCCCAACATGGGCAAGGGCCTGGGACTATGCCCATGTCCATGCCCATGCCTCACTCCTTGCTGCAATAAGATGAAGCAGGTTCAAAGCCAGCCCGACCTACACACCTCCTTGAGGGGTTACCACTTGCTCCACAGGGACATTTCGAGAACAGATTTTGCTAGGAANAAAAAAAAAAAAAAAAAAAAAAAAAAAAAAAAAAAAAAAAAAAAAAAAAAAAAAAAAAAAAAAAAAAAAAAAAAAAAAAAAAAAAAAAAACCAGACAGAAATCCTGACTTTCATCCAACATTGCTGTGTTCATGATTTCATTTCATGCTGCCTGCATTAGAAAAAACAATGGAGAGAAAAAAAGGAGGTTCAGGGAAGATATGATTGCTGCCTTAGACCTGTGGGCATATGACCACCACTGCATCCAAATCAAGCTTCGAGTGTCATCATTTCAGTGAAGCCTTTTGGGGCCTGTGCATGCCTGGCTGGGAGAGGAGGGTCTTCTCTACCCATCTGAGACACCTAAAAGTCGGGCAGTTGGTAGGACTGAGGTTTTTCAGCATCCCAACAGCAAGGGTCTAGGGGCAGCTCCCCTGAAGGCTGTGCCAGGGCTAGGGAGGACCTGAACCTGCTGGATTCGCCTGCTCCCACCCAAGCTCACCTAGCAGCATTGGGCCAAGACACTTGCTCTGAGGACACAGCTCAGTGCTTTGAAACCCCTTTCCAAGCTGGTCACGCAGGGCGCAGACTCAGGGCTTCACCACAGCCCCAGGACTCTGTTTCTAACACATTACTGGCCAGGATCTTATTTGGGGGGCAGGATCTTCCCCTGCATTTGGGCAATCTAGAGGATCCCAAAAGGAAATTCTGGTTTCCTGTCAGATCTGGTCAAAGGTCTTCAAAAAGAGCCTGCAAGGAAGGAGAAATTAGGCTCATCAAGCACTTCCAAAGGGAGAGGTGAACACAAGCCATTGCTGGAAGGAAAACATAGAAGCAGCAGATGAATCAACAGGGAAAGAAACCCACTATTATTCCTTCTCGAGTGCAGCCTCCAGCTTGATTAACAAGAATAGCAAACCACCAACAGATTAAGGAACACACATCTTCTCTTATAACCAACCGAGTATTTTTATCTGCAGGCCTCCCCCTCATACACACACACATATTTCCCCCCATGGAGTTTCAATGATCTTCGTAAGCCTGTGACATCTGCTTACCAACATTTGGTGTAAAAATATCAATATCTGCTTTACATAGCTGTTATGAGCATTACATCTACCAGTCAGTAAAGATCAAGAGTCTCCTGGGAGCTTGTTGGATCAAACTGTCATGATTTCAGCACTGCTTTGCGTCAGACAGAAGAATTTAAAGTCAAAACACAGATAGTTTAAGGAGGAAGACAATGAGAACGTCTGAGTCATACCCTGCTGAGGGTGAAGAGAGCAGATTAATAGACAGCAAACATGAATGAAACCGAACAGCTCATTTTAGTCACGCGGCTTCTTCTCAAACTCAAAATAGGATTTATTTTCAGTCATGGAGCATGTAAAGAGGATTTCTTTGCACCTTGCCAAGGAGAGGGGAGCGAAGAGTTTTGAATACTGTGGGCCAAGGTCCCCTTTCTTTGACATTCGGAGAAGTGCCATTGGAGGGACCTCTCGTTGTACCCAGAGAAGTTTTGCTGTTCACCGGCCGCTCCTCGTGGCACTCAGCGACCCATGAGCGTGTGCACAGCCCGTCCTCAGCAGCAAACACAAAACATGTGCTCCAGCCCCAGCACCCCTACCCGTGACCCTACCCTACGTGACTGCTTGTAGGTCACACAGAAGCAAATCAGCTGTGCCCCACTGCTGAGTCCCTGCGGGAGAAGGCTAAGCAGACAGGACTCTGCGGCTGGATGGGCTTCCCAGGGTTACCCAAAATCATTAGCTTACTCAGTCAAAGCCTCTGAACTCTTTGCTGCAGCAGTGGTGACAATCGGCAACAACAGCTACTAAAATCATCTGCCTCCGCTTTTTGGGTGGGAGCAACCTGGTTGCATAAATGGGGTGTTTCCAGCAAGGTTTAGATGTGATACATGAGCATCCTTCCCTCTGTCAGCTCCCCAGAGCATTCCCTTAGAGGCCATCTCTGATGCCTCCCCCTCTGGAGGCCGCCTCCAACCAGATCCTGGTGGGACCGAAGCATCTGCAAAGGATCCTTGCATGTTCCCCATCCCTCCAAAAGACTGTTCAACCCTTGAGCTGTTGGGAGCTGTTTGCTCTCAAAACTCATGCCCAGAGGGAAGAGTGAGTGCAAGGACAGAGGTGCACTCGCTTCTGTATCAGCAACGGGATGCAGGAGAGGCAGGAGGAAGAGGCTGGTCCTCTCGATGTATAAACAAATGATTTTTAATACATAGCTTTGGAGATATTTTTACAATACATATAATCCAAAAAAGACTTTCAGTAAGGCCTTCAGTCATGTTTTCACAGGAGTTTTATGAGCAAGTGAACAAAGCTAGCACACAGCGGTATATGTAAAAATTTGTGTTCCTTCCTGTTTTAAGTAACTGGTTAGAAGGGATTTTGCAGCAGGGCATAAGGATGGTTTACAAAATTGACTCCTTTCTTACATCACTTCAGCAATTCTGCTCTGAAGAAACTTCATCATTTTGGGGCCAAGCCACTTTTATCCCTTAATTATATTAAAGCCTTACTCACTTGTGATTCACACCAATCACTCTCAAACCTGAAAACATTCAGCGATTTTTGAATCTGCCTCTTTCTGGTAAAAAAGGGGAGGTTTTCTATCTGCTGACCTGTCTGACAGTATGAGAGCAAAGTCATCACTTAGTAATACTCTTCTCTTACTCATTTCTCGAGAATCCAGCCCTTCTTGAAGCACGGAACAGCACACTTGCATTATTTAACAGGCAGCCAGTGTTCCTCCACCCCCAGATCACTGGAACAGGTCCTGTGGCAATACCACAGGAGAGAGCCTAGCCACTAAAGTTATACATTTTTATGACAAAAATAGAGCATGGCCTATCACGTTTTTGCTCTTACGTTGTCTTTGCTAATATCCCTAGTTTCAACAGTGCCATTATGGCATTTTTCATGATCATAATCCTGTCCTCCTTTGCTTATTAAGTGTGTGCCTACATCAGTTCTAACCTTGTATCTATATTTTTTTATACAGACTTGTCAACCCCAAATTTAGCATTTGGTCACAAATGTGACAAAAACAAAGAGAATCATTGCAAAATACAATACAGAGCAAAAAAATATATATTTTTTTCCCTTAAGAAAACGTTTGGTAAGGAGAAGGTAGGTGTTTTAATTTGACAACATGAATTTTGTTGCCTTAGTGATTATGGGCTGGAGGCAAGTCCTGAATATCACTGCAAAAGGCAGACAACTTATAGGCTTAATTGTTTACCATCATCAAACTTCAAAGCAGCTTTCAAGCATAGGAAAATTTTGGTTTATCCCTTGGAGGACCAAGGGGTTTGGTTTCATTAGACAGTTTGAGTGAATCCAGTGCTTCCCACTTCTCTTAGAGGAACACAGAATCTATTACTTCCTTTAAACTTAAAAACCATAAAGAGAAATTTGTAAGAGTGTAACAGAACTGCTTGCATCCCTCAGCTATGCACCATGGCTGTTTATCATCACACTGTTTTACTGCCATGTGCAGAAAATGGTAACTGCTTAAAAAAATACAAAATAAAATAAAGAACAGGAGAACACAGCACTCATCCATGGCAGTTAAGCAGACATATTTTTCTGTGACTCCTCCCCACCACAGCTTAAGATCTCTACCTAGAATCTGTTTTTTCCTATCACTTAATCCTGAAGATTATTTTGGATAGGAAAATTGTGATAGGCAAGTTGTTCCCTTTTCTATCAAAGGTCAGATGTAAGCAGCATCATCATCTCCCCAAACACGCAGCAGGTAAGTGACAACTTATAACACCTCTGCAAATGGGGAAGAACACTTGTCTCGGACCTCCAAGCTGCTCTGTGTAGCACTCTTCTCCCTCTTGCATCCCTCTCAGCTATCAGAGGCTTGACTGGCAAGGAAAATCTATGTAATCAGGAGAGAAAACTGTGATTTTCCCCTAAGAAAACACTTTCTGCGAGAGCAGAGTGGAGAGCCCTTTCCGTCTTGGACATTTCCTCCCAGCACATCCACGGCTTGGCCAGGAAAGTCCTGGTGACTCCTGCTTGGGCATCTCAGTCTGTTGGGGACATAGAAAGCTCCCGGGAGGGGCACGAGTCCGACACATTTCCGTGTAAGACATTAAGAAGAGAAGGCAACAGGGCAAAGGCACCACCACCCTCCCTTGGCTTTGGCACCTATACATTTTGACATACATTACCAGTCAGTTGGGAAAAGGGTACCAGGACAAATAATTCCAAGAAGGTGCCCATTCACTAGCTTGTCTGAATAGAGTCCAAATGGATGAAGACTATTGACATTTTGCTGAACATGTCCAGCTTAAGATGCATGGTGAAAGATGATTTATTTTTGTCTCAGAATTAAAGGATTGTGTAAAAAATTTGGATACATATAGGATAGATGAAGAGCATAGATTTTGTACTACTAAAACCAACATACGGTCTTTTTAATGAAATATTAAACATATGCTATTTTTCCAATTGAATGAAATGTACTCAAAACAAACCGTTTGTATCCAGGGATCCCTGCAGGCAACAGAAGGCTTGTCATGAAAATAGCTGCTTCAGTACCGGTCTAATAATTCAGATTCAATAGGATTCAAATCTGAAAGTAAACAGATGTGTTATTGGATCTCATTCCAAATCTACCACATCCTTATTCCTGCAATTTTCTCCTGGATACTTAAAAAAAAAAAAAAAAGTCTAAGTTCCATAGACACTATTTAGCCCTGTTGTGGAAGCCAGGATCTGCTGAGAGGGTTTCAGCTGGAGGACAGATCATCACAGGAGGATTTCTCCAGGAGGATGGGGCTGACGATCAGGCTGCCGCTCGCACGAGGTCGGGCAGAGAGCAGTGTGAGCAGAGCCCCATGGTGACGCTCCGAAGGGGACAGCTATTCTCCCATCTCTGCCCCTTCCGTCCATGCTGAACCCTGCAGAAGCGGCCCAGTTTATCCAGCAGGCTGCAATTCAAGGCGAGGCAATTGATTAGCGCTGCTCGGGGCAGGTGGCCGAGCACCACGATGAGTCACTGACAGCCTTACCTGGAGCGTCCTTGCGCAGGACTCCGTGCAGATGCGCGGCCAGCTGGGATGTGTTTGGCTGCCTGTGGTTTTCCGCTGGCGAATCCCGAAGCCGAAGGCCAGCTACTACATCTGGCATTGGAGCTCTTGTCTGAAGAACTAAATGGATTACTTGTCCTTGCAGGAGGCTTTCGCCATCTGCTGCAGATGCAATACTGACGAGGGTCTCAAGTTTACCTAATTGCTTCAGGATATCATTATACGGAGGAAAATAATGCACAGGGCTAGGGTTGCTTTCTTTTAATCAGAGAGTTAGGATCATGTATGTGTGTTAGAAGTGATATTTCCTCTGCCTGCCCCTCACAGTCTGATACTGCCAATACTCCCTCAATCTGGCCGCTGAAGCCATCCAGCTCGGTGTTCCTACGAGCCTCTGTGGGTGCTGCTCACACAAAGGTCCTCTCCTTCTCCCACCTCTCTCCTGCCAGGATGTGGTGGCTCCGGCACGTACTGGACAGAAGAAATGGGGAGGAGGGACTGTAGCACCTGAGGAGACAAGGTACAACCTGGGAAGAGACAGGGATGGTCCAGTTCCCCGTGCTGCAGCTGCCAACGAGTCGCACGCTCCTCCAGAAGCCACGTCTGAGCCTCTGGATGGGAAAGGGACAATGGTTCAAGACCGCAGAACTGGAGGAAACGGCCACAAACCGAAGCACAACCTTTCTTTTATAATCATTAGAGCCATGGCCAATCGCTCCTCTTGCCACGAATGACACGTTGAGAGGAAAGATCTCAACAAACACACAACGATTTTCAGGCAAACAAATTGTAAAACCGGCCTGCGGATTAGTTTGTCACATAGATCACCAAAAGCAACAACTACGCGGGTGCCTGCAATCCAGTGATAAATGTGCTACCATCCCACAGCTAAACTGCTTAATAGCTGGAGACTATCCTGATAGAGACCAACTGTTGACTTCGTGGTCTGCACTGCGCTGACGCAGGTCTTCTGTTCATAAAGCAAACCTGATTTCAACAATGTTGATCTAGTCTTGCAGACACATCGGCCCCATTAGCCTAAAGAAGACAGATGATAAAATAATACAGTATATGCACAGACCTACCCACTCTACTCAGAAGAAGAAACACATCCCAAAGGGGCTGTTCCATCAGCCTTTTTAGATAGAAAAGGAAAGTAATTCAGTTACAGCAATTTTCTAAATCCCCAAATCTTTGAATGTTAAAAGACAGAAACCTCCTAGATGACAATGTGTCTCCAATAAGATCTCAAAGAATTTTAAGTGTTATAAATCATTTCCCCTCCAAATCTTCTTTCCAAGGGCCTTAGAAATGTAGAGCTGCCTTGCAAAATAGTTGCCATTATTAAACCCTCTTTTCCACCCTACTTAGAGGTTACCAATGATCCTTGAAAATCTCACATAACTGTGACAAAAACAAATCCAATTCTAAAAGAGTTTCTTAGAAAGAGATATCTTCCTTTGCTTGGTAATAGTGACTATATTGACTGCACTGTGGAGATGGAGCTCGTAGACACAAAAGCAAGTGGGAACAAGCAGAGCAGCTGCGTGCATTGGTTGTAAACTAACACCTCTCGAACCACCTTTGCTGACATTTGCTAACATCTGTTATCTCTACAGTCCTATCTCTCCTTTATCATCATGTTTCTGTTCTCTTTAGGTTCTGGTCCCAGTCTTTTCATGATCTTTTTGGGTCTAGATGGCCTAGGTGCCATCCTGCATTAATTGTGGCACCATCCTCTGAAAATTAGGAGAACAAGAGCTCATCATACCTTGATGCAAAAGACACATTCCAAGTACAGGAACACAGCATTGACTGTTGTTCTGCAGTGCAATTCTAAAACATTTTAAGGAGCTTTCCCCATGATTCAAGAAATGGAAAAATAGATAAATAACAGAAAGGATTTCTGTTAGCATCAAAGATGTTGCCGTTGATGCAATCAGTTAATAACCATAGCCTCATAAAACAGTCCCCATAGCCTATTGCATTTGCAAAATCTAGATACAAGGTACACAAGTGGAAAAAGACAGCTAAAATGTAAGTCTGCGGAGTGAAACAGAAGTTTTCGGAAAGTGCTCACTGGTGGGATGATCTATCCACAGCAAAGCGTTAGTCAGCCAAGCAGAGAGCTCTCATCAAATATGGGTATATTAGCATGCTGTGCCTGACTACATTTCAGCTTGCAGCTAAGCAAGGCATTCTTGCCAGCAAGCCAGACTGATGCATTCTCCAAAGGATCGTGCCTTACAGAAAAATAATCATGAAATATTAATCATTTCCCACTTAGAGCTACAACTGTCACAAATGATGTAGCCCGCCCATGTATAAGCTCCTGCTGCAAAAGCTTATCAAGAGCACAGCAAATTTTGATTACTCCCCAGCTACAGATAAAGCACTGAATTTTAGACAATTCAGTCAAATAATACCAGATGCTTTTTTTCATAATCAGGACATCAACCTTATTGCAGTTTGATACCAGAGTTATGGCTCAAGCTGCCTTTGGCTGAATTTGACCAGCAAAAAAAATAAGTAATTCATTAACCACCAAACACACACCACCTACGTTCAACCCTGGCTCAATGTACCAATGAATCCTGCACTGAGAATCAAGCAAATGCTGCCAAAAGTATTCACAAAGTTCTGTCTGAAGACAAAAGTTGATTGCCCTACAGGCTTGGCAACACTCCGGTTTTGTCCTGGCACTAAACACACGTTGATGAGCACATTATGGAAAGGGAATGCATGGCAAAGATAGGTTTATGAGGGACTGTGCTGGGAGCAGGCAAAAGGCCCCCTGAAAGATCATCTTGAAAGCACATGCGAGTGTGGAAGCTGTTCATTCAGAGATCAGAGCTGATGCCCTGTGACTTACCAGGCCTGTGGTTCAGCTGCAATAGCAAATAATGAGAAATAATTCCTCTGAATCGCTGATAGGCAATCCAGAGCGTGAAAAGTATTTGCATAAAACAGTCATTGTAATTTCACACACGCAGATCTCTGGCAGTCAAAACCTCGAGGCAGATCATCCAGGGACTGAGGGAAAGAAACTAAATCAGTTGTTTGCTACAAATAACTCATCCCGTTGTATCTGATGTGGCACTGTCTTGTTATCAGATATCGTCGCTGCCCCAGGATCCCAGGACACAACCCCCTGTGTGACAACCCAAGATACATCCATCACTATTCCTCTCCGCCAGGAAAATCAAAATGCTGACACGGGATGGAAGGAAAAAGTACTCCAAAAAATGGAAGCAATGCTTATCAGGCCGAGCTAGTCTCATCCTTGTCACAAGTGCAATGAATGTTGGTGACTGAGACCCTTCTGCACTCAATGACTACCACTGCCTATTTTCAAATTCACCTTTGGTCATACACTCCATGGACCTTCTCCAGTCTTTCTTCAATAGCAATCTTTCTTTTCTATCTTTATCAGCAGATAGAGTCCCCTTCCCACTTCTCAGCATTTATTAAATTTGTGGTTTCCTGGAATTACGGGATGCTATAGTATTTTCTCCCTCTTGATACTCTGGAAATTACTTTTCAGATAAAATCAAAGATTTCAGCTATTACCTTTACCAGCAATGCAGTTAGTGTTACAGCAACACCTATCAACCAAACCCAACATGTGAGCAACCCAATAAACTGCTGCATCTAAAATATTTTGCTTGGGCACAGGACCAGTTTCTAGGAGAAAAGAGCTCTGTTTTCAGCACAAAATAGATGTTTAATATAGAAGCCCCAAAGCTAGTCTAGGAGCAAGGCACTAAAAAAGAAGAGAAATTCAGCAGAATAATCTCCTGCACTGTGCCTTAAGAAAGATAAGTTTTCTATGGTTTCACACACAAGTTACCTGGGAAAATTGCTGCGTTCTATAGCATTATGGCATTAAGATTCATTGTGGCTCTCAAGCACGATGAATTTCAAATACGGCAGCTTACATTCTAATTAAAGAGCTTCTGATAATCTCGCATCACATGCTTTACATTTTCAAGCTACGCCGTTAGATAAAAATGATGAAAACAAAAAGGCCAGGTTCAGCCTTTCAGAAGAACGAATCTTCTCACACGGATGCCATAATAGTTAAAGGCATCAACACTGTAATAAATATTAAGAAATCTGTCACTCTCTGTCATCTGATTTGAAAGAGCAAACTCCCCAGCGCTCGCTGCCGACAGCACCGAAGGAAAGAGCTTCACCTGGAATCACACATTGATTCAGCTCAGGGAACGCTTCCCCGTGAGGCCCTTCCATGTCAGATTTGGTTGGCAGGCCCCTCTCTACACTAATTAAAGGATTTTTTAAATGCCACTCCTGATCGCCATGTCACATTTTCTATTTGCAACTGTGTTCAAGCACAGCTAGGGAAGCTAAATGCTAACCAAAAATAAGCTAAAAATAAATAAATGAAAAATTTCTGGATCAGTTTCCTTTAATTTCCCCTTGACACCAGCTCTGGGAACTAGAATTTTATGGCCCATTTTTTATTCACAATTTGGATATCTGAAGCATCCTTAGATCTAATGAAGAGCTGCACTTCCAGATTTTTGTCCCTAAATTATACATGGGAATATGAGAATTGTACGAGAACACAGAAATTTAGACTCCAGGCATGGAGATTCGTACACGGGCACTCAGTTTACATTTTTCCAGATATTTCTGCTCTCTGCCCAGAAACAAACCTGCACGCACAAACACGGTGTTATTTGCTCAAAAACAACCCACCACAACTTGCACCATTTGCTCATGCAAGAAGAGGTGCAAAGCTGGGCTACTAATGTGTGGCCTCCTCAACGTGTGGCACACCAGCTAGCACTAAAGAAAGACAAATGGCTTTTCCTTCTTGACACGTTCCAAGAGAATTCATATTTCGGATGAGCTGAGCTCATCTGTTCAAGCAAAATGCCAAAGCGTTCCACTTCCCAGGCCACATTTCCTTCCTAACAGGGGCCAAAAGAAAACAGTTCAGACATCAGCAGCACAACTTCCTTTATGCTGGTGGGGAGTTTAGGAAGCACATTCAAAACAGCAGTAAATTATCTAACAATTCAGAACCTGCATCAGTCTGTGCCTCGGTTACAATTCTAATCTCCCGTGAGATCTTTTGCTGGCACGGAGATCCATTAAGAAAAGCAACAGTGCAAAACACCACGTGCCCTGCTGACAGCTTATTGCATTCCTTGCTCTCCACTGTTTCCAGAGCCGAAAGTCTTAAATGAATCACAAGAAAACAGCTGTGAGACAAGATTTGCAGCAATTTCTGCATTTGCTTGATAGCAGCCTGCATAATAACGCTAATAAGGACAGATCAAGAACTACAGAAATTGCATTCAGATGTGCCCAGGCAAGGCTGCGTTCACAGCGTGATCAATTCTGAGGATTTTTGAGTCCTTCTTAGAGCCACAAACTTAATGCTGCAGCAAACAAGAGGAGAGCATAATCTTAACAGCACCCAACAAAACCTACTTTTAGCTAAGATGTTTTTCTCTATTAATAGCAAAAAAACTCACAAAGATTCTTGGGTTAGGGTGCACAAAAATTAACCCATATGCAGCAGGTCTCTTCTGCAGCCAACACACCCAAAATACTATAGATCTACTAGAATTGGAGGCCAATAGTTACAGAAATCAATTATTGCTGCTGCTAGAAAACTGCTAGGGAAGAGAGGTGAAGCTTGGGAGCATCTCTTGCTTCAGGGGAATTCTCAATTTTATTACTAGCTAATTGCATGAATTCCAATTTCAAATTCTTTATTTATGTCCTAACCTCTGTTCCTGTGTTTGTTTTTTTTCCAGAGCTGCAATTAAAATTCATGCTGCTCTTTCACTGCTATTGAGCACTGCTACTGAACGAAGGAAATCCATGGCTGGGGAAACAACGCTGCACAAAACACCCCTAAAATCAGCTACTACTTGCTGCACACAGCGCTCACCAAAGGCTGTAGTCCAAGCTGGTCCTTCAAGATTGCCTTTAAAAGAAGCCAATACTAGGGCCGTTCAGCCCACCCAAAGATGCACTTGAAAGAGACATAAGGAATCATGCATGAGAATTGCTCCTCTCTCTCCGACTGCAGGTGTCTAGACCAACATTTAAGACAGCTCAAACTGAGTGGGATGAATAGCACCCAAAGTGGCCACATTTGAAAAATATGTTTTAGTAGTTGAGTTAAAAATATTTTTACCATCAGGTAGAAAACGTCTGCAGTGTCACCTGTGTAAAAGTGCAACAGCCACGCAGCCATGCATTCCTGCTTGGCAAATCCAGGCACCTTTCAGAGGAGAAATGGAAAACTTTGCAGCCCATCAACTCCAGAGATGAGTCCGATTTTTAATTAAAAGGATAGATTTCGGACTAAAGCGGCCTTTAGAATTTCCCCATTGTACTGTAAAGAAATGAGATGCAAGGAACTTCCTTAGCTACTGTTGCTACCAAACAGTGCTTTAAGGCATATTGTGCAGGAACGATTTTAATACACAGCATCTGTCTTTAAATCAGGCACAAGTTTTAGAAATACTTGAGTTCATACAAAGATATATTGGCAGTAACATTTAACACCATCAGGTCCAAATTATTTCTAACCACTTTTTACTGCAGCTTCACGGTGATTATAAGACTCTTCCTGTGCAATAATTGCATGTGATACTACAGAGGCATGAATTGCCATTAATTGGTGTATCTCAGTAGCTAACAGTAAGATTAAGACCAACCCTCACTTAACAGTCATGATGATAAATCAATACATGCAGTAGCTGAAGTTATTAAAACCGTTCCTCCGTGTTCGATTATTATCCACAAAGTCGCCTCCAGAGAGCTTCTGTGCAAGGGCTGTGCAGCCCTGGGAAAGGGTTAAGCAGCTCTCAGTAGTTGCTACGCAACAGGGCTCTGCTCTTAGTGCATGTTCTGCCAGCAGAGCCCCTTGCAATGATGCAACCTCTCTGCACCTTACCCAGAGACTCGCCTGAAAACTTGTCTGAAACAACAACAAACACCCAGATTGCTCAGAGCTGCATCTAGCTCCTAGAAGTCATTATTTCTCAATTGCTTTTACACATATAATCGCCTGTTCCAAAGCATACCTTGTACCATCATCTTTTAATACGATTTAAATGGTGGTAAAGACGACTAAGTAAAATATTGGCAAGAGAATTAAAGCCAAATCAGGAAATCCCAATAGTCAGGGATGGTCAGTGTCCTACTACTAAGTCACTTTACTTAGGTGCCCCAAATACAAACAATAAATCAGTCTGTGTTATTTGTGCTTAACCATAACACAAGTGTTTCATAAATATGTGAACCAGGAAAGCAGAATCCACCCTGTAAGCTAATCCAAACATCAGGGATTTGAATATCTACGGGCTTTGGGGAAATTAATTTCCAACCAGCAACTTCACAAGCTAAGATTCAGGGACTTGACTCTGCAGAGGCTTCAGAACCATTTAAATTTACAAACAAACATCAATGTAGTTTCTGAAAGAGCACATGTAAATCAAGCATGTATGCAAACCTTTGCTCAATTTCAGTTATTTTTTCTCAGTCAATCCCTATGAAACAATAAAAACAAAATCTTCATGTTGTCAGCCTTATTCTAGCAAAAAAAACCTACTAATCAGATTTTATGGAGCCAAATCTTGCTTTGTTTTCCCCTAATTTCTTAGCTGTCTCACATAATGGGCCTACTTATGGTATTAAATACTCCGGTCTGTGCATCACAAAGAAGGGCTAGAGAACTCTCTAGGGCAAGAGATCTCCACCCAAGTTCCTGTTGGCCATTTCTATTAGCCACAGCTGTACAGCAGCTTCAACACAAGCACCAAAAGTAAAGCACTATGATGCTAGCTTTATGAAGAAGCTTTCTGCTTTCTTCCAAGACACCAGACACCACAACGTAGGACTAGATCATGAATTGCTCAAGATCTAGTCCGAGAAGAGTCGGACAAATTGACCTCACTTGGAGAACTACCTGAATTTGCTGTGCAAAGCCGTGTGATTAGCAAGCTCTAGAATCAGGCTTTGATTGCATGTCCTCTCAGTTTCCTATCTTTCCTCATCTATAATATACACGTGTATATATATATATCTGTTCACCTGGATGGGTGAATTCACCACACCAACTTGGATCAGTGATATTTGCTCATTTTTTATCTCACAGAAACTGCTAGCAGAAGAGATAAGAGCTGACCTGATAAAAACAGCCAAGCATACCAAGCGTCCCTGGATGAACAACATACTTGACTATCACCTCTTTTATTTGTTAGCAGAAAGAACATCTACATAAAACAGGCTATGGTAGAGTAAGTTTGTCTTCCTCTCAAGCCATTTATGTAATGATCTGCATTAGTGTTTCCAGCTCTGCTCTACAGAGCTATCAGGCTTCAGTTCCAAGGCAGCTGAACTTGATTGATGGAAAGGAAGATCTTTCTTCCTTTCCATAGGAGAAAGGAAGAAGGGGAAGATCTGGGGGACCAAGTCAACATGAGCCCTACAAAAACAGACAGAAGAAAAACTTTTGGGGAGCTGGTAATACTTGGAGAGGTTGGCTTCTCAGCAATAAAAAAAGGAGAAGGTTAAAAAAAAGATAAAGTCAGACAGAAACAAGAGAGGAGGACAGCCGACATGCTTTCAAACAAGAAGGATGAAAGAGCACTAGGTGGCTTTCTTCACAAATGGAGAGATGCATGGACACAAAGATCTGCAAACTCCAAAACTACAACTAGGCATAGACTACAAAGCTGGCTCAAGATCCTTACTCAATTATACACTTGAACTTGAGGCCTGATTTACAAATCTGTCGGTATTAGAAATCCAGATTTGCGTTCTTGTCTACTCTGGGAAAAAAAGCACAAGTTATGAAACTGAGTTTTGAATCTAGCTCATATTTAAGTCTCTCTGGAGTCCCCAAGGTTTTGGTTCTATCCTTTTCTAGCTATGACCCACAGGCCAAAGAAAATATGCACATTTTAAAGCCAGGCTTTCAAGCAGTTACCAGAGTCTTGTACCTATTTTGATACAGTCAGTGTGTGGAGACCAGAAGGAGGGCCACCAACACCCATCTCTTCAAACATCTTCTCCCACCGTTTGGGCTAGGTAAGGCATGCAGTACCCAGGAGTCCATTCAAACTTTCTCACACAGGTTTTAGGAACCAATATGTACAATGACTCAGTGAATGACAACAGGAAATGAGTCACGAAGCAGCATCTCTCATTACTGAGTCCGGGTGTCCTACTCTGAGCCAGTTCCTCTGAACACTGAGGTGATTGGATTACATTTCTGCTGTGTTTTCTGAAAAGAGCTAATGAAATAAAGCTGGAGCTGAGAGCTCCAAATTCCAATCTTGGGAAGGCAAGGCGCATTGCCATGTCCCAGGGTTGTGTTTCTCTTCTTCACACATAGGAGTAAATTCCCAGAATCAGTGATATTTCCAACTGTGCCACCTGCTTTCTTAAAACTACAGAAAATGGAGCAGGAATGGGCCTCTGGAGCCTGAACGGCTCTCCGCCTTTCTTATTTCTTCTTAAAGAAATATATACCTTAAATAATTATTATAACTTAAAATACATCTTTGGGATCAGCAAAAGCATGCATATGTCCTGGAGAACAGAAAATCTCAAATAACCTTCTCCTTTTTGAGCTATATGTCTCTTTACTTATTTTTCCCTCCTCCAATAAGGCTTTAACAGACTGAGACAGAATTGGGGGTACAATCAGTTCCCATCAAAGCCATCAAGCGCATCCTAAACCCAGGCTGTATTTTCTGAAAAAGATCCAGCAAAACTGACAATAGCACACAGTTACTCAGGAATAGTAAGTTAACCTTTCTGTGTTCAATTAATCCGCCTGCATTCCTTCTATCCTCATTATATGTGCTTCACAGTCAATATCTTACTTTAGCATCTGAACTATCCTTGTTTTAGCTTATGTTTCCACAAAACCAAAGCAAATCTATCTCTTCTGGGGGAGATATCTCAGAATATATTATGCTCTTCTTGTGTGATTGCTTCTAGTCATCTCCCACTGAAAACCTTCCTGTAGAGGAAATGGGGTAAGATGTCATCTCCCAGATTAGCTTACTTTAAAAGATGACTATTAAGGATAGAGAATACTGGTAACTTTAAATACTGGATAAGTACTTTATGAGAAAAGTATTACTATGAAGAAAAATAGTCATTTTCCAGTAGCTCTAAAATCTTCTAGGCCTGCAATTTGCCTGTACTCATAAATCCCCACATAACTGCATTTGACATTTATGTATAGCCAGAACCTGTACATCCAGGGAAATGCTACTGCATGGCAGGAAGCGTCCACACTAACAGCAGTGCTCACCTTGCCCTCCCATGGGCTTGAATGTCACAGACAGACGAGACAAAGTTCCAAATTTGCAAAATTGAGAACAGATGCATGGGTACCCTCCGGCTTCTTGCCTTTCTTAGGCATGGAGAGATCGTGCTTGTAAGGTACAAAGAGCAGACGGGTTCAGACATACTGCCTTCAGCCTTGTTGAGCTGACTTCTCAAGGTGCACGCTCGCCAGCAAGAGGCTCCCGATGGAGGCTTTGGAGCAGGACCCCCGAGTTGTCACCTGGCCAAGTCTCTCCTCCTGCCATTGCCCAACACCAGCTGCTTCCTCTGACCCCTTTTTTGGGCAGCACCACCTGCCAGCCCCAACTCGTGCTCTTCCACAGAGAGCATTTTCATCTTTATGAGCACAGAGATACAACTTGAGCTGTTACGGATTCACAGGATGCATCCTAGAGAAGCAAATACTAGTTAACAACTGCTCCAAAATCAGAACTGGTCATTTGCCTTCGGTTCTCTACCTGCACCAGTAGCTCACAGCTGAGGTGTTAGAGTGGTCTGCTGTATTGGCTCACAAGGCACACAGCTCCTTGTAAATTATGGGGTATTCTGCAAGCATGGAAGCTGCAAGGGAAGCTTAGGCCTAACTTTAAAAGAAAACAAATCTATTCTCAGATATGGGAAAAGATTTAAAAAAAAACATTTAAACTTATCTAGTTTATAAACTTATAAGTTTATAAAGTTTATAAGTTTATAAACTTATCTAAACTTTAGAAGCTACTCTTCTTCCCATAAAAGAAACAAAGAATAGAAATGTCACAATCACCTATCCTGTAAGTACTCCGTCAATAATTGGTAGTGACGAATGCAGCTTAGGGGAGCACAGCATTACAAGAAATGCCCAGGGGTTTGCTGTGCAAGGAAGAGATGGGCTGCTGCCTTACAGAGCCAGCAGATCTGAGGAGGCTGGACTAGCTCTCCACAGCAAAAAGCAGGAGGGCAAAGGGAAGGACATCTCAGGATCAGACCAGAACCCAGCTGGGCGTTCTCATACTTTGAGAAGCCCTTCGCTGCCTCCACGTGCACCTGCCTCTCCTCAGAGCCTGCCCCGGGCTCCAGGTGCTCGGGATTACCGCAGACTTCGGCATCCCACAAGATTTCTGGCTGCCGACGGCTGCTCGGCTTCGCCATAGGCCCTCACACGGCCAGTCTCCTCAGGCAGCTTTTAATAACCTCTCCAGACTTTACTGCTGTCTTGTATTCATATGTTTTCAGAGGCCCCTTTTATTTTTTAATATGATATTTGACTATACAATGCCTTTGATTTCTCAGAGAGCAATGACTCTTCAGCAGGACCCTTTCTAATAAGCAACTCAAAAAAAAAAGCATCTTTTGTATAATCAACTGTCTCATGACATTTGACATGGTGCCTCGGAACCATGGTGTTCGTTTTAGATTTCAACTGTGTTTTCCTCCCTTTGATTTTGTTTTTATTCTTATACTTCATAGGCTCCTCTTTGATTTCTTCTACTTTCAATACTCCTCAAGGTTTCAATAGCACTTTTACTCTGAAAGATGACTTTCATTATTATTGTATGCCATATAAAATATGCTCCATCTGCAAGCAACAAGATTTGATTTGCAGATCTCTTTTCCCCTGCTAGTAGACATAACTCACCCTAACCTCTGATTTTCAAGCTGGGTTCTATCCCTCACGTCCCACACCGACTGGCTCATGACTATAAAGAAATCAGTCTCACAGTACCTCGAGTCACTAATAAGCAAGATAAACTCACAACGCCATTAATTTATTGGAATCACAGCCTTCAATATTTAAGTTCTTTCAGGTCTTAAAATTAATAGGGATTTGAAAATGTGCATCTTAAAAGCTCAGAAGGCAGAACTGAAATGAAAAGAACTCCAGGAGGGATATGCCACAGGGACAAAATTAAAAATGAACTATCCTGAAGCAGCTTTTGTTCGATGCTATGATTCAAAAGAAAAAAGATACCAGGTCCACGAGCTCCAATTTCTTGGGACAGGGCATACAGAACCTCTCTTATTGTTGACATTTGTAAATCAAGCTTTGCCTTTGCCAAAAATCAATGCAAACCTCCTTCTTCCCAAGGATACCTTCCTTGGTTTTGCATGGACCTCACCAGCAGGCATACAAAGACATACAAGAGCACGCCAATGATCCAAAGTGCTGCCTACAGCCTGTGCCCTCCCCACGATGTCACCAGTGCTTCTGCTTTACTGCCTTAAGTACAAAGTTCTCCCTCAGATGTTTTCTGGTAGATACCAGGTCATCCTTGCAAAGAGGGCACAGCATGACAAAATATGCCAATAACAGTCCCTGCAGGTCCATTGTGTAGCCAGGGCTAAATCTAACCTTTCTGTCAATGTCAAGTAACACGTTTTTGGTTCTAAAGGGTGTCAGCTTTTGTCTAAGACTCTAGAACAACATAATTAAGGAAGTGTTGAACAGCAAATAGTTCACCATGAATTTATCTAGTTTGGAACTTGGTTAAAATAATCCAATGAACTCTCTGAACATTGTGCACTGAAAACTGAAGTTTAAAGCTTGCTACAAGATGAATGACTGCAACGTATCTTGCCAAGCTATTGATTCAGCAGCAGCTAAAAATGCTGGAATGTCACCTTCTGGATCACACCCAGAAGAAAGGTGTTTACATGGAAGAGAAGCTCCAGTGAACACACTCGGACCACTCCGCTTCCTTTGACAATATGAAGCAAACGCCTCTAGGCTTATGGGACATGCCAGATCTTCAGCCTTTCAGTAAAATACAAGTCTTGCCCTTTCAAGGGCATTAGCTTCTCAAATAATGTGGGCAACCTATTCTAGAAAACATGCATATGATTGAGGAGTTTGCAGATAGTGAGACGTAGCTGACAATGAGAGTTATATTACATAAACTTTGCGTGCAGTTGTTACTCATGTATAAGTTCGACTGGCACTGATGACAATCCAAAAGCTATTTACAGTAATATCAATAAGTTGGTTAGATCATTGTTCTCCTCTCTCCCAGTACCTTGATTCTAGCAGATTCAGGTAAATCAACTGAGTTTTCATAATGAAAACAGAAATTTAATTATTCACAAGCATTCCCCTGAGCTTTCTCTGGGCTTTTTGTGAATGATTAACAAGGCAGCTGCTCCAGACAGCACTCAAAATCCCTGCTTGCTGGCCTGTTAAAAGCAGTGACTCATCAGCTCATGACGTCAAACCCTCCACTCCTCTGAAATGGCAGGAAGGAGGTTTCATTAAAAAGATAAAAAAAGGTATCAACATAACAGGCTGAACTTCCTCCCAAACACACACTGCGTGGTCAGGGGTCATCTCTGCTGCCTTTATAAAAAGAGGAGGAAGAGCCTGAAGAGCTGTACTGTGCATACGTACAGGCAACTTCAAATGGTGGACTTCTCCTTTCTGGTAAATACAGCCTGCTCATAAAACATACTTCCTCATGCAAATTGGTTTATTAGGTACCGAGTCAAACAACAACAACAAGAAAGAAACTCCCCAGCAATAGCCCTTCCAGTAAACCCTGACCATGCATTTTGCAAGCACCTTTGGGAGAAAAGTATTGCGAGGTGCCCTCATGTTCACGTAGAGCTCAGAGCACCGTCGTAAGATGCTTACATAACACAAAGTACCTGTTAAGCAGTTCTTGAAATGGCCTGAATAGCACTTTCCAATAACAACTGATAAAGCTGCCCAAGCAAATATGCTGTGAGTGGCACAAAAAATGAAAACAACAAAAACAAAAATAAGAATACTGTAAAAAAAATAAAAAACAGAAAAAAATAAAAAAAAGTAAACTCCCTGTGTGTGCAGGGAAGTTGGACTAGTTGTTCTCTAGAGGTCCCTTCCAACCTTGACCATTCTGTGATTCTGTGAAACTCCTTGCATTCATGCCTTGGTAAGGTTGCAAGAAATGTGTGGACATGCAAAAAATATATATCTGAACACACTCACTAATCTCTGTTTTTGTTAAGAAATCTATGCTCAATACCTTAAAAGTGGATAAAAAATAAGCCAGAAAGTATCTGTTTCTCTGTAGTTAAAATTCAGATTCTTACTCCAGACAACAAGCACTTCAGTCAGAAGAACAATGGCATTTTACGCAGAAAATGTGAAAAGCAGTGGAAAAGGGAACACGTCTGGTAATTTGAGATTTAACTCTTGTGTGGGGATGAATTACGAACATCTGTGATGCTTTACTTTCTCTGCTAGCTTTAGCCTGCAAAGCCCAGCCCCAGCTCCACTTGAGCTCCTTAGGCAGCGCGTCCCGGACAGAAACCATTCTCTTTCTCCAGCTGAAACGAGAGTGGAAGCGGCAGGGAGACAAAGATATATTTAGCTCTGTTCCCGGCTGCCTGGAGGCAGCATCGCTTCTGGCTAACGATTCACGAGTTCCCCCTGCATTATGTTAGGAGCAGAAACACGGGTGCTAGCTCAATACCGTCAGCAAAGGTAGTCAATTAGGAAGTAAAGCAGAGGTTTGAAAAGTGGATAGGGCAACGTGAGCTCAGTTCACACACGGAAGGTACATTTTGTGCCGGAGCTGGAAAAGCAGCCTGAGTGTCTTGCACTGCTGTCTGCATCCCAGGTTGCTTGTTCAGCTCATGAATTGGACATAAAGTCCAAGATTGATTGCAGGGAACGACCCAACATATGCAAACTGAGATGCAAAATATGCAGAATAAAAAGAATAGTGTTGCACACAGGCCAGGAGTTGCTATTAAAAAGTGCTGGATAGAGCCCTTTAACTTAAAAAAAAAAAAAGAAATTACTTTGCTGAAAAGCCTCTACTGCTCTTAGCATCATCCTGGCTTGGTCTGACTGCCTGTTTTCTGTCTATCTGCAGTTTTTCTTCAAAAACCATTTTCTTACATAGATATATATCAGAGAGATTGAAAGTTCACAGCAGAAACAGCCTCTGAGTATATGAGTTAAATCTAGACAACACAGCACTCTAAAATTGGAGTGATTTATATAGTTTACCTTTTTAGAAGTGACTGGCAGTGAAGTGCTAATAAACTTGAATTTTGTACATGCCTCATAATCTAGTATTTAGGCCCTAAATAACATTTCAATTGAAGAAAGCATCTAATTACCATCCTTATCTACTGGGAGTAACACACTGCACAAAGTGTTGCTTTATTGCAAAATTCATCCAAGCTTGACTGATTGCTCTGAATACTTACATACCAGAAATGAAGATTACAGTACCAAAAATGTGGAAAACCCTTCCATAAAACCCATTTCCAACAGATTCTACATTCTTAACAGGAACAAACACAGACAGGAAAGGTCAAAAAGTACAGGCAGAAGGAGCAAAGTGCTGGGCAGAGCACGGCTTGGGGGTTCCTGCTCTCTGCCATCCCAGAGCAAACAGGGAAGGGCTGGGGAAAAACGGCGGTGAGTGGGAGAGGAGCAGCCCACGCAGGAATGGAAAAGCCTAATGGATTGGAAGCTGTGGCCAAAGCTCCCCAAACCGCCCACGTCCAAAGGCAGTGGAGGCCGCCCTTTGGAGAAGCTCCTCTCTTGTGCCTCACCCTGCAAGGATTCCCTCCTGCCTCTCAGGGGCTCCCACTGCTCCTGCCCTGCTCCATGGGCAACGCTGCGCGGGACACAGGCTCCTCATCAGCTCCTTCAGCTGGCACCGACAAATCAGCTCATGTATTTGGCCGCTGTCCATTCCCGAGAGATCTCCCCACTGCCCTGCCAGGCTGTGCCAGGAACACCCTGTGGCGCTGCCGCTGAAGGACCCCCCTCATGATCCTCAAGGATCACCTCAGAACAGCGAGGGTGGATTAAGCTCTTCCCTCCCATTTACAAAGGCCACCCTATTAGTGCCTGCAGCCACCTCTTTGCTAAGAGTCATTAGCAAAGACAGCAAAAAGCAAAAGCAGCACATAGTTGTCATCTCCTCTTTCCTTCAAGCAATCACAAACCCTCTATTTTTGTTAAGGAACATCATTAGCTTCTTTTTTTTTCTCCCCCCGCCAAGGAAGGGAATCAGCTTCCAAAGGGACCCTGAGCCATGGTCTCCACAATGCAGTGAGACTTGCACAGCTACTGACAATTTATTCACTCAAGAGCCAATCGATAAGGCTGCAGAAATCCACAGCAGGCTGCAGGGAATTTGCAACAATATATGTAATTAGGGAATTCTAAATTCTCTCTCTATATATTTTTAGGAGCAAATCTCCCACTCAAACACACAACATTCCCCTTTGAAGGAAGAAAAGCTTCAGCGTTTGGAAGAACTTAGCAAGTTTCTGTCCTCCTCGAGAAAACCTGGTGTGCAATGATACATCCTGCTTTCGGAGCAGAAAGCCAGAGAGAAGCAAACTCTAAGCAAAATTTTAAGAGAGGTCAGAAGAACGGAGTAATCTTTAAGATAAATTTTATATCTTTTTGTTGGTGGCAGTGGTGGTGGGTTTTTTGCCTCCAAATCTCCTTTCAGCATTAGCCCAAGGCAATCTTACTGCACTAATACACAGGTATAAGCAGGTTGTCCCATGGGGTGTGTATACTCACTTCATGCACCGAGGCTCTCCTTTAACAAGTAAAACTAGGACCAAAAGCAAAAATCCTCGGGTAGCCTAAACTGCTAACTCTTCACCAGCACAACTTGAACCCTCCAGGCCAGCATTGGTTTCTCTCCAACATGTCGCTCCCTCCAAAACTGGCCAAAGACCGAAGCGCACCGGGGAAAAGGGAAGCAAGGAAGATGCTGTTTATTTGTGCTTGGCTGAAGGCTCTTGGTGTTAAAACATTCTTTATATTAAATCATCTCTTCACAAAAGCTGCAAAAATAAATGAAAAAAAAAAGACAAGGTTAAGTGGCCTAGCCAATGAATTTGCAATAACTATTACTCATTTTAACGTATATTGGTGATCTTCTTCGGGGTTTGCTGGAAAAATAATTCCAAGCATAGCTTCCTCCTCTCCCTTAGCCTGGGTCTCATTAGTCATGTTCTGAGGCAACAGGTTTCCATGACAGCAAACACGGAGTGTCTCCCAGCACAGTGCTCTGTATCTGCTCCAAACGCTCCGCTCTCCCTCCTGCACTTCAACCTGGACCTGCTCTGCTCACGACAAAGAGTCCTTGACCGAACCTAATAGTCTTTTGAATTGTGAACCATGTTTTCCTTGCGCTCTGATCTTTCTAACGAACGCGCGCTCTGCCCGATTCAGTAAAGGCTGCCAAATCCTGGGAGCAAGGATGCTCTCACCTGCTCTGAGCTCACTAGTTCTCGGCAGCAATTTAAAACAAAAATATCCCCACAAGTTGACTCCATGTCCGTGAAGTTATCTGACGCTAATGAAAATCCCGTCACAGGGATTAACTGCAGAGTTCAGAACTATGGTTAAAGACGTTATTTTATGGAGAGTGAGGGAAACACTCTCCACACTGAAGCTAAGAAAAAAATGTCTTCAGAAGCATTTTTAGTGGAGCAGAATGCCATTACCAAGCACAGACAGGAGCTTGCTTTCTTTAGCAACCGTTTGGAATATTGTTATTTTGAGAGGTGACTGCTGATCTCATGGCTCTACCTCACTCACAGGTTTTTCTGAAAGCCTCACACACTGTTAAACTCTTCTAATCTTTCTTTATGTTTCAGTCCCTCCTGGCACCTAATGTACCTTTACTGTGTGCTGCACTGCTCCAGTGCAGCACAGCACCAAGCAGAGGACAAGTCATGTGTTCTCTATTGGAAGGAGGGTAAAACAGGAGAAGGAGAAAAAAAAAAATCAGTAAATCGCTAACAAAGCTTTCATAGCTTAGCATTACTCTATCCAAAAAAGAAATTCAGAGAGAACTCAAACTTTACAAAAATTGTGTTTCAAAAACACCTGTGTTTCTGAAAGCATTCTTTGCCTGCTTTGCCTGTTATTCTTTTTTTTTTTTTTTTTTTTTTTTTTTTTTTTTTTTTTTTTTTTTTTTTTTTTTTTTCAGGAAGAGGATCTGAGAGGAAGCTGAAGATTCATTTTGAAAGGCTTGAGTTAAGCAAAAGTTGATACGAGAAAACCTAAATGCCAGTTCCCCTCCAGTTCTTTGCAAGAGTCTTCACATTTCAATTAGCCCAAACAAATGCAGAATGAAAAATCAAAACGATAATAATCCACAAATCTCACGAGTTCCTGCCACACTTCTGCTCCTTTCTCCTGATGATTTCTCATACTTATTAATATTCATTTTGACATTACTACACTTATTTTTATCCAAGTGCAATCTCTCACTTTCTCTCTAATTGCCCTGGCATGCTCACAGAAGTCACAATTCATGAACTACAATTAGCTGCATGACGGAGAAGCAGTCCTGTCACAACTGGTAGGCACTAAGATCACAGCTAAAATTCCTGCAGGCAGAGAACACTAACAAATTCAAAAGGCTTTTTGTTAGATACAACTGGCAAAAGCAAGGAAGGGAATCCAGGTTAGCAACATGACCATCGTTAATGGTGATTTTGGTAGGTGTAGTTTTGTTAAGTAGGACACATGGGCTTGCAGTGTGTCAGCAGGTGAGGGTTCTTCCTAAAGTGAATAGAAAGACAGGCTTGTAATATCCTTATAAGAAATTACTGCCTTTTTGCAACTCCTGTTTTGATAAATTGAAAAACTCAAGGAATGTGACAGTCGTAAAATACAGTCAGAGTCAGAGTATAGCTCAAAAAAAAGGAAAGAGTAAAAGCAAGGAAAATTACTGACAATTTCATTGAATAGAAGTGACTTATCAAAGCAAAGAACTAGATCTGTAAAGAGCCTCTTTACACATTCTGAAGTGGCTTCTTAATCAATTAAATACACTTCTTTAAATACCATCATTTCAAACCAAGAGAAAATAATATACAGTTCATACAATTTCATTATTTTACTATTAAATTGGATGTCTTCAGATCTAATAAAAGCCCTTCAGCAATTCCACTATTTTTTTCAGTGCTAAAAGTATCACTTTGACATCAATACAGAGAAAACAGATGGATAAAGTAATTATAAAATGAACAGCATGATGCTATGAAGCAACTTCTCACAGTTTTACTAACAGGATAGATAAACACTAGTATAAAATAAGTGGGTTGATGATTAGCAAAGTTACGTCAGGGTGTTCAGGGAAAATAAACAAATAAATAAATAAAACACACACACACACACAAAAAAAAAACCCCACTGCCCTGGGAAGAGGATGGAGCGATGAAAAACTTAGAATAATCAGTCAAGACATTTAAAGATTACAAAAATCCTTCAAGGAAAATAGTGGCTGTGCATTCCAGAAATCAAAGAGAGTAAATGTTGAAGGGAAATGCAAATCAACACTCAGATCATCCTGGCATATTTCCATACTTACCTAAATTCTGTATAGGATAACTTCATGATTTGACAAAAGATTAATAGGGTAAGATAGATAAAAGAGAAATTCTCTCAGTTTTGAAGTCTAATAAAGAATAATTTCCCCAAGGAAGCAAATTAAATCTTTCTATAGAGAGGGCAAAGTACTCAAGATCCCCCACCCCTACCAAAAAAAACCCCATGAACTGAGGGAGAGATGAACAAGGTAACACAGCTGCTGCTCCACACGAAACTACAGTGTTTTATAACACACAAGATTTACAACCCAACTGGTTCTTTTCCCTTTTTCCATCTTCAAAACCCACTTGGATGCAATCCTGTGTAACATGCTCCAGGTGACCCTGCGTGTGCAGGGTGGTTGGACTACATGACCGCTGAAGAAGACCCAACCTTAAGGACTCTATGATTCTATGATTTTATCCTTTTTCCATTTGTGTAGTTTGCAAAGTTATATGAAGCTGATTAAACTGTTCAGCCTTCATAAAACTAGGCCATGCTCACCTTCACAGGGAAAGACACAGAAATAGGCCACCTGCATGAAGAAGTAAAAGGATTACTAAAACCTGACAGGGGCCTGCTTAGACTCAGACAATTCTTCTAGGTTACATGGAAGTGCACCTTTCTTCTGATGTTAGATAGGTTAATATGTCCAGAATAAACTTCTGAAATCAGGGTCCACAACAGCTTGATTTTTAGAAAAAAAAATTATTATTAGACTAGAATAATCATTACATTCAAAATAATGGACATTTGTACAAAAGTAGAGTCATACAGTCAGCAGCAGACCAAAACTAGTATAAATACCTCTTCCAAGTATTGTCAAAATATCATCTTAATTTGACAAATCCTGTAGCTAAAAGACATCATATAAAACAGGTGTTCAGTCCAGTAGGGAAGAGAGAGTAGATTGAGTGCAATTACAGTTCTGAGAAACAAGTGCAAGCTTGAAATTCTTAAACCTGATACTACATTAGCTGACCTTCATCTTGACCATTATACAAACACATCCCTTTTGTTACTGGTTTTATGGTATTTCTCTGAGGCACTTTCTCATCTGGCACTTTGGGTAGCAATTTCAGTATGTGCGTTTTATAGGTGTACACAGCAGTTCTCTCTCCAGGTAATTTTAACATTAAAATGCAGGCTTGTTCATGTACTCTTCCACTGTCTGCAGAAAAACAAAGAAAGAAAGGATTGTGGATTTGTGAAGCAGCACAATATAAAGTTTTAGAAACAAATCTCCTTGTTTTCTTTGAAGATACAGTTTTGCATGGAATTAGAAGAGATTAAAATTTAGCAATTATGCTACTTCAAATATATTATTGGCTTTAAGAGTCTGTTCTTCAAATCACTATATACCAGAGTTACTGCTAATCTCATCCTATCTAGTTGGCCTTGGTGTGGTGGCCTACTCACATGGGCAAATTCCAGACCTCTTTGAAAAAGGCTCAATTCACATAGCATTTCCCTAGCTTTTATACTCTTTAATATTAGATCATCCAAAACTATGCAGTAAATCCGTTACATTTATCTTCTCCTGTCATTACCGACTCCACAATATAAGTTACTGAAGAAAATTCCTGCTGGGTTTTGATTAATTGTTACACACTTGTGCCTTGTAGAAAAAACTACACAGGTGTTGATGAAAAAAAAAGAAAAAAAAAGAAAAAAAAAAAAAGGTTTCCAGCATGCCCCTATTCTGATTTATTCTGATTTTAAATGTTATATGTAGGTCATTTGTTTCCATCTATGTGTGAAACAGAATAGCTTTATATATATATATTTACACATACATATGTGTAAGATAACCTTAGATTTTTTATACATATACACACACTATATATATATATATATATCTTAGAAATAGCTTAACAGCTTAATAGCTTTATTACAGTTCTTAATACTGTAATAAAGATACTGTATCAGCTCAACCCCTAAAAAGCAGGAG
This sequence comes from Nothoprocta pentlandii, assembly GCA_013398315.1. NCBI lineage: Eukaryota > Metazoa > Chordata > Aves > Tinamiformes > Tinamidae > Nothoprocta > Nothoprocta pentlandii. The sequence goes on along the minus strand of VZSG01000014.1, from coordinate 3,284,386 downwards.
AAGAATGCAAGAAACTTCAAGCTGATTTCCTAAGAGAGCCAAATTCAGCTGGTCTGTAACTGCTAACTTAACCGCTGTATCTGGTGAAACGGAACTTAATCAACTACCAGGTGTATTTAGCTGTGTTTTAAGCTCCTGTCAAACAAAGGAGCTGCAGACAGATGAGGTGTTTGCCTTTCGTGTCTTACCTCTTGCAACATGTCAGAATCTTCTATTGCTTTCACTGCAGACTTCTTTGAGGTTTCTTGTACTTCTCCACCCATTATAAATTCATCCAGAATAAAATAAGCTTTTTCAAAATTAAAGATTATATCCAGCTCACACACCTGGCAGGACAAAAAACCCCACCCCACATTTAAATCAATTTTACGGCATTATAAATATTACTGGGCCAAATGCTGTTAAATTATTGAGTGTATTCAATATATTTAATCTTTTGGCAGGTAGCAGAGTGAAGAAAGACACTGCTTATTACGCAGTGTCACAGCTTCTGCACACACACATCATTATTCTCTGCACAAACACAGACTAGATATAAAGATATTCTGTTTATTACATTTTGTATAACACATTGTATTTGTATCAAGTTTAATAAGCACAAAGCTGACTTCCAATAAAGCCTCATCTACTAACTTTGTATTAGGTCTATGCAGCACCTGTATGGATTACATACATTCATATAGAGCTTCCCAGCACAAGACCAATTCCCTGTCCTAGTGACCTTGCAGTGACCAACTGCTGCTTTGTTCTGAGCCTGCACGAACGTGAGTCATGGCACAGTGATCGAGATAAGGCATGAACTGAGGCAGAGGGAACAATTTCAATTGCATGAAATATGCATGGAGAATTGGGTCTCCTGCAGTCTTTAAAGACTTCTTTGAACCTTCCTTCAGGCTTTTTTTCTTTCCAAAAATACAAAAGCAACCCCCCTTTAATTTATACAACCTCCTTTTTTTACATGCCTTTTATTCTGGCACAATATTGTAGGAAAAAAAATAAATAAATAGAAGGAAAAGAAAAAGCAGCATACCTGAAGATATCAGGAAGAAAAATTAGAGTACTGTCACCCAAGTTTTTTTTTTTTTTTTTTTAATAATTTTCCTCTAGCTTTTCCCTTAAATTCTATGGCCAGAAGAAGATGCAAAACATAAAGGTTGATTTTGTTTTGGGAGAAAGAATGACAAGCATTTTTTTGTGTAGTTTCAGCATTACATTATTACACATTCTGTTAAAGAGTCCCACTCCAGACTGACAGGCAGAGTCTATCAGGGCAAGCAGTGCATGTGGAAACACCAGGCCCAGCAGCTACAGATAATTGCATTCCTGGCTGTCAGAAAAACAAACAAACCACGGTAGAAAATGAAACCTACATTTCCAAAGTATCTGTCCAGTAGTTCTACATATCGATGAACGACCTCTAGTGTCAGGAGCTCATTATCCTGCTCTTCAATTGCACAACAGAAGTACAAACTAGCATACCTAGGAAAATAAAGGCAAAAACAGGAGAGCAAACAACGGGATTCTCAATGCTTTGCTCTTGGCAAAGCAACAAATGTGATAGTATCTACCTGGTCTCTAGAAAAGATGTGCTTTTTCTTCCTCACAGTGCCTCATGGAGCATATAAAAACAGGAAGTTAAACAAATTATTATTCATTTAGTATTTTTTTTAAAAAAGGCCACCTTTGGCCAAGTGGAAAACCCGTGGAATATTAGAACCCCCAACTACTGGTTCTTAGCAAAGCAAACAACAAGGAGCACTTCAGAGACCTACATCATCTGCTGCAGCAGCTTTGCAGGCTACAGTGAATTAACTATAAAATGGGTTATTAATGGATAATTAGCTCTTTATTTTATATATATATATATATATGTTTGCATGCAAAAATAAAGGTGGAAAGAGCTACAGCTACACGTGCAGTGGTTAGAGCCCCAAGCTGTAACAGCAGCTGATCAGATTCATATCTTACAGATTACTTTTTACGTCCATTATTTCACAGTAAGGTACTATTTATTTTGCTATATGGGAGGTGCTGCTTAGTTTGTATAGTGTGCTATAATTAAGCCTAATTTTGTTTACTGTAACTTTACAAGGATTAAAAGGCAGTTATTGCTACACATCATGTAACTGGGACCAACAATTTGTTTAGAAAAGTAAACATAATTAAAAATTTCCTAAGTAACACATATGTCAAAGACAAAAGCTGAGAAAATGTTGAAAGCCCCTCAGAATATTTTTTACAAACATTTAAGAGCCTCATAAAGCCTAGTACACTTCCAGTCAAATATCTTGAAGATCTAGACGGGGGTTAAAGCCTAAAGCCTTCCAACAGAATTTCAACCATTAATGCATACTATATTCCCCCCTTTTTCTCTTTTGACAAATAGAGTAAGTATTTTTCACCTAACAATTTACTTTGTCGGTTTATCCAGGGACACTGGTGCACAGGTTTGACTCTATATGGAAGATGTCCACTATCATGTTCTGGCACTCAGCACTTTTTAAAAACAAACGTGAGCATTTTCTTTTCCTCTTCTAGCATGTTTAGTATTTATAAGGATGGTAACTGTATGTTCTCATAAAATTACTCACACCTTTTGTAAACAAGCTTGAGGTCTTTCCAGTCAACAAAGCTGCTTGTTTTTTGATTGCGAGCCAAAACAATCTGAACAATTTCTCGGGTGATCTTTTTCTTCTCTTTCTCAGGTAGCGTCGTATACCACTTCTGAAGCCTCAGTTTCCCCTGGCGACTGAACAGCAGTATGAAGTGTATCTGGAATAAACAGAGCAACGTGGTTAGTGCTCCCTAGGCAGCCTCTTGAATGTACAGCAGCAGGAAGATCCCGTCTGTGTGTGACTTGGGAAACCCGCGAGATCTTCGTGAAGCCACCCCTAACGTTGATGGGCGTTTTGGACACGGTGCCAGGGAGGTTTGAGGGGCTCAGCGTGGCAGGGGGATCCCAGTGCCCAAGCATGGAAGCTGGCTTGACCATTTCAAGGCACAAATAAATGATGCAATGCAATGCAATAAAAATGCAATGATCCCAAAGGAAGCTCTGAGGAACAGAACAACCAACTACTTTGGAGCTTGACAAGGTTTACAAAACAAAACACGAGATTATGCAACACAGTTTATCATGGGCCTAGGACATTACAATAAAAAAGCACTGCATGGGTATTGGTTCTATTAATTTTTCAGTTTTAAAGCTAATCAGAATTTTGCATGGTTTGACCCATATTTTTTCCAAGTTTAGCATTAGCAGTATAATTGAAATACAGAACAACTAGCTTTAAAATTGGCCTAAAAGCCAATGAGCTTTTAGGAGAAAACTGTCAATGAACACTTACACAAACACCTTTCTCAGCAGATTAAAGGAACTGACCATACTACGTCTACAAGCAGCCTAGCAAGTCGTCTGCTCTCCGCACAGAAATTGCTTTAACAACTCAGGAAACCTATTTGAGGATGACCCTCCGTCTCAATGGGATGTGCTCTGCTAAATGAGCACACGCTTCTTCACCTGGCTTATCCTCTGTCCGTGCTTCCCTGTCACTTCTTCTCCCCACTAAGGATTAAAGTTGGGGTTCATATTTACCATGAAGATCACAGTGCAGATTTCTGTGAAGAAACAAAGTCGTTCTGCACTTTGGTAAAGTCAAAGCACAAAAGTGCATCATAGAAGCTCCTACTTTAAAGGATAAGGAGAAAAAAAAAAAGCTAAATTTCAAACAAAATATTTATTCATAATTCAGAACTATTCTCTAGTAAATAAGCCACATAGTTGTTGAGTGATCTGGAGACAAGAACTCTGAAAATCTTGGAAAAGACTTCAAAGGATGGATCATTTTAGGGGCAGGAGGATTGTTTGAGTCCTGTCTGTCTGTGGCAGGGTTGCTACAGCTGCAGATATGACTCTTGCTATCATTAGACTAATGTGCTTGATAAAATTACAAGGATTTTATAGCTGCCTTTTACTGAGTACTATATTCTCCAGATAAGTTTACTGAATAAAAATAATTATGCTCCTGGTGGTATCCATGCCCTGATGACAGCGAGGATCAAAGCATCAGGTTCTTGCCTTTCTCTCTTCCCATTACCCGAACGGACCAATTTTGACCTGATAATATTCCAACCATCTCTCCTCCTTCCCAGTACATGAAGGGACTTATTGTCCATGCACTTGTCCACTGGCAGGAGCTGCATGAAGGAAAGGCTGTTTTCCTTGCTGCACAGCACATTAGCTTCAAAGCCTTTGCAAAAATGAGAGTATTTTGAAAAGCAGAGAGAATCAGCTCTGCAGAGGCAGGTCAGCAGGTGCTCGTTATAAACTAATAAGGCAGAGGCAGCAGCTATTTGATAAACATACATCTAAAATAAGTTGAGATACGTAGGGCAGGAGGATCAGTTCCCAGGGAAAAGGCAGGGAGTTGGTGAATCCTGGCAAAAGCTGTGAGCATGCTCAGCAAAAAAAGATTCCTGTTTCTTGAAAGACCTTCTTGCACCCTCAGAAAAGCAGCAGTTTGCTTGCAGTGCTCCAATACAGGAACATGATGGCATTGTGTTTGGGTTTAGGTTCAACTGTTGGACCCACAGGACTTTTAAAGTCTGAATGCCTGCGAGGTACATAGATACATATACATATATCTCTAGGCCAGCAACCATATACCTCCAAAGGGTAAACATGAATATATTCTCCATCTGCTGAAGATTAACTTCAACGTGTTAAACTTCACCCCTAGGAAAATTAGCTGCTTTCCATTTAAAACTGTTTTGAAAATGCCACTGAGTTTCTTCGAAAGATGCCATTGATTTTCACCACGATTCATACACTTCCACAAATAAAAGGCAACATCTTCCTGAAGCAACCAGGAAACACCCATTAATACTCTTTAATGCACTGAAATTCATATACCAGCTTCAAGTATCTGTCTTTTGGGCCTTGTATACCATGCTCCACTTCCCACACAATATATACCTGCATACCCCATAATCAATTCTATGACTATTGAAATATTTACTGCTAGAAAACACACAAGAGAGGCTGTTGCAGTCCATCCCCATGCTGGGGGGGGACTGCAATTTTGCTGCAATTTTCAATGCAGCAAAATAGCAAATACCATCCTTTGGCCCAAGTGTGTATTACTGGTTGAGATGTCCTGCAACAAAGCAATATATTAGAAAGCTGTAGTTATCTTGCAGTTATCTTAAAACAAAACAAAAAACACCGTTTTTTCCCCCCTTCTGATTCATCTCCCTTTTCTGACTTCTGAACTCCACTCAAGCTGGAGAATGTGCTGGAAGGCAAGTAATCTCACATTCTCAGGTTATTAAATAGCTTAATTCCTGCAAGTTTTAACATCAAATTGCTGTAGACACTTCTTCATTCAGGTCCACACTGCACTGCCCAGCCCCATTAACGTGATATAATCCATTTTTCATTCGTGTAGTTCCATTCATTACAGCTCACTGAAAAGATTTTGATGCATCAGTGTACCTGGGAAATACAGCATAAATGCAAATCTAATAGCTCATCTGTTCCTGGTCCTTGATTCTGGCAAAATTAATGTTTTCCCATTGTACTAATGACAAGACAGATGTTGATTAAGGGATTTTTGGTTGATGTTCAGCAGCTGATCTACAAAGAAGGGCAAACTATCTTGCAATATTTTATTTTTAATTCCAAAGAACAGCATTCACAAATGATTTGCCTCAAAGCAGGTAACTTTGAAGCAGCAGACTTAGTTTTCTTCCATTAGATTTTCAGAGTGTGCTGGATATGACTAATAATCACACTCTAAATCAATGAAATTCCTTGTAGTTGGCTGACTCAAACTTGGATCATCTGTACTTTTCACGAAGGTTTAATCAAAACTGTACAGTATTTTTTAATAAGGCTCTCTCAAGCATTTAGTAACCATTCCATCCTGCAGCACAGAACAACTCCTAAGTTAGGTTATGAAATACAAAATACAGCACGGGAAGGAAAGCAGGTTTTCCTTGCTCCCAGTTTTTGACGTGGTTACCCAATGCTATAATCATGTAAAAGATGCCACATTCATTCCTGCAAGGTAAACTCCAAGGGTTAGTGCAGCAAGAACCAAACCCACCCCCTGCAAGAAGAACATGCTAGAAATGCTTCTCCTCCTCCCAAACAGGAGGAGACGGGCAGACGGAGTGCTCAAAGGGGCAGATTTCACTTTTTTCCTCAGTTTTTGCAAGTATTTGCTCCACTAGGCAGCTCTACCCCTCCAACACCACTGCTCTTTAAGCCTGTGCTTCAGCTGCCACCTTTCCAAACTCAGTTTGAAAAAGCCTTGACCTCTCCCTCATCAAAGCCATCTCTGAAAAGACAAACTGAATTCCCAGGTAAGGAATAACTGCAAAGGAGGGACTGCTATCCTAGAGGGGACAGCTGGGTGGAATTTCAAAGTCTGAGGTAACAACAGGGAAGGCTCAAACAGAGAGTAGCTCATGGACCACAGAAAAGGAAAGGGCAGGGAAGGCCCCCCCGGGCGAGCGCCCACAGGGCCCAGCCTAACGCTCCCTTTGGCCTAACCGCATCCCCAGGCCCTTTCCCTCCACAGCCACCTGTGTTTTTGCCATCTTCTAGTCAACTGCGGAATCCATCCACCTTTTACCATTTGTTATTATTCCTTACTACATGAAATAACATCTTTTCCAAGACAGACAGGTGTCCAGAAAGTGTTTTCTAGTACAGAGTAATCTGAAAATGAACAAAAAAATGCTTTCATTGAAGTGTTTCTTTAAAAAACAGTGGGCATCCAAATTATTTCAGGTATTAAATGACTTTCTTTTCCAATCCCAAACATTTAATATTGATATTGTGTTCAGTGCTTTTTTTGTTTGCTTGTTTTTGAGGGAGTAAATATTGCAAATACTTCCAGGACAAACCAAGAGGTACCATGGGCAAATGCAAGGTTTGGAAAGTCAGGCTTCCAGGGCGGAATGCACACAGGTACTGAACGCGTAACTATCCACCCGACACAGGAGCAATCCAGGTGAGCCAAGGATACGTAGAACACTCAAATACTTTCAGTCAGTAATTTGTCACTCAGGTAAGTGAAACGACTCCAATTTATACACGGTAAGCAAGAGCAAACCCAGGTGGGGAATCCCCACGGATCCCGACCTCTGCAGCTCAGGAGCAGCCCGGTGACAGCACGACAGGAACCTCGGGAACGTCCCGTCGCCGGCCGCAGCGGCAGGGTCTGCGTTCAGCAATACCACAGGAAGACATTCGGAGCAGTTACGAGCTGTGGGATCACATCCCTCCTGCCTCCTGGGGGTGTCTCGGAGCCGTTTTTATTTGTTCGCGTGTTGTTACGGCAAAACAAATCGCTAGGCTGCTCTGAGGCAGGCAGGGGATGGGGAGGAGGCCGAGCACATCCCGAGGGCTCTCCCCACAGGAATGACAGAGCAGAGACGGGGAGGCTCTCGGCCAGGCTGGGCCGCTCTGCGGGCCTTTGGGGATGCGTTTCACAGCAGGGGATTAATCGCAGCGAAGAGCTTGTGAGTCACGGCCGCCCTCGGGTATGTTACCATCACGAGGAGCCCTTCTCCCAGGCTCTTCTTGCAACAGCTGTGGAGAAACAGAGCTAAGTTCTAGCCCATGGCCCAGAGTCGCAGCCTCTTCTGCTCTCGTGCCGGGTTCCCCTCCATCGGATGCCGCAGAGCCCTGCGGTGCAGCCTTGAGGAGCAAAGCTCGCCAGCTTGGCACTCAGTTTTCCATTTGAAGTGGCAGCTTTTTTATTCAGGAAAAATAAACATGCATTTAATAACCTAAATGTGAGAGAAACAGCCATTCTTCAGGGAGGTGTCGGGTGGAGGACACCTTGTCACAAATACTTACGTTGCCTCCAGAAATCAAGTTGTCTGAGTGCAAGTTTTGGGACCAAAAACCAAGTCTGCTATTCTACTCATCCTGCTGGATGGCAGGTCTTGCCATCAGACTCGGTGGAAATGATGTGTTTGAGGTCCTGCTCTCCACCCCCCAGCTATTTGCTGCTCTATACAGGGACACATCTCTGTACACATCTCTGGAGAGGCAGGTCCACAGAAGCCTTATTTCATAGCTTAAGTAAATGTAGATACAGACTAATAACGAATTAAAATTCAAGACTAACTGCTACTTTTCAGCAGTTAGACCCCAGATAGTACCTGGTATCTGATATGATATATAGTTACACAGGCCTTTTATACAGAACAAGCCTTATTGTGGGAAGAGGATGAAGTCCATTAGACACCACAGCCTGATGGTTTGATTCCTCAGTTTCATTTTCTAGCAGGGTGTTGATCCACTCTCACGGTGTTTTCCAGAGCTTGGACCGGACAAGCAGACACCCCCTGCATATTTCACAGCTTCACCTTCCAGCGCTGGGTGCACAAAGGCAGAATGTGGGAGACGTCTGCATTTCATCAAACATGAAGGCAACTCCACGTCTCAGTCTTTGGTGCTTGGCATCTCCTGCTCACCTCGGGGGACCAAGCAGAGGGTGATGATCAAAGGGTGGTGATCACCCAGGAATTGCTACGCTGGTTAATGAGTTCCCGAGAGCTGCAAGCAGATGACAGAAACCACTTTCAAGCTCCTGGGGCAGCCAGTGTGGCCATAGCAGACATCTACTCGTTGGCCAAGGGGCTTTTAATGCCCTCCCTCCTCTCCTTAAGTCTGGACAGGGGACAGTTTATGAGCACTTTACAAGCATTTAGCAAACAGAAGAAAAACATACCAGTGGCCCCAGCACCAGGGGTTAAACCTGTGGCATTGAGAAGCATAAACTGAGGGCACAATAGGCCAGAAAGACATGTCTGCCCAGAGAGACCTGTCTTGCTTGCCTTCAAAGGCACTAATGTAAATTTGGTATTTCCAGCATTCCCCACTGGCTCTACATGCCATATTCCTACCCACAAATAAACACCCTTGTTCCTGATGGAGTGTTTTAAACCTCCCTCCACTTGCAGCCCTTGCAGAACTGCGGAGCCCGGGCCTGGCCACTCAGCAACGCAACACCCAAAGCAGCCACGGACAGGCAGCCTGCAGCAACAGGGCAGGAGGAAAATCAAGGGCACAGATGGTAATTAGTAGCTGTGCGTGTGTGGTACAGGAACAATTGTTTGCACAAGAGCAGCGTGGTTTTAATTTAGGCATCAGCAGAAAGACTACGACTGGCTCACGTAACGCCTGAGGACAGCGCATGAACCCTGCAGATACTGCAGAGGGGAGCAGCTCCATCTGCCCCCTCGGACTGCGCAGACTCCTCGGTGCCCTCACCATTTTGCCACTTTGATGCTTTTCAGCATCTTATTCCAACTACTTCAAAATCCTGATGTTTATAAGCCACCCCGTAGACTTTGTGAAGGCATCCATCAAACGCCAGAGCAGCCAAGGGGCAAACGCCTTACACAGTCCACAAGTTTGGCAGCATTTTCTTGCCTCCTCATCACGCAGCTGTGTTCTCATGCAGCCAGATATCGCAGAGCAAAAGCCTCCCCTCAGCCCTCCAACCTTTCCCCTGCCCCAAAGCTAACTCCACAGCCTGGTAATTCCTGAGACGTGCCCATGATTTCCCCATTTGTGAGTGAAAGCATCAAAACGGACACGTGCACAGGATCAGCTGATGATCTCTTGCAACATTTCCCCTTCGCTCTCTGAAAATGAGCTTCCCTCCGAGACAGCCTCGTGCAAGCCGGGATTCCCGCAGTGCCAACGAGCCTGCAGTGGCCTCTGCTCTAACAACGGGACTCAAGCACTCCAGAGGTGCCAAAGCTGGAAGAGGACCGTGTCACCAGTCAGGCATTAGGAATTTCTAAGCAGAAATCTAAACCCCATTTTCCCATCAAATCCCACAAAATGGTATTCCACTCAACTGAATGAAATAGTAAGGCACAGTCTAATGCTGGATTATGGATTCTCCTGCACAGAGTTCTTATTTGAACATTTCCCAGAGGGAAGTCAATAAAACAGTCAATAAACCTTAATGCCTAAAACATTCATTCCATAATCCTGAGTCTCCAGAAATCACAGGATTCAGGATTCAGAGCCAGAAACCGAACAGACAAACCACCAGTGGGACCTTCCTCTATGAGCCGCCTAACTCCTGGGTAAGCACAGCAACCTTTGGCAAAATGTTCCACCTAGACCAAGAGAAAACCATATTTCCTTTCATTTTCTTTAAATTTAATGCCTAAAATCTTCATAGAATGCAGTCTGAATTTTCTTGTTGAGAATCATTCTTTATACCATTCACCATCTTTTACATTTCTATCACTTCCCCTATAGTCACCTCTTTCCAAACTGAAAAGATCCTCTGTTGAGGATCTTCTCAAACCAATGCTGTTACCATGACCTATCCCCACACAGAGAATTCACTGCCGGATCAGCCAACAACCAAACACCAGAGGAAGTGATTTTGTGTAGAACATTGCCTCAAACAAAAGGATTCATTTATTTGTAATTTTCTCTCCCTCCCTTATCCATGCCAACCTGCTGCCCTTCCTGTCTTTCAGACTTGCATTCCTGGAGGCAAAGTTTGCAAAAGTCTTTGCTCGCCAGTAGATACACAGCTATGTAAGTGCAGACAAAAAAAGTAAACAAGATCTGAGCACACGCTCTTCTTTGAATCCTCAGTAGTAAGTTCTGTGCAACAATGAAAACATCTTTTACAGATTTATGTTTAATAATTAAGGAGCATGGAGCCTGTCGGTGAAAATAATATTCAGAATAGGTGAAAATGCCTTTCCAAGCACCAGACAGATCACAGAAACTGCAGCCACTTCAACAAACATGGGTGCTCAAGCTTTTCAAGATCAGTGACTAGTATCAAATCCCTTGTTAAGTGGAGAGGTCACTTATCTATTTTTTTTTTTTTTTTCGGATTCAGGCCAAATAATTTTTTTTCACTTATCCTGTTTCCCAGTGGGAATCTTCTGGTCTTTTGGTGGGTTTCAGGTCGTGTCCACAAGTACTGATGTTTCACGCTGTACTGATGACAAGGACAGGTGGGAGGGATACAAGCCACTTGCAAGGCAGGCACTAGCTCTGCACTCAAAGGTATGCAAGCAGAACCCCGCGCTGTTATCAGACAAACACTGATAACACCAAGGTGGCAGCAGGATCGAGGTGTTGCAATACGTATGGGCACAGAAGGCTCCAACCACGCATGTCCCTGCGGAAACGAATCATTTTCTCCTCTCCATTCTTTCCCTGCCCTTTGCTTCCCTGTCTGTTCCAAGGGCAGTCCTTTGGGGCATGTCTCTCCCTGTTGCCAGCAGCAGCCATAGCACTTGCCTTTTCATGTCAGGGGGCAGGATCTAGCCTTTTTCCCCAAAGTCCCTTTTTCTCCAGCCCACCACATGATATGAAGCAGTAGCTACGCAGAAAACCAGCCGTTCTCAGCAGAATATGAAAAATGTTTTGCTAAAGAGTCTCCTTCCTGAAACTCCCCCAACACAGCTTTCCCATTGGAATGATCTTCTCGCCAAGGTACAGTAACATTTGCAGCTTCCACTGTGATGAAGGTGACGAGCACAGTCACACACTGCAAACAGGAGGGAATGATCCACTGCGCGTGAGCTGAAACGACTTATTGAAAGGTGCTGGTTTTGAATATGAGTTAAGACTCTTATTTCTCAATTTGTAACAAGCCCCATGTATGCAGACTGGATGACAGAGGAATATTAAGTGAAAGAGTATCCTGATGAAAGCACCCTCCCATCACTGGGGTTTCTACAACAGCAGAATCTGTTAAGGCAGGTCACTAGTTACCATGACTGTCAGCAAGTATTTGTGCTGTGACCACAGGGAAAAAAAAAAAGAAAAGAAAGAATGCATACTCATCTTTTAAAATTATAATGATCAATACAGCTGACAATCTCCAAATTGTCAATGTACAGCACTACTGTGAGCAAAGCTCCTTTGAGACGACTGTGAGTGCTCTGAAAACTGGCATTTGTGAAGCGCAAGCAGCAGGGAGACTCTGAGAGCAGCTTCCCTGAAATCAGCTCCCATACCTACTGAAAATAGGAGCGCTGCTTGTTTACATAAGCTTTTCCGAAGGGAAATGAACGAGCAGGGCTGTCTGAGGGTGTAACCAGAAAGGTTAAATATGCGGACTTAAGGCGTGGAGGCTGCTCTGCCATCCGCAAATTCATTACTGTGCATATTCTACATACAAAGGTAACGACAGGTACTTCTTTCCAAATGCAGTAACTTACACTTAAATGTACAAGGAAGTGCATTCTGGCTGAAAAACAGAGCAGCTCCCCCTTTGATGACAGAGCCAAGCATCAAAACCTGCCCAAGCTCTGCACGACCACACAAGGACACGGGTCTCAATTCAGGGGTGCCGCTGAGCGCCGTTCCCACCAAACCGGGCTCATCCTGGCACGCAGGGCGGGCACGCGCTCCCATCGCCCCGTTCCTGAACTCGACTCAGCAGCTTCTGCCAAACCTGCTGAAGCCAGAGGTCTTAAACACCAGAGCTCCCGCGACTGCCATGGGAAGAGGCCGCTGGGGCAGAGGCATCTCAGCCCAACGCAGACTCACACACAAGCTCCCGGCTTAGGGGGCACCAGGGAGCGAACCTGGAAAAGCTCCCTTGCAAATGGGAGAAAACCCACAGCCCCAAAGCGCGCTGTTGTAGGCACCAGAGCCAGCCAAAACACACGGATCTGCACACCACTAAACCCGATACCTCTGCGGGCGCTGGCACGAAGCAGAACCCCCCGCTCCTCAAGTTACAGGAAGACTTTACGAAATCTCTATACACCACAGCCTGGTTTTCCTGGTTGCCTATGGAGAGCCGTCAGCGTGGCCTGACGCCCCCCGCAAAGGCTCAAAAGGTGGAAACAAGAATACAAGATCGATTACCTTAAAAAAAATTAAAACACTTTAAAAATCACCATTTTGGAGATGCCGGGAAGGAGTGCTCAGGCTTCTGGGGACGCCTGTGGCAGCGGTAACGAGCGGGCAGGCGGCCCTTGGGAAGGCGCCCGCTCTGTGCGCCGGGCGGCCTGCCCGGTGTCGGCCCGCGCCGTGAGGCCGGGCTGCCGCTGCCGCGGGGCAGGTGCCGGCGGCACCGCGGGAGACCGGCACTCGCCACGGTGTCCGGCAGGCCCGGCACTCGCCACGGTGTCCGGCAGGCCCGGCACCTACTCACCATGGCGTGCGGCGGCGCGGCCGGGGCTGGAGCTGGGGCCGGTGCGGGCGCCGCCGCCTCCCTCCCTGCCTGCTTCCCGCCTCCCGGGCGCAGGTGAGGCCGCCCGGCCGCATCCCGCCCTCCCTCCCACAACACGGAACAGAAGGGCCGCGGGCCGCCCGCCGGCGCTGCCCAAAGGAGCGGCCGGAGCCGCCGGGCGCGGGTTCTAACCACCCCCTGCGGAGCCGCCAGGTGTTTACGCAGTCGGCGTAAAGCCGGAGCGCTTCCATGGCCGGGCTCTGCCAAGCTGCGCCTTCTAGGAGCCGCCTTAGACGGCTTAGCATTCTTCTAGGAGCCGCCTTAGACGGCTTAGCATTCGCCACAGCCAGGGAGCAAGCGCTCCCCGCGCGGCCACGGCACCGCGGCCGCTGCCCGCAGGCCGCGCTGGGCACGACGGCACCGGCCACGTCAATAAGGTCAATAAGGAGGAGCCCCCCCATAACCTGCCCCCCAGCTCCGCGGGCACAGCCCGGCCACCGTGGCCAAGGAGGAACCCTGGAGCGCAGGGAGGCTGGGAATGCCGCGGTGCCGGCTCCGGCCACGCTGCGGCCTCCCTGGCCAAGGCTCCTGCCGGCTGGCCCCAGAGCCCTCCGCAAAAGATTCGGAGGTTTTCTCCCTGAAAAAAACAAAGTACTTTTAGGGAAAAGAGTGGAGAACTAGCTTTATAACTAACAGCAATATGGTATGGTGTTCAAAAAGAATCGACAGAAGAACTGATTTTACAGTGAGAAAACACTACAACTGGTAAACAGATTGTATCCTCCGAGAGAGGCAGGTTTCCAGGCGTATGTCTATAAGCCAGCTATGCCTATTTCACCCAATGACACCCTCTTAACCATAAAGAATACAGGCCATGGTGAATATATTTCCTTGCTTGCCTCTGCTTTCTGGCTTGCACGCCCTAGTCCTAGTCCTACACCCTTGCACGCCCAGGAAAGCTCAGCTTTTACTGTGCCGCTGTGGCACAGCACACAGGGTGCCACAGGAACGGACAGCACTGGCCCCACTGCCTTTTGCCCTCAGTGAGCTTGCAAATATACTCGTTGCAATCAGCATCTGATGAAGATGCTCTCATTGGGTTCTCTGAAAGGCAGCTTGGGTGAGTAAGCAGGCCACAAAAGCTGCCGGGCTAGCCCTGCTGAAAGGCCAGGCTCCCCACGGCGTGAACGTCTGGTTTCCTCGTGTCCCACGCAGTCCCTGGCCCAGAGCTGGCTCTGCAGCCCAAGCCCAGATGTTCCTCAGTGCTGCTGAGCAGTGACTGTCCCTGAGATTATGGCAGTATTTGGTCTCTGGCGTGCCAGGATCCTGCAAGGATGCACAAACTCCAGCAGAGCTGTGCTGGAGATGCAGCTATCAGTCTTCTCCCCTCAAAAATCAATTAGAAAACAAGGGCTGAGCATTCTATTCCCCACGCATCAAAAAACAAACAAAAACAAAGGAAGAGTTTCATGAAAATAAGTCCTTCTTTACATCCCACTTAGCTGTGTGCTTTGTTTACTCCAGTGATGGACAATATAATTTTTTGCTTAACAATCTTACGGCAATAATTGTACTTTACTATGAAAAAAAATCTAAGTTAATTTGACCGATGAACTCAAGAGAACTAGCACCTGCTTTTGTGTTTTTTTCCAAGTATATCACACAAAGAAAAAAGCAGCAGAAACGCATCATACATGCAGTGCACATTAACAACAGTGGCAAACATTAACAATTATGGCCAGTCTTGAAAGTCAGCAGACAAGAAATTTGCTGCCCGACAGAGGAAAGGCTGCAAATATAAGACTATGCCCAAGTGAGATGTTTTTCTGTACAGAAAAGCAGACTCTACTTAATGAGTGACTAACTAGAAACCATAGATTGTTGGAATTCTCCTGCTCCCACCACCACTAGCACATGGGTGCCTGCACAATTTTGTGATAAAGATGATAGCTCAAGCTTTCCTAGCAGAAACTACCGATGGTTATCGGCACTGCACAGCGAGGGGAATGGGGGATGCAGCCAAACTGATGGGACACCACAGGAAAATGCCACACCATGGCCCTTCTTCGGGTCATGCTAATTAATTAATCTGAACACCAAAGCTTGCAAAGTAACACAAAGTTGTTTTGCTAACTGAAAACTATAAAAAGACTGAGGCACTTCTCTTTCAGAGTCTATCTTTGCCTGGTGGAAAATGCTCATATCCCTTCCTTAAGGGTCCTTTGAATGGAGAGTTACGGTGGCTTCAGTGAGTTGTGTGCAGAGATGCTTTTCCCTATGCCATCTAAGCAAAGCTACACGTTCACTACTGATCGACAGTTAATTGCAAACTTACATGCCATGTACATTTTCAAGGAAACGCACACAAACCTCCAGGCCACTTTAAAAAACAGAAACCACTGGCTAAAGACTAACAGGAAGAGAACAAAACGCAGCAATCCTGCTTCCCTCTGAAAAGCTGCAATGTTTCCTTCTGAAAAAAACACCCTTACATTAAAGGAATAAGTCCCCTTGCTCACGGCCAGTATCACAACAAGCGAAGCAGAGCACTCACCACTCGCATTGATTCTAGCCAGCCCTCTCCACGGTCTCATTTTTCACCACCTAAACTGAGCTTTTGTTTTTCACACAGAGCCACAGATAATTCAGATGGGCAGACCTCATGAATCAGGGAGTCCAGGTTCATGAACACCCGGTGATTTTACAGACCTGCTGCACAGGTTTTTTTCCACTCAATACTAGGCCTGTGGGGGAAAAGAAAAAATGTAAAAGCTCAATCTATACTCAACTGCAGGAGGTAGTTTTTAATTGCACTTTGGATCAATAAAGGCTTAACACTTGCTCTTGTTTACTAGGCAGGGGGTTGTACTTTTCCAGACAATTTCTCCCTGCATTTCACTTGCTCCTTTTGGTCATTTCCTCACAAGATCTGAATTCTCCAGAACTTAGGTGCAAGACGGAACATTCATATCCCTAAGGAACATAGAGAATTATATTCCTGTATCACAGGGTTTGGTACTTGGCAGCATATTCAGTCAGTAGCACCAGCATTTTAGCAGTTCAAGGCACTAGAGAAAGATAAAAACTGGCATTCTCAAACCATTACAGCCTGCACCAGAGTGGCAGGGTATATAAGCTCTTAAAAGATGTCAAGCAGCATCTTATTCTGCTTCCTAGCTGTAGAAAACGAAGATCAGGGCAGAAGACGGGTAGGCATTAATAAAACCCCATAGAGAATTGTACTTCTACCAGGAAAAAATACATTATTGCAGCCCTCTTGTGTTCACCGGGATTAAGAGCTGTTAGACGCAGGCCCCTTCCTCGCAGCCCTCCGGCGCAGGGCTCTGTGCTGGCATGTGCTGCAGTCCCAGCACTGCTGCCTTCACCCTCCTCCCCACCTCCCTCGGCTTCTTTCACTCTTCTCCTTCGCCCTGGCTATTAAAGCTCAGCCTGTGCTTTGAAACAGGAGAACATGCAGCTGGTAAATTCACACGTTAAAGCAAGAAAACTACCGCTTTGAAGTAGGAGGACTAAAACATCCCTGGCTTCCTATAAACGTGCTTACGTGTCCTGCATTTCTCCTCCATAAAAGAGCTGGATTGGGCATCATAAACAATCTACTTCCCTCTTGTAGATTATACTCAAGAAACCAAGTTTTAAATAGAGTGTTTCACCAATATAACTTAGACATTTACAGCATTTTTTTACCCTAACAGAAAACAAGATTGAAAAGTCTGGTGGCCCCGCTTAGTAGGGGCAGGGCCATAAGTCAGGGATGGAGAAGCAGTAGCTTTATATTATATTCTTTCCCAAGCTGCAAGGGCTGAAGGGAGCAGAAGACAAGCACAGCTGCATTGCCAAGGGTGCTTAACGGGATGGAGTCCCGCTGTGGAGGGTGAGGGAGCCGAGTGTCTCGCAGGGCCGCCAGCACCCCTGGGTGCTGCCGCGACACCCCGGCTCAGCCGCGCAGGGCCGCTCACCTGCTCGGCGGGCGCTCGCGCAGCGGTCCAGGTCGCTCCGAGAGCTCCTACCACCCATCCCACAGCCAAGCTCCAGCACAGGCAGGGGAAACTCGCAGCAGGAGCCACAAACTGAGAGAGAAAGAAGGAGAAAGGCAGTGAGGACAGGGATGCGACAGAGCACAGCGCATAGCAGAGAGAAGCAGCCATGGCTCAGTGGAGGCAAGTCATCACCACGGAGGGCACCCTCTGGTCATAAATGCTCTTCAGAGCCTTGAGAAATGCATGCATTTTAAACCAAAATGAAACTGAAACTTGCTCAGCTTAAACTAGAAACCTAGGGGAAACAGGCTGCGGAAAGGAACATGAATAACGATACAACGGCCATGGAATCTTATTTTGATAAAGAAAGATATAGTATCATTATGAGTAACTTCAGCTATTTTGTGTCTTTCCCTATAGAAAGGGAAAGGCAAGACTGAACACACTAATATTTTAGAGGAAGAACAGAAAGACCAAGTATAAAAACCTGGAGGGAAATCCTACAGTCAACCTGCACTTCTACATAAGTTTATCTTGATTTGGGGCTAGATAAATACTAAGGATACATCCATGCAATTGCCATTCGCTTTATATTCATGAGAGAAGCGGATAAAGTTTCCAAAGGTTAAATTTTAACTTTCTGAAGGATGCTTAGTTAATGATTAGAAAAAAAAAAGGAAAATAATAAAAAAAAGCCATGCTAAGCAAGCAATTTTTTTTTTCCCTCCTCTCTCTATAGATTTTGATCATGGCCTTTCACTGTTAGCCAAGACATTTACAACTGAGACCTCCAAGTTTACTCATAAAAGAGCCTTGGAGGGCTTTCAATTTACAGTATATATTTGCCAATTTGATCAACACTAAAAAAATGAACACTTTCTTGAATCCAACTTATTCCTAGCCTGTCCACTGGCTTCAACACTAAGTGCAATACCACACTAAAACACTCATTGCTAAAACCTGCTTTCTCTGAAGTTCAGATAAGATTTGCTATAAGGGAAGGACCCTGACATTAGTCAGCTATACATTGTTAGAAAAGCAGCCCACATATCTTTACATTTTCACCACAAGAACATTTGTAGTTCTCAAACACTTTCAAACTGTAGATATGCAGGTTACATTTAAAACGTGCCATAACATTGTCTACGCAGGCCTCCACACAAGCTTTTCTGACTCCACATCAGTGAGACCTTGATTTTGCAGTCGATTTTTTTGTTGAGAGAAGAGAGCATTTGCTTTGGGGAAGTTGAGAAGTTGAAATGGATCAAAAATTGATAGGTCTTGATAAAAATCCACTATAGTATTACACTTTGAACATGAGTGGTGTGAGCAATTGTGTTAGGGATGTGGATACCTCTCTGCTCATCCTCATCCCTTCCAACGAGACAAGCGTGGGCAGTTCCTGTGACTGCAGGTTGCATCCTCCGTGTGCATCGTACACAAGATGCTGCCCCCTCATCCAGCGCCAGCTCCAGCTCACACCAGTCCATGTGATCCCAGGGAAGCAAATCTATCTTCTGATACCGCAAGAGACCTTGCAGAGCTCAGAAGAATATCCAGATAAGCAGAGAAAGGGTCTGGATGAGCTGCCAAGCACAAGAGCAAGGACAGGTAGCACAGCTGCATGTCCCCAGCTGCAGCTTTGTTCAGCTCAGTGCATAAGATTAGGACCCACAGCAGTTGTTTGTCTCACCCCACTGGTTCATCAAGGCCTTTAACCCTAGTGCTGCAGCTCATTCAGCTCCAGGCAGCAGCCTGACCAGCCCTCCCTGCAATGCAGAGCTTGGGCAGGGACTATCTAACATCAGGAACCACAGCAGAGGATGGGAATTGCTCAGTAACAACAAAAAGATGGGTCATCCAAATAGGCTAAGTGAATACCAAGAAATATTTTATTATACATGTAATCAAAATTAAAAAAAAACAAAACCTCAGAGAAGAGGGAGCAAGGGACAGATCTCTTAACTATGCAGGGTACAGAAATACAACTAAGCAAAGAATTAGCACACATCAGTACCCTGTGCTCCCCTACCCTGCCTCAATGAAAGAGGTCATACAGCGAGATTAGTAATGCTTCAAATCAAGCGTCCTCAGTAATTGCACACTTGACCTGACACAGTTGAAGCACGTTCAGTTTCAAGACAGAGTATGCACCTTATACAGTTGTTTTAAACAACACAGCATCTCTTTAGTGGTTTGTAAGCATTACTCATTCAACACCAAGAGTATACTTAAGTGACTAATGACTTTTGGCAGCCATAATTATCTTGTTATATCCAAACTGACACTACCTTTAAGTACATCGAGTATAGAAAATAGATTCATTAGGTTTACCAATATGTAGTAGAGAATATATTATCTAGTGGCAAACCTTAATGTAAGATAAGTGGCTGTCAAGAGCAGAGGAAGTATTCACAGGGAAGGGCGCTAGGAGCTACACACTGAGCAGGGAGCATGTTGACTAGTCAGAAGTAAAAGAGCTGAAGTTCAGGAGCATCAGTGGCTCAGAACTTGCACCTCTGTATCACTGCTGTGAGGAGAGCTTCCCATCACCTGGTTTGAAACATGTGCTGTTCCCACTGCATCCACATCCATCTCCCAGCTGAACACATGATCCTAGAGCCTCCCCTCACACTGCATCTTGGACAGATCTAGCTACACAGCCACAGTCTGCAAGGAAGAGAAATTTTCCATTCTCTTCCAAAGGAGATTTGAAACAGAATGTGGAGCATTATCAGCACTTACTTACCTCTTCAAACACAGTTTCCTTCCCAATGTACAGGGGTGAAGGCTTTCAGAGCAGTAATCTAACTTCTTATTTTACTTTTTTTTCCACCCCAAACACAGGCTGGTTTTCTCTCAATAGCTTAGAAATAAGCCTTCACAAAACAAGCCTAGGCTATAGAGCATGTAGCAAGATGAATCAAAGCGACGTGACAAATGCTAAATCCCAAACTGAGGGCAACACAAATTTTGTTATTCACCCAAAAGAGGGATTTGTTTGTTGTTTTCCACTGGTCCAATAAGCTTAGCAAATTAACAGACTCTCAGCAATACTTCAGGAAGAGGCCCACATAAATTCAGATAAAGCCAGACCTAGGATAACAGTAACTAATATAGTCTGCATTCTAATGCCCGTGTTGGACACTATCAGCTTTTTGGCTCAAGGCAGAAGTGGACCATGATGTATTAGCTACAACACTGATCTTCAGATATTAGCTACAGCACGGTCCAGAGAATATTACCATCAAGCTAGAGAACTAGGAGCTGAGATCACTAACTATCATAGCACCACTTCTTTGTTGCTGTAATGAAGACAGTGAAACTCCTTAGTCCTCTGCCAGAAAGGGCCCATGAGCTGTGGCGGTTCCGCACCACCACTCACGCTGGGCCAGGTGACCCATTTGATTTTTCTGTCCTCACAGTGAGCACCTGTTTCAAAAAGGGTCTAGAAACCCTCCCAAATTAAGCTCTGTGCCACACTGCCTTGGCTTTCAGAGCATTTCAAAGCAAGTTCCCCTTGGCATTCAAATGGATTCATACAGCTCACAGGCCAATGCCTTGGCACTACCTCAGTAGCAATTCCCTGTAAGAGCCAATTGCACAACCATAGAGCCTCCCAGCTCTTCTTCACACTTCTTCTCAGCTTTGCGATGGGAATGGATCAGTATGGACATCTCAGGATTACAGACCCAAGTGTGGGGCAGGGTGGGGGATGCAGCTTTCTGTACCTCAGCAATTATTGCTTTGGAAAGCCTCAGTATTTGTCAGTTTTAAGCAACACCAAGGCAGTACTCAGAATTATGCTGCACTTTAGCAGAGACAGGTTCCTTACCATTAAAGAATCGTCAGCCTTTCCACAGGAAAAAGTCTCTAAACTTTATCTGGCCATTTTCTCTTAGCCATTGCACTTAACAAGGCAGATTTGTTTAGCTTCCCATTCTAACAGCCTTATAGAGCTGTCAAAGTAAATGGTTCATACCTATAACCTGTTTTTAAACTAGAGTAGCTGAGCTATACATTTTAATAAGAAGTACAGAAATTTGTTACCTAGGCTAAATTCTATTTAAGAGCTTAGAATTGTTGGAAGATTTGCCAGCTACCTAAACAGAACAGGTGTCCCACAAAAGTGATTTCACTAATAACTCAACTTGAAGACAAACACTACAAGAAAGGCAATAAAGGAAATCTTGCACGACCAAAGGTTCTCTTACTATCTCATCAGAAAGAAGCTACCTGCCATTTTAAAAGTATTTCCTCCTTCCATAGGAATAACCAGTATACCTTTTGGAGACAGTTTAGACAGTGACTGCTCAAAAGTATTTCTACAGAATTGCTTTCTGGAAGAGAGAATAAGTTACTTCACTATTTGCACAAATCGAATTAACTAAACGTGTTTTACGCTGATAATGCTTTAGCTACAAGGTATTCATACAAGATGCACCAGCAGAGAGAGCACGTTGTTAACACTATATGTAAACCAGTAACAACAGGTCCTTTTTGAAGGTGTCACGTTGCAGGGAAGCCATTTTACGTTAGTCCCAGAGGCCGTGGAACTGCATTTCCACACCAAGGAGATTCCTGGTGAGCCCAACAGAAAAGCTGTCCTCTACAAAGATGACTGTCCGTCCATCCTGGAAGAGCAGCAGGAGAAGAACCAAGCAACTGGCGTCTGCCGTAGTATTCTTAGAAGGATTTCATTCATTTGATGCATATTGCTGTACATAAGGTGCATAAACCTCTCTGGCGGGAGATCAGCGTGAAGAGAAGCCAGCTGCAAGGCTGCAACCAACTACTGGTGTCATGTCCCAAATCTAGAGGGAAATATTGTGGAGAATTATACAGAAATGCCACTTTAGCTTCAGAATATTGCTGTAATAGATAGAAATAAGAAATGATGTCCCTGGACACAGGATAACAAATGCAATTTAAATTAACTGCCCAAAAACGGGGTAAAGAACAGGAATAGTCTTGCAAACCAGCAGGCAAACTTGAGGCTCAGGAGCATCCTGGGGCAGTGCCTTGTAGGTCTGTTTAACGAAAAAATAAATCATTCTAATCTCCATATCACTGCCCCACAGCCAGGGCTTTAGGTGGCAAGGCTCTAGGCAGCCAGGGAGCTCAGACTAAAAGGAGCCTGCAGGTCCCATCGCCTGTGGTTATTTAAGGCCACTAGCAGATCCCGCTCCTGCTGATGCCCACCTCATCTGTTCAGAGGACATCAGCTGTAGCCAGCTTTGACAGCTCGACTAAGTCGGGTAATAGAGTTACAGGTCATGTCTGTGTTCAGCTGCAAGAATAACAGCATGCAAAAAATATTCTTGCAGCTCACAACAGTTAGCTTGGTAGCTACAGCTGTCAGAAAGGAAGAAGTATATACAAACATTTCTATTAGTTTCCTACTAAGCATCTCCAGCAAACACAGGAAAGAGGTACATGAATACCTTCACAACCCGGTCGCTCCCACAGGTCACCATCAGCCCTCTGGAGATGTCCATGGACATGTGTGAAATGTTGTGTTTTCCTTCATGAAAGGTTGCCAAGGAAGTACGGCTGTAAGCAAAGAGTTCACATGATGGTCAGCTATTAGGTGAAGCTGCATGACACCATTTTAACAACACAAGATGATTTAAAAAAAAAAAAAAAAAAAGTTGTTTTTGAGTATTAACAAACCCAAGGACAGTTCCAAGAACAGCACTGGCAGCTCAAAGTGGACAGAAATAAGCTAGCAAGTCAGGCTAAGTCATCACTTGCGCAGTTACACAGGTGAGGCATTGCCTGGCTTCCCTAACTTGGCTTTTAAGAAATGGAGAGCAGAAGTGGAATACTGCTTAAATAAAAATACTGTACTCTTGGTTACAGAGTTAAGCTCAGCTACATTTTTCCTTTCCCAAAAGTACCTTTCCCACAGCACCTTTCCCACTCCCTTGTTGTTTTATTTTATTTTAAATAAAAAATGGTCATTTGATGTCTTCAGTTCTTTAGTGCTCAAAGAAGATCTTCCCTAGCTAGAGTAGTTAACGAGACAGTAAGCAGTGTTTAACTATTTGCTAGCACAGAAAAATCGTATTAGCCTGTGAAGAGCACACCTAAAGTAGGAGTTTTCAGTATGCAGATATAAACTAATGCATATACAGCCTGGCAGCTATGACACTCTGCCAGCTACCTATCTTGTAATTTTAAGGGTGACCAATAGCCTGTACACAAAAACAAATAAATAATAATCAAAAATAAAATAAAATCCTGATTTTAGTTTGTTTCAGGCTCCAGATCTGGGGTTATGGGGAAGAGGACAACTGGACTGCATTCCAGGGACTGTGCAGTAACAGCACATCTGATCTAAACATTCTTGCACAACCAGTTTCGTGATCTCTGCACCACAGTCTACTGGGCACCCAGGGCAAGTCTGACTTGTTAATGCAGTCAGCTTGGGATGTTTGGGCACAATGCTACACAAGTGTTTCTGTACGTCATCGGCATTGCTATGTGACACAGAGACCCTTCTTTGATACTCACTCCTCATCCTTGATGGACTCAAAGCAGGAATCGCAGACACGGACCTGGAACTCGAATCCCATGATTGGGTAGCTTGACCGCTTGGTACTGCACTTGCCACACACTGCTTGTCCACATTTTCTGCAATGATGCTTCACAGAGAGGGAGGGGAAGGAACAAGGAAATCACTACCCTGTGCCATTTGTCCTACTGAACGTTCGGTAAGCAGCAGCAGCCTGCTCAGAAGTTTTCCTTCCCTGCCCTTTCCCTCCTCCTTGCACTAGTTTCTCTGGGGAGCAGGAAAAAATTGTTGGGCAAGCAGCTAAGGAAATCAGTTCAGAAAAGTCACAAATGGATGACAAGAGTCTCCAATTTGTGCCTTCAAGTCCCAAGGAGGGAACTGTTTGGAAAGCTTCCATAACTGCAGCACAGTAAGGGCAGGGCCATCAATGCTTCGGTGAACTGGGTTCTCTCCACAGCAATTAGGCTGGCAATTTGGTTGTTTAATTACGAGACACTGTCTGCCACTTAATGCAACACAAAAATAAGCTGTCCACAGCTTCAGTGCACAAAAATTATTCAGAGAAATCTGACAGTGCTCTGAGCACAACCTGCTTTGCCACATGATACAAGTTTGATGCAACTTTTTCCAAACTTTTTCCAAAAAACTCTTTTTGCATTTGGACCTTCTTAGCACTGCCTAGAAGCCACAACCTCTCAAAAAGCCTTCCTTCAAAACAGCAGAAATATTAACACCTTGAAGGACGAACAGGTTGCTTTACATTTGCCTTTTGCCCATGTGCTGAAGAACTGTTAATTCAATCTCACCTGTCTCAATCCTAAAGTCTTTGTGTCCCACATTTGCTTGATATTCCAGAAGAAGGGTTGCTCACACTTCTGACAGGAATCACTTTCTAGCCACTGGGGTGCCTAGGAAGGAGCAGCAGATACAAGTAATCAGACCTGGGTTTTCTTGTAAGCCAACCAAGGAAGTTCAAGCTGGCACAGGGAAGCTTTACCCAGTGAGGTGCTCACCTCAGCTCCACGCTGCAACAGAAGCCAGGCTGCCCAGCACACAGGGCATGGAAAGTTTGGTACAAAGAAATCCAAGTGAACGAGGCGGCACACGGCACTTCATAACTGCAGCCATTTGTTAGCGAGACCTACGCACCTCCCACACCTTTTCCTAAAACCCCAGAGCAATATGTGATGCTACTGCCTTAATAAAAAAGCTAATTCAAATGCCTGAGTTATTAAATTTGCCAGAGGTGTTTGAAGACTGCTGCTTTGATTGCCTAAATGATTTCTGAGGGCTAGTAATCCAAGTTACAGAAGTTATGAGGCAGCCAGCCTCTCAACTCCTGTTTTCATCAAGAGATCATTTCCAGAAGAAAATCTGTTTCCTGAGGATTGCAAAGGCAGTTTGAAATAAACAAGAACTCATCTGTATTTTCCATGCAGCCCACATCTTCATTTAGCATCTCCTCTCCCACCCACTTATTCCTCCTGTTGGTAAATGGTGCATGGAAAATGAAAATAACTTGGAGAGAAATTTCGACATCCAAAGACACTAACTGAGCACCCTTTAGGGGATAAAACAAGAGGCAATAAACCTTAAGTACACGGATTTGAGTTAAAATATTATATACAACTTCAGGCATCTGATGAAGGAATCTCTCCGAAATTTGACAAAGAAATATAACCATATAACTATTGTCAATAACAACAGAACAATGGTATGGTCAGTCACACCACCAACCCACATTAAACTCATCAATAGCCATGTGTCCCATTTTTACTCCTTGAACCTTGACTGCATCTTCTTTCCCCCATGCTGGTGATGCTAGTGGGGAAAAAGACATTGTTAATGGGCAGTAACCAGTCCAGGGAGCAGGGAGGAAGGAGCAAGTCAGCAGCCTCTCCAGCTCATGTTCTGTTTTGCCTAGTTACTCAGAACAGCATTTTACACTTAACAGAATTTTTAAAGTCACCAATGCCACTTTGTGGCTATGCAGACTCCCTCTAATGGGGAAGAGGAGGATTGTCCTAACTGTATCTTTTCAGCTCCTATGATGCTTATGGAGTGATGCAGAGGGAACATGCAATGTAAGCTCAGCTCAAGTATACCAAAGTCCTAAAAATGGCTCCCCAATCTCTCGGGGAGTAGATCCCTACCTTATAAATTCCATCTCATCATTTAGCCTTAAATGCTCAGACAATGTTAGGAAGAGAGCCTGCAAAACAGGCAAAGCATGACACAGAGCCGTGTCAGCTCAAAGAGGGGAAACCTCTGGCCAAAGACACGGTCTTACCTCTTCTCGGCTGATATCCATGTTCCAAACAGCAATTCCCCCATCAGCTGAACAAGATACCAGCTGCCGTGTCAGCTGGAGATAGCAGATAGCCTGCACCTTGTCGCTGCAAACAGAGCAGATACTCTTTACCCTTAGGCATTAAGCAAAATTTAAGTTTCCAATAAATCCTGTTTCATCCTTGTGAGTCTGCCATGGAATCCAAAGCTGACTCACAAATAACTCAGTTATTAAACGTTACCACATCGAAGTGGAGCAATGAACATCAGTGAGCAAATGCTGGCATCGCTCTAGCACCAGGATGCTGATTAGAGCACTATTCTTATGGGCTTGACCAGAAGGCCAGAGATGCAGCTCCACTTAACACTTGCTGGCAGTAAAAAACTGAGTGTAATTTGAGCATCAAATGACTTGGACCCAGAGTCACATTTTATAAGCACACATTTTACAGCACAACTTTTCTTAAAGGAAGGCTTCCCTAATATTAATTCTCTCCCCATTAAAAACAATGAGTCCTCAGAGCTCTGCAAGAAGTCCTGTCCTATCCCTTTAACTATTCAAAGATTCAAAGATTCAAATATCCTGTCATGCTCCTTAGTCTTCCTCAGAATTCATCTGTTCGTCAGAAAACACACAGGAAAAATAAGGTATTATACATACTGATGGCCCTGGAGCAGCAGCGTTCGCCCCTTCCTTCCACCAATATCCCACATGATAATGCTGTGGTCAGAGGCACCCGAGAAGAGCAGTCGTTGAACAGGATCCCACCACAGGGAAGTAATGCTTCCTAGGAAGAAAACACTCTGCAGTTAGATTTGAGAGAGCCACTCTAATGCAACCATGCCTTTCAGAGCCAATAAAGTGGTACCCCCTCATTGCAGTATCAAATATTGAAGGCCTTAAGGCAATGGACTGCAGGAGAGACAGGAGACTTCAAAGCCTTTGGTTTTGAAGGTACAGAACATTTATTCCCTTCCAGACTACGTTATGTTTTAAAGCATCCTTACATTTTTCAATTGTCAAGTGCCTTGATAATCTGAGACACAAACAGTAATTACAGCCCAAATCAGTCTTTTCCACATCTCTGGAGCAAGAAATTTGTCTTGCCTCCTTTAGAGTTACGCTGTTTCACACAGACCCATTTGGGAATAGGTGTTTCACTGAGAGAACAATGACATCTTCCTGCCCCCCAGGCTAGAAGAAACAATATAAATATTATCTCTTAACATTATACAGAGCAAAATAATACGAATATTATCTCTTAACATTATACAGAGCAGCCTGTTTAATGCTGAGAATGCTGGAAGCTGCTTCTTGAAAGACAAGCTCTGAAATCATTTAAACTACAACACAGTAAAGTAAAAAGCAGAGTGGAAATAAGACATTTCAAGTCTGGAACACAGACACACTTGAAGAACTAGCTACCACTTAAATATAGCATTGCTAGGGCCTGAGGATATTATGCAAACAGTGTGAGGGGGGAAAAGGGATAGAGTACTATTGTGCCAAATGAAGAAAAAAAATGTTTTTGCCCCCCTACTTTAAGCAGGTGTCAAAAAAGATCCCAGGAGGAACAAGGAGCCAATGCTGTCAGCTACACAAATTGCTCTGTTGAAGTCAGGGCACAGAAGCCCACCTCAATTCAATAAACAGAATATGTACTAGGCAGTGCCACATCCAGACATACTTATTTCAGATTAACACTGGTCTCTGCCAAGAAGCTACATTTGAATGCAGACTGCCATGAAGGCCTATACAGGTAAAGGCATCTATAGAGCCAAGAGTTATTGTGCACTCAGCTGACACAACCTTAAGTTCTGCTTGAAGGCAAGAGGAGGCATTTACCATGTGAAGATCTCAACCTGCCTTTCACATATAGAGCCAGCTTTGTCATTGTACAGCCATCTGTAAAGCAGGAGTCTACCCCTCTACAAGTCTGCTTTGTAACTTGTGGGCACTACACAAAGAAACCTTTTCCAGCAGGCAACAGACTCATGACCCAGTCATTCAGCCTAACAGGGCAGCAGGCTGGTCAGCTGATTTGACAGCAACCACATGGGAAAAGGCATTACATCTTACCCCTTTCAGCATATTTTGAAGTTACGCATTCTTTTGCAAACCACATTCTTGCCTTACTCATTGCATACAGCCGCTCTGTTAGCAGGTTACAGACTATCTGGTTCTACATTTGATTCAAGGGCTCTAGCACAACACACAGAATGAGATGCATTTGCCTTTAGCTTGGCAGCTTTCATTCTGAAAGGCTCTTTACTTCTTGCATATAGACAGTTCCAGCTAAAACAAAGCAAACTCATTTTCCTAATAACTCAGGACCAGAGTAGAAGAGTCCTTCTCTTTAACAGGAGGAATTAAGTGGCTTTTCAAATCTGGACTCCAGCTGCTTTACATAGTATTCTTGTGGTGCAAGGCCTTCAGAGGGGGAAAAGTAACACATTTTGTCCTTTCTTTTCTGTCTTAAGGAGTCTAAAGTCTTTAAAAGGTGGCCCTCTAGTGGATAAATCAAGTTTAATCAAAAACATTTTTATCTTTATATTTTATCTATAAAAAAGGGGCTTTTAAGCGTGCAGAGGACTAAGGGAAGGGAACTTAGGGCGAGAGCATTTCTCCTCTCTAAGGAATGGTCAATGCACACAAGTTTAAACAGCTTTTGCCCTGCACCAGTTGCTCATCTACTGCCTACCCATAACAGGGGGATATTGAATCGGGGTGGTATGTTCAATTACAGAAAGCTACTAGAATCGAGGTTCTGTGGAATTAAGAAGTTACTTTACCTTCATGCCCTTTGAGTGTTGTGATAACCGAGCACGTGTTCTGCTCAAGCTTGAGAAGTGTGATCTGTCCAGAATAGTCACCAACAAAGGCATGCTGAGTTTCATAATCATATCTGAACAGAAGTCAAGGAAAGGACACTCTTAACGAGTATTTTAAGGCCTGAAACAGGTAATACAGCTGCTACCTACATAACAAAACAAAAAACAAAAAACAAAAAAAAAAAAAAAAAAGGAGTTTGCCAGGTATTTACATTACTGCTTTGGAAGTTTTGGATATTACAGTAGTTAAATCCTTTTCATTCCTCTTTTCTCTCCACTTTTCCCTGTACATGCAAGCAGGACAATATGGAAAATAAGTGAGATAAACTGAAAGATGGAGTCTCCTATGGCATCTCCTGGGGCTTTCCAGTACTTTAGTTTGAGGCAAGCAAGTACATTTAGATGTAGCACACATATACAGAACACACTCCTGCACAAGATACGTCAAACCTCCTCAGGCTACTTGTTACGGTACAGAGCTAAAATTAGGAGCACTACACTGGACATGAGGTACTATTCATTCTCGCCTAGTACCTGCTCCTAAAATGCCAGGAGACTAAGTTTATAGAAATACACCAGCTGACGTCTCCAGGACAGGCCAGAATAACCACGATTCAGAGATGTTCCTCCACAACTGGCTCACCTTAGAGCAAAACTGTACTGTTCCAGCTACTGAAGAGGCAGGACCATGTCATTCTTGTTGCTCTTCTCAATGCTTTCAAGTTTGCTGGTCCTTACTATCCAAAACTGACAGTATTTCAGAAAGTTCTGACATGTGACACTGACATAAAAGGAACCCTAGTTCCTAACATGGGATCTACTAGCACAGTGGCATGGTTAGAAAAAAGCATTATACAAGAGTTTTTTGACAGTCTGTTCTTGTTGCTACTTGACCATCTTGAAAAACTAAAGGAGAGCAAGAAGGATG
This sequence comes from Nothoprocta pentlandii, assembly GCA_013398315.1. Taxonomy (NCBI): domain Eukaryota; kingdom Metazoa; phylum Chordata; class Aves; order Tinamiformes; family Tinamidae; genus Nothoprocta; species Nothoprocta pentlandii. The sequence continues at coordinate 3,254,623 of VZSG01000014.1, read as the reverse complement.
AAACAAGCTCACTTCAGGCTTTTAGAAGGCTTCTGCTATTCAGAATGTAGGAGCTGCAAAGCAAACACACACACCTGACAACACATAATGCAGGAGTTAACTCATCAGTCCTCAGATACAGATACTAATAATTTTCACAACATGCAAAGGACTAGCATCTCAAAATTAGGAACTAATACATATCAAGACTTCTGTAACTCTCAAACTCACAACATTCTTTAACTATCCAACAAAACCAAAGAGAAACAAAAGTATAAAATGTCTGACCAGAACAAGGGTTTGTGGACTTGGAGGATAGTTAACTTAATCTGTCCCAACCTTCCATGTAAGGAAACAAAACAAACAAACAAAAAAAAAACAGTACCACCACCAAATACACACGGTCATGAGCTTGGGGAACAAAGCACTGGGCAGCAATCATTCCCAAAGGATACTGTAGACACGAAGCCCAAGAAGTGAAGTAATGTCTTCCCAGCATACTCCCACTTCTGGTGCACATCCAGCTGACACACTTGTCATGACCCGTACTGATGACCCACTCTGAGGTCAGGCAGAAGATAATAGCAGATACTCGATTCTGATGAGCTGTGGGAAGAGATTCTTGATAGTTTTTCCTAAAACCGAATCATCCTTATGAGCAATAATTCAGATTGAGTGAAAGTGATACCAAAAAAATGCTCCACGAAGTTTTCACTACCATAATACACTTGCTCCAAGGCTGCATTAAAAGGTTAGCACTGTTCTGTTTAAATGAACAGAATAGTTTTAATAGTTTAACAATTCAATCATGTCAGCTGATATAAGGCTTTTTTCCCCCCACCCCATACAGTCAGAAGCAGAGTTCACCCCTGGAACTTGAAATGCTCTGGTTAGCAGGCAAGCCCTCAGCTTCCTCTGTTAGGCCAGCACTTCTAGAAAGCTGTGTAATACATATAAAATCTTAACTGCTTTCTCTAAGTGCCTTTTTTCCCCCCTCTCATGGGGGATATGATCAGATCCATTCCCTTAAATACTGAAAATGATCTAGTCCAGGGTATTCAGTTTGCTCCTTGTGTTAGCAAACAAGTTCCACCGAGACTTCAGCTTACTTTAGAAAACTGCCACCAAGCAAGAAGTCACAGAAACGCTAGAAAAAACTTCCCTGCCTGGCAACATACTTTCCCCAACATCCAAGCACTTCACTTAGGGCTGCCAAGTTATCCACCTTAGCATAAAGGGGATCTTGTTATTTAAGAACACAATCTCTCCTTTGTGAGCAAGAACATTTGTTTCTGTATCAGGGAGTTGCAAGATACCGACCCTAGATAACAAGCGACAAGAACAACATCTCCATAAATATTTGAACAACCTCTACTCCCAAATATCTGAAAAAAACAGTCTTTGCCATCCCTTTCACTCTCCTAGATAAAGGAGTCAATGAAATAGCCTATTCCCAGTGATTACAGAAAATAAATATAGAATTTGCAAATGTCAAAACACACCTTTAGAAAGCTCTAACATTCATGCAGACCAGCTACTCCACCTGAAGAGAAAGATTTGAACTTTCACTAGTTCTGGCTCATTACACTTGCAGACTTGAGTGCTAATGACAGCAATTCTGAGATCTAACTGACTAGTGATTACTCAACAATAAACATCTCTCTTACTGCAATCACTCTTAACTGACAGCTGGAAGAACAGTTAGATTTAAAGCATGTTTGGCCTTGACTCATATGTGATGGCTCCGAATTTTCTGAGCATTTTAGAAGCCTCCCCTTGACACAGTTGTTAATGCAGATGCTGGTTAACAGTTTACCTGGATAGGTCTTCACAAAGTTCATCTTATTGAAGTCTTCCGAAACATGAAACTCCTAAAGCCAAGGAAGTGGGACAGTTAGAAGAGACACCACACAAAAACCGGCAAGAGATTGATTTAAAAAAGGAGCAGTGATTTCACAATCCAGAACTTGCTTAGCCTGGCAATGTATCTTACTAAAACCAAGAAGCTTCTCAGGATGAAGCGCAGCAAATTGAGAAGTCAGCTCTAAGTTACTGTTCAGTTTTATACCAAACTGCTGGTTTTGAGTGTTTTTGAGAAGCAACATGCTGACAGAACCCTGGTCACTGAAGGGAAAATATACAGAAATAAGCCTCCATTTGTTCTTATGTCCTCATAAGAACAAGCAAAAACTATCTTGTAATATTTTGGATTTAAGGATAACGAGACTTCATAAACTTCAAATCAGCTTTATATGAGTGCTCTTTATTGATTCATTGCATTTGCAGAATTTTTAAAGGTCTTGGCTTATAACTTCCAGTAGTAAAGTATCACTACTACTGACATTCATTTTGTACTCTTGTTCTTTCTAGGACAATTATTATGTTGGTCTTATTTTCACAGAAAAAGGAAACTACTGAAACATCTGGGAGTCATAGGATTCCCCTCCTTTTCCAAGGAAAGCGGGGAAAGGACCCAGGCCTACTTTCTATTCTGCCACATGCATCCTTCCTTCAGGAGAGGGAGAGAAATCAGAGTAGGAGGCTAAGAGGACAGAAGGAAGACTTCCCAAAAAAGAAAGTACACACATTTCCTCTATCCACTCAAGGCAAGGGGAAGTGTTTGGAAGTCAATCCTGACTCTTGTTACTTCAGAGCTAGAGGGCTGAAATTTCCGCAGTCTACAGCAAGGAAATCCTGAGACATCCGCAGTGCTAAATATGGGCAGATCTGGACCTCTGGTCAGATGCAGGCTAGCTCCAGTTCATAAATCCTAGCCTCGTGTTATGATGACACTCTACCCAGCTTAACGTCCTCCTCAAAATAACTCCCTGACAAAGCGTAGCTCAGACTCACTGCAAAGCTGCTGTCTCAATGCTTTCTTGAGGCTGGCTGATTCTTATCTAGCCAGAACCACCTCTGTTTTTGCACTGCATCCTAAGCATACGGCCAAAGAATTCAGCCATTGACTAGCAGCTCCTTTCCGAAGGGAAGGGAAAGGAAGAAGCTATTAGCTCATCAGGAACATCTGATGTTCATGGACATCTAAATAATTCTAATCTGTATTCTTAAGAAAAGTCACAGCAACTTACCATGATAGCTCCGTTATCCTGACCTACAAATATCCGTCTGCTGTCATGATGGTAAGCCATGGCTGAACATGGAGCTGTCAAAAAAGTCAGCACATTAAAAATCACTGAAATACAAGTACTAGCATACATGCCAGTTATCACCACCAGTTTATTTTAGTCAGAACCAAAGCTGTTTACGGTTAAGAAGTTTGAGTAAAGTTAATCTGCATAAACAGTGCCCCTTGTTAAGTCAATTTATTTTCCATCTGCTAGGCTAATCGAAGATACAGTACTAGAGTAAAGCAGATGCATCCCTTGAAACCTTAGATTTGATCTCCTGCTATAGGGGAGGGCTGGAGGCTTAGCTAGCAACAACAGTACATGCTTACATTTAAGAACCTGAGCCCCATACAGGGTCAGTTCTCTACATCTGTATCTTTAAGGAGACTCATGTGATTACACACGATCTATTTCACAACAGAAAGTATCTAAATACCTACTTCCATTTTTGAAATGGAGAGCTAAAATAGGTGCAAAATGCAAAGAGGGGAATTACAAGGAAGTGTCCTAATGGGGATTTTGCAACCCAAGCTTTCAGTAAAGAATGTCCTCCGTGAACTTGCAAATTACAAGAGCTTTAGGGATATGGTGTTCGGCTCTAACACCATCTTCCCCAGTGCCCTCAGAAACAGGTGTTTCCAGAGATTTAAAAACAGTTAGGACAATCTGGATTACACCATGGTTGTACTGCATAAGGACAAATAAGTGCCTTGCAACTCACGCAGGCAAGCTTACTTTATAAAAGGTTGTTAAAGCACAACCTGAATACCCTATTTAAAGACTTGATAAATGGTGCAACTGTTATCATTTTGACTAACTAGTGGAAAATGGGGAGGAAGGGAAGGAGAAAAAAACAATTATGGCTAACATCTCCAATCTAGACCTAGCCTCTTTTGTCTGTAGCTGAAGAACATCTAGTCCAATTCTTTGGTTTTCATTTAACCTCTGCATATTTCAGAAACTGTCACTCCGAATACAGCACCCCTTGTTAGACTGATGTGTCGTCATTACATTCCAGCTGCTTATTTATGGTATGTTCCTAGGCAACAACTGCATACTAGAAAGATGACAGCAAAAATACTAGGCTAGATGATGTTTTAAAGAAAAGAAAAAAAATCTCTCGGCACTGCAGCTGTTACTTAGAAGTAGCTTCTTAATAATTTAACACTTCAAAACACAGATACATATACTTTGCATTGTGTGCATTAAAATGTACAGAACATTTTAATGTCGGAGCTTCTAGTTAATGGTTTAAAACATTCACATATTCAGCAGACAACTTATTACAGCAATATTACAGCTACAGCAGCTGATCAACACAGAGATTCAATTTGTGAAAGATCTAATTTAGGACAGAATGCCACCTTAGATCATAACTGTCAGACAAAGTTCCCAAATTCAAAATCATCAGTGAATCCAGTGCTCGAGGAAGGAGAGAGGCCTTCTCCTACACAGAACACATCACCACGTTACAAAATGTCTGTAGCTGTGCTTGGTCATCACTTACCATCACTAAGGCTTTACTTACATGACATAGTGTGGTAGATGCTGGGCCAGTACTGCCCACTGTCTCTCTTCAGCCATACTCGGATTGTTCTGTGTTGTGGAAAGATTAGAGAAAAGACAGTTATAAACATGCGTGCCAGTATCCAACCGAGGCTCCAATCTTGCTAGCTTTTTGGCTATTCAACAGGAAGAAATAATACTAACAATAGTGAGTCTTGGATGTCAAAGAGCTACCTTCAAACTACTCACAAACTGAGTTTCAGTAAATATGAGACTGAAATACTATTTGAGCTCACCTCAGAAACTGCTACATGTTGCATCTCTTGAATTTTATCCTTAAACTCTGGCTGACTACAGCCAGATTCAAGTCACATGAACTTAACTCTGGCACAGCAAACTGTAGCTTGTTTTATACTCTGTGTGTGTGTGTGTATGTATATATATGATATTTTTAAAAAGGCATCACAAAACATTCTAGTATGGAAGTTTTGAAACTCAGAATGTTTGCATCTTTTCTTATCAATTTGTATTTCAGCAAACCAGACAACAAATACTAACAGTAGCAGAGTAATCCCCTAGACCAGCACGTTATCCCTACACTTGACCAACATCTCCATCTCAAGAGATGGGCGCAAGGATCCACAGGAAGCATCACGTACAGTTTAATATCAATTCCTCTAGGTTATCCCTCCAACAGCTCATGCAGAAATCCAAAGGGCAAGCACTGTTAGCTGCACTGTTATTTAGGCCTGCACAACAGTGCAAAGTGCAACAGGACTGACTATCTGGTCAAATGGAAACTGAAAGAACTCAACAAGACAACATATACAGCTTGCTAAACCTCCTTATAAAACTGCTTTTTACAATATTTCAGAATCTGGCTCTGCAGGAAGGAGGAAAAGTATCTCAAGAACATTTGGTATTTTATCACTTTCATAACTGTTAGATTTTGGGAGAAGAGACAGGTCAAAATCAGTAAAGAAACAGGTTATCATCTATTAAAATCATTCCTGTAATAAACACGTTTGAAAAGAACTTACATCAAAAAGTTAAGGGCACTCAAGTGGACAGGATCAAGGTTATTTTAAGTCTATTTTAAGCAACTTCTTTGAGCCATTGTTTGTGTTCCTTGCTCCCGTCAGAAGTTCCGAAGTCCAACTTCCTCATTCCCAAGTGGAAGCCTAACTGCTCTATAAATACTTTATCAAGAGACACTTAAGAGTTTTCACTGAGATAAGTTGCTCTGTTTTACACTAAAAAAAAAGTGTCTTCAATTGAAAGTTTTTAGGATATATCTTGTGTCAGGACTAGAATTTTTCAGGACCGGTTAAAGGGTAAGATATAAAACCAGAATGCAACTTTATAAGTCATTTAAGGATCTTTCTTTAGAAGACCACTCCAAAATAACAAATCAGACAGTGCCTGCCCTTAACATATTACCTTTTTCCAGCAATATCAGTGGAGCGAAGCACACACAGCCTCAAAACAACCAGATTTGCAGCTTTTGAACTGAGCCACGTCAGTCTAGCAGCAAGTGCACATTACTCTGGCCCACAGGTAACTCCTCCATCTCTTACGAGAGCCAGTTCTCTCTCCTTATCATAATTCACCCCCTGCCTTGTGGTCACAATGCTGAATGCTTCAGGGAGCAGCTGTCATTTCTTAGTAACATGAAACAAGGAAATAAGTTTCCAAGTTAACCTCATAAACAGTGACTGCAGATTTTTTAGCTTTTTATCTTTTTCTCCAAGTTGCTTCATCACATTCAAATTTCAATGTTTCACATGGCAGCTTCCAGCCACACTAATTCAACTCCCTGCCCTCAAACCAAAATGCGATTATTTTTGCTCTAAACACACTAAAAGCAGCTACCATAGTAATTCGAAAACATTGCACTCAGTATCCTGGTGGATTTTACTAATCTAGGAATTGATACCAAGGAACAAGGTAGCATAGCACTGTTCTTCTAAGCAAATAATTTCCAGAGGGTACAGTTCATCCTGGGCTCACCAAATCCACAGTCTTTCACCAACATTCAGGGCCTAAGCAAAGAACTGCAAGAGACGACGAAATTAGCTCCCAAAAGCCTCTTATTTTGGTTTAAGATTTAGATTTAACTCGTCTCACTGTTACGGAGACGAGCTGCCAGACAGCTTTGTATCTAATTATATAAATCTGTGACTCTGCAAAACTTGGTAACACTGCTTAGCAGCCATCACCTAACAGCACACGCCACGGCTGCACTTCTGCCTGAAGCCCCCTCCCACGCATCTCATGGTGCATTTCCTTCTGTTAGCACAAGTTTATTAGATACCAGTTCTAACCTGAAGGACTAGAGCAGTCCTTCAAATAATACCATTTCTGTAATCTGTTATTATGAGAACTACCATCCTAACGCTGGAGCCTTCTGTGCTCCCCAAATCCTAGGGGATCCCCAAATCCGTTATGTAATGGACAGACCTGCACTCAGCACCAGAACAGCCGGCTCCCTCCCACCCATCCTTAGACTACCCTGTTAAGGTCCTAGAAAGACACAGGCTTCTTTGGTGGTCTCAGTAAAGGTCTAAAATACCCACATCTATTAGGTGACCACTCAGACAAAATTTTTAATTTAAAAAATACGCAGTATAAGGTGGTAGGAGGAAGTAAACAAGAAAAACAACAACACCTAGTTATCCCCAACATTGATTATAGATAGAGCAGTTCATTTTGCTTAGAAAGCATGTACATTCATAGAAGAGTAATTTAGAGTTTTTCTTTAACTAATATTAGACAATTTAAGAATTTATAAAGTCCATATTGTTTAAAGGATTTTCATTGTTTCCTCAACAGGCATTTCATTTACACAGCAAGTAAGCACAAAACAGCCTGCTTGAGGAAGAAAAACAAACCAAATCAGGGTGAATGGGAGCACTGGCCTTTTGGTCTTCCACCAGCCTTGGTACCTTGTCACATTCGCCTCTGACAGCCAAATATCCAGGTCAGGGAGAAAGCAGGGACAAAGACAGCACGCAAAGGCAAACACAGACACACAGCAGCTCCTGTTTGGAGAAGTGCATCTTCCTAGCACCTTCAAACCACTAACAACTGCCTTCCTATCTGGAATCTGTGATTAGCAATTGTTTTCCTAACAGGAACTGAAGACTGTATTTTCCTAGCAGTCAAAATAAATCAGAAGTATTTAGGCTGACTTTGTCTGTGTTCCCAAAACAGCATTAGGTGTCTGGTTTAACCACAGTGCAAGCAAATTCAAGGACACAACTTGCAATTGGCTCATTTTGCTGAATTTCTGCTCACTATAGCATTATTTTTGTAAGATATTTATCCTCCGTAACTAAAACACAAACAAACAAACCCCTAATACTGCAGCTTAAAAAGCACTTCCAATGTGACAGCAGCTCCCAAAAGTCACAGAGCATGAGATTTCAAGTATTCAAGGGACTCCAGAGATCGCCATGGTAAACATTACTCTATTTGCTCAAGTTGAGGATCTCTTACACCAGCTTATTGTCCCTCAGCATCCCCAAGTACAGCTGGAAGACACCTTGCCTTACTTACTCGTCTGCAGAGAATGGGGATATTAATTCTACATCCAGAGACCTGTCTGTAGCACAAACCTGTGCAGCCCACACTGGACTATCTCAGATCTGAGAAAATACCCCTCATTCTCAAGCAGCAATATCTAACTCACAACCGATACCTGAGCTGGCTACACAGATTAGGAGGGACATACTGCAAGCAATTCCAAGTACTTTCCTGGAAGCAGAGTCACACCAAGACCCTGCTAGGCCCTAGTTAGGCCACCTCCCAACTAGGTAAATTCCAAAAAATTAGATTGGGAAAAAGAACTACTTACTCTCACAAGCTACTTATTCTTGCCTCCTTGTGTGATTTCAGATCTTCAAAAAGCTAAGATTTGATTAGTATTTGGAGATCTAAATACGCATATTTTCTCCTATCGAGATAACAGATAAATCAGGAATTGTTTCTAGGAAACAATTTACAGTAGAAAGAGCTGCAATGACTTTAACAAGAGGGTAATCCACAACGTTCACTGAGGTGGTTTGTGTACTGATAACGTTTTCCCCAACGTTTAACTTTTGAACACATTCCTCTGACTGGTTATTATGAAATACTTGCTAGCATTACTTGCGTTAAGCTTTATTTCAAACTACTTAAGCCCTGCTCTGTGGCTACACTGCTCAAACACAGCGTGTGCAGAAGCTCTTTCACCTCCCGAGCTCCACACTTCGCCTGCTGCTGGCAGCACAACCAGCCATGCAGCATTAACACCTCCACCCCATTTTTTGGGGCAAAACAAGAAATTTGATAACCTGTTATGTGCAGGTGAGGGACACATGAGTGAGAAGGCTTTGATGTCCTGCAGGAGGCACCCCAAATTAGAAGCAATACGACGCAACGGTTTCTGATCATTAAAGATCCACGTGCTTCCCATATTCAGACAGGCAACTGGAGTTCAGCCTCAAGATTCAGTCACAAGTTTTCCCTTGAGAACGGCCCCTGATGTCCCGGAGCGAGTCTGTATCTGAAATCAGCATTTACCCAGATAAAGCAGCAGCTGTATCCCCAGGTCCTGCCTAAGCAATCTAAGCAGGCAGGCTGTCTGCCTTGTCTTTGAGTTTCAACACCAGCATCATCTGCTATAGGCCTTTGCAAGGAAAGCAATGTTTGCTTCTACCATGAAATTTATTCTCGCAGACAAGCTGCAAGCAGAAACTACTTATTAAGTCTCTCCCCCACCAAATTCAACTACTTCTGCTGCCTATTTTATCATAAATCCAACTAGCTAGCACTTGAAAACAAGCAATCCTTTGCATGCCGAGAACAAAACAAATGCATTCATTCATCCCTCTCCAGGGCAAGTGGATGTGGACTAACACTTTGATTTCTCAACGGTGCTGATAAGCAGATTCATGAAGGGAGGTGCTGGCCTCACATTTTTAATGTAAAATTTATGTTGCTAGGTCACGAGGCAGTGTAACAAAAACAGTGTGTGCTACCCGAGCACGAGGACAGGATCTGCAGTTTTGTTGGTTTTGTTTCTTTGCTTAACTTTAATAGCAGGTACTGAAAGACCAAACTCTGGTAAATTTCATCCAAAGCTAGACAAGTTTCCACCTTTTGCATAAAAAATAAATACATCTCAAAAGCCCATGCTAGCAGCAAGCTTTAATAGTTGAGCGTGTGCTGCGACTAGCTGGCGTTTGCTCTTTTTGATCTACTATTAAGTGCCACAACACCCTGCCCAGCAGCTCCGCCAGCACCAAGGCTCTGCCCAACGCCACCACTCGCTGCACTTGGTTTCTCCTCAAGCGAACTCCTTCCACACAGTCCCCCTCGCAAGGATGAGGGTGTTTGCCCCACCGCGAGGCGCTTGGCGACAGCCCGGCTGCCCCACGCGGCCGCCCCGGGTTTCTCGGGCACCTGCGGCTCCCAAGGGCAGCTCTGCGCAGGGGTCCCCACGCCCCAGGGCCCTGCTCTCACAGGGCCGGCCTTGCCCCGCGTGCAGCAGCCCCTGCCTCCCGGTTTCGCCCGCCCTGGGCGGCCCCCGAGCCCCTCCGCTCCGCACGGGCCTGTTCTCCAAAGGCCTGGCACCCCTTCCCGTGGGATCAGGATGGAAGCGGGCATTCCACAGGGTGGGGGGCCCTTCCGCGGGGCGTTTTTAGGGGGGAAAGAGAGGCATCCATGAAGTTGGTGGTCTGTACCCACAGGGTTTGGGGAGCCCTACTCCTGCAGATGGGGGCTCCATCCCTGCATGGTTTGGGATGGGGGGAGTCTTCCCGCCGCTTGGGGGGCCGTTTCCACACGGTTTGGGGGCCCCCCTTTCCTATACGGCCTGGGGAAAGGGGGTCAATTCCCGCAGGGCTCGGGGGGCTCCATTCTCGCGCGCCGGGGGCACGTTCCCGCAGGTCTCTCCGTACCGGGGGGGGCACACACACGTCCCCGCAGTGCCCCGTGCGGCAGCTACCTGTCCTCGCTGGCCGTGATGACGCCGTCCTCCTTGGGGATGAGCAGCGCGGCGCTCACCACGTCCTGGTGCCCCTCCACCTTGCTGAGCAGCACGGGCCGGCTGCTCTGCGGCCGCGAGTGGATCTCGGCCGCCATCTTGAGCGCCGCCCGCCCGCCGCGCGCCGTAACGCTGCGTGTAGCGGCGCCGCCCCGGAGTAAAGCGCCCCCTCCCACGCGGCTCCGGGCCGCCCTGTTTGCTGGAGTGCAGCGGCCGTATTTCGCGGAAGAGCAGGACACGCAGATGTAGTTTGGGTGGCGGCGGGGGACTCGCTGCCTCCCTCGTGTCCCCGTGGCGCAGCAAGGAACACCCCTAGTGTGAACACCCCTAGTGCCGTTACTGTGCGGTCCTCCGAGCCCCGCTCCCTGCCCACGTCCCAGCGGGAGCCATGCCAGCGCAGGGCGGCAAACAAGCGGGTACTCCTGCTAGGATAGTCAGTGCGGGATCCGCATGGAGGAAGGACGTGCGATCAGCGCAGAGGCAGAGGCGAGGCCTCTCCCCCTGCCGCGGCCATTCGTCCCGCGGCGGCGCTCCCCGCGGGATCCCGCGCAGCTTGGGCGGGAACCCGCGGCTGCGCGCCCGCGCGCCGCCAGGGGGCGCTGCGCCCGCGGCCGCCGTGACGTCACGGGGCGCCCGTGGCGCAGGGCTGAGGGGAGCGGGCAGGGC
>VZSG01000014.1:3217887-3242985 GCA_013398315.1 Nothoprocta pentlandii | reverse complement strand
TTCTTTCAACAATTTCGTGGTCTCCGGGACCAAACGAGCATAGGCAGGAGCATTTTGTGTGGTCATTCCCTGCCTAGGGCTTCCTCACAATCCTGTCTAGCCAGTTCCTAACAGCCCCTGAGGTTCACAGACACGTTAGCTCTGCTGTAACGGTGGAGAAACCGAGGCACGTCCAGGGAAAGGGCTGTGCAGAGGGGCCCTGTGCCAGGGCAGAGCTGGGCTCCGAGCTGCAGTTCTGCCCTCCATCCATGCGGCTTCGCTCCCGCCCGCGGTTGCGAGCACGGCTCTGATCCGAGTGCTTTCTAGACCGAGCCTTAGAGATCCCGGCCCAGGGCTGCCGCCCCTCCCTCCAGCACGCAGCCCCAGCGAAGAAATAAAACAGTGCTTAGGCTGGACTAGATGTTTCTCTAGGCCAAGCAGCCGGCCTCTGGAGACTGCACGCAGATGCCCCCGTCCTCCAAAGCCGGCTAACGAGCTGCTGCTGCAGGAAGGGTTAATAAGGCTGCAGCCAGCACAGGCTACCCCCAGCACTGCAAGCTGGACTCCAGTTACTCGGTGAAGTAGGCCTGGAAACTTGATATGCATCAATTCCCAGGCCCGGAGCTTTGCGCTTTCTGGAGGAGCGTGGATCCGGGGGAGGGCTCATGCTGGAAAAGCCGCCAACTTTCCAGCCGCTAACCTAATCTCTCCTTTCCTCCCAGCCTCTTATCCTCCTTCCCCTGAGATCCCTACCCAGCTGACAGGCAGATGCCACCAGCATCCTAATTCAAAGCCACTTTTGTTAGACCTTTCTTTCCCCAGCACTGGGAAGACCCTGTTCGACTGTGTCGGGAATGGGAGAGCAGGCAAACGTTCTCCCGAGCTGTGACATGTTTCACCCACGCGCTGCTGGAGCTGCTCCGTGTGACATTCCCCATCAGTGTGTTTGGGGCGCTGCTCTGAGGCAGCCCTGGATGCTCTCCGGGGAACAAGGCTGCCTGCTTTGCCTTGCCCAGCTCCAGCCTGGCTGGGGAAGAGAAATAAACCAAGCAACCACAGAGCAACCGCAGTTTCAGGCAGTCACCTCATTTTGTTGAGCTGTTTCTGGGCTAACAGAAGGGCTGGACAGTTGTTTACAGAGAACCAGCGTTAAGGTACACTGAAAACTCAAAGCCATTGCACTTTTCTTTCGCTCCCAGTCCAATTTGGAGCCTGCTTGTGGCACAGAACACGCTGCTTCTGTGTGCACACACCACAGGAGCTCCGTTCCAATGCCAACACCTTCATTTCAATATTGAAAGTGAGAATTCACTAGAAGCAACTAGGAAATTCTTATATATGGATGCTACTTCAATTCAAATTAGCAATACTGCTATTCTGAAATGCCCTATATGTCCTCTGTGCCTAAGTCTCACAAAAGAAGCATCCTGCACCCCAGCAACCTGGAGAACTTCCCTGTGACTAATCTTGCTGAAGTTTCTGGTGCCAAACAGCCCCAGAGCCTGGTTTTGCTGCCTGCATCACTATCTCCTCTACAGGACATAAGAATGAGATTCAGGGAGTTCTGGAGTTAGCATCGCAGCAGACCTAGCTCTGGACATGCATTACCACCCCAGAGACTGCTAGGGACATTTTTCTCTGTGAGGATTTAGGGATAGGCAGCTAACACATCCCATAAGAGGACAGCTAGCCAGATCTATTGCTCTTCCTGACTGCAACAGTGTCATCAAGCCCAAGAAATCTTATATGCATTGAGGAAGCGGCTTCCTCAAAACAAACAAAAACAGAAAAGCAAAGCCACCCATTCAAGACAAGAAAACAAAAAGCCAAAAAGCTTAAACTAGGTGCTCTTGCTCCAGAGCTGTGTGGTGGTGTGGCTTGAAAAGGATCCCTGACACTCATTCTTAAAAGTTGTTACCTGCCATACATGTTGCCTGCTGCTCCTTATTCTCAAATCAACTTTTTTTACTGGATTACCACTGGAGACCCATAACACATTCGAATGCCTCTGCTAGAAACTCTTTTTGCTTAAAATCTTATGTTCTTACCTGACAGATGCCCAGTCCTCGTTCATCCTCCAACTTGTGGACACACGCAACAGTCACCTACTTAAAGCAGTGCTCAATTTGAAACGCTGCAGGAATTTCTCCCCACAGACCCCTCGTCAGCTGGCCAGCTGTTTCCATGAACCTGGCCTTAAGAAAGGGAGATAATAGGAGAGATCTGCTTTTTCCTTCAATCCTCCAAGAACAGCAAAACATGCTTTCAAAACACCATCTGTGATGAACCAAACTGATTTAGTGTTTCTCCTTGACGAGTCTGCATTCACCTAAGCCCTGCACAAAGCTGAAGACACAAGCACATAAACCTACATTGCAGAAAGCACAACGAAAGCCCTGAAAGAACATCTGGGTGGTTTACTTGGCACTCTTAGGAAGAGCTCGGACACAACAGATACAAAGAACTTGGTCTTCACATATTTAGCATAGGGATCATTCATCCAGAGCAGGAATAACTTACGTAGCTATGGCCAACAGGCCGTAAGAGACACTCTTTTAATTTATAAGAGTATTTCAGAATCCTACAGAGATTCCTTGGGGTCTGTCCCAAGCCTCTGCACATCACTATTGTTCACAACATTGATAGTTCATAATGCAGTTTTATTCATTTATTCCTTTGTACAAAAACAAATATAAAATTTAAATCCAATAGAAAGTGGATACTAGCAATGACAAGTTTACATTACAACAAGACAGGACAATGCGATGAGTATCTAACACCACATTCGTTAAAACTCTGTGATGCATGCACTATATAAAATAAAAAGTCGCTAAAACTTTCAATCTATTTCTACCAAGAATAGCCAAGTACCAAGATACTCGAGAACCAGAAGGTATCTTGATAGGCAGTATCTACAAAATTAAATCTTTTCACACGCAAGGAGAAACCAACATTAATAGGAACATTTTTCATTCTTTAAAATCCTCTCACAAAAGGCATACATAAAATTCTTAGTAGATACAGGAAAAGCTCAAAGTTTGCTAGCATAGGTAACCATTCAGTAGTTTAAAGACTTCTAGACATTTCAAAAAGATATTGTAGCTTTCAATCTGTATTTCTGCCACAAAGCCAGAACTACATCGACTCCGTTTTCAAAACCTAGCCAGTGGTTAAAAACTAGTTCTTGAGTGAAGTCAGAAAGTAGTGTACAAAATATTTAACAGAGCAGGGACGCGTCACATGACTGGTGACTTCTTGAAGGAAGTCTATTCCACATTCAAGGCTTGAATATTTGTCCCATAAACAAGATTGTACCTGCAGGATAAGAGGAGAACAGGGATTACCGCACAGTGTCTGTCAATGCAGTTAAGCTTCTCTGTGAAGGGGTGAGGGTTGGAGGGCACACACCGTGTCACTGCAGGGGCTCCAGTGCCTTAGTTATAATATCATAATATATTATATATAGTAGCATCTATAGTATTGTTATAATGCTATGCTGTCGGAGCAGCAGCGCATGGGAGATGAGGAGCAGAGACGTGCGGCTCTGGGAAGCAGCCAGCGCATCCCGCTTCCAGCCAAGACACAGGCTCTGCGCAGGCTCAGCCCGGGGACCGCTGCCAGGAGCCTGCTCTTCTCCCAGCACTGGCAGCTGCAGCTTATTCCCCAGTGACTAGCATATCTATTATCCAGATGTCAGCGCACGAAGCAGACGAGCTATTCAGTGTAACTGGGTCAGCTCTACTCCAAGAGGCTCAACCCACACTGCAGAGGAACCAGAACCGTGTTGGAACACACACGTGGGCATGGTGGGCTGTAGCAGCACCCCGAAACTCTGGAATCTCAACTGTCCTAAAACTCTTCTGTTGCCTTTCAGGAAGTAGCTTCTATTCAGTAATGCTCCATCAGCAGCATGAGGATAACTCCCGTTTCTTCTCCACTCTGCTCCTCCGACTGTAAAAGATTGTGTTTTTCTGTGCCTATGAACTGGACATAGGTGGTCTCCAGTTTGGACATTATGTGGTCTCTAGTTTGGTTGCCCATACTTTTATTTTTCCCTGCATCAAGATGCATCCAAAAGAAAATCTGGTTCCAGAGCATGAAAATATACCTTTTCTTATTACTATTAAAACAAAACAAAAAACACAGCAGTAGTTTCATCTGGGAATTCTTGACTCATTCACATAATGCATACAAAAAATTTTATACAAAAAGTTACATAGAAATATTGCTTACCTGTTGGATTGTGCCGGATCAAAAATACGTATGGCCTGTCTACTATGAACCAAGGAGGAGATGACCTGGCTATTAAAATTGCAGCTTGCAAGAAAAATAAGATGTGAAGTTAGATAAATGAAGTGCCCTAACACAGCACATAATGTACCTAAGTGAAATTTCCTAGGAAATAGTGGAGGGTTGTACGGATAAACATCTAAGATGTACTGCTTTAGACATACTTAAAGCAGCACAGGTTACACTTTACTCCTATAGCGGCCATAAAGCAAAGCAAGAACAACAACAAAAATGGAAGCAAATCTTAAGTTGTCCTGCTAAAAGGATGTGTTGGCTTATTCCCTTTTGTCCTCCACCCAGTGGCCTAGAGATTTTTATTGGTAGCCACAGTTCTAGCTGTTAAGAGACACTCTTCCCTAGAGGGGGAATTAAGAGTTTGTCTGTACTTCCTAGAGCGTACAAACATTTAGGTCAAGATTATTGTCATTTCTCAAAAATATACAAATCTGCCACTAAAACCCGACTGATCTAAGTCGAAATAAAATCCTGCAATGGTCTCTAAGAAGACTATTTTCACTTAATGGTATATTCTCCTAATTCAGTTATTCTGAGATCAGTAACTGGCAGTACAGTTGCTTACTTGTTGCTGCAGAAGCTTTGGTTCCATCTTCACTAACTTCAATTTTTGTCTTTTGCAGAACATGAGATACGTGAAGGCTTTCTGTTCCTGGAAAGAAAAAAAAAAAAAACAACCCAAAACAGCACTTTCAGCAGGCAAACGAATACTTAAAGCACCTCGCAGCTAGAAGAACTACACAGCTGAACATAAGAGTGCTATAATTCTGCCCAAATCCTAAAGTTTCAGCAAAGCACTGAAAGCAGCTGAAGGACACTAATAGCAGTGCTCTTGAAATACAGACATAAAATTTATTACCACAAAAAAAAGGGGAAGAAGCTATTTTACATCCTTTCCTCATTTAGTAGTTTTTCCTTACTTAACAGTTTAAACTTCAAATATCCATCTATATTTAGTTTTAATCACAGAATTTTCAAAATATGTTCTCTTACAATCCCATTTATCTCACTGCTCAAGGAAAGGGCATGGGAGCACACTTAAAAACATCTTGCAATTAGCATGCAAGAATTTATTCTCAATTACAGCTTTGTTTACAGCTTGCACTATAGTGGAGGGTTGTAAGATTTCTGTAGCAGCTGGTTTGCTGGAAACAGGAGCGAGGTACCAGCACTTCATCTGAGAGCCATGAGCTTGCTTGCCATTTTCAGTGGCTAATATTTAGAGCTCTGCTTTGGTGCAGTTCCTTAAAACAGGCACTTAGTCTGGCTGTTTCTTTCCTACAGCTCAAGACAATTTAAACAGGTGTACATATAATTTTGTGAAAAGATGCTAAATAATGCAGATGCTTCTTCAGTTATGGCCCAATTAAAAACCCCAGTGTTGTCAGATGCCCTGACGTACATTTCAGACAGTGTTTGAGACACTCAGGTAAGAACAACTAAGCATAAAAAGCTGACCAACATGATTTACTCCTGCAATGCAAAACAAGGGAAAAGATACTACAGGATGTATTATTTCAATTGAAGAATGGCTAGGTTATTCAGATATAAAATACAATTTTGCTCTGATGTGGTATGTCATAGTAATAATTAGGCAAGACAAAAATCAGACAACCGCAGTGGTAGAACAGCCCTAAGTAACTTACTTGTTATTTTTGCAAAGTTTGCCTTCGACTGGTCAAACATATCTGTAATACCAAGCGTTTTCAGAGGCTCCTTTAAGTCTGTTTCTGCTACTGCTGTAAATCTAGAGGGCAAAGGAGAAAAAAAATAATCAGCATTATATTATGTACAAAAGTTGCTTTAAGCACCTTTTCTCCTGCATACAAGGAGAGAATTCATTCACCTACTCCCAGCAATATTTCTCGAGGAGGAAATGGATATTACTGGGACTTACTTGGGTAAAATAACCTGCACTCTTTTCGCTACCATGGTTGTCATCCAGCTTCCTATTGTCTTTGTGCTGATGTGGGGGATGATAGCAGAGAGCGGGGTTGTGCTTTCCGTGGGCAGCGCAATCAGCATGCTTATCATTTCACCGTGGTAGGGCAACTCAATTATATTATACCATAGGTCATTTGGGGTACTTGTAGTGCCTAAGAAAAAAGATAAAAGCCATCATTAATACAGCCTTCAATCTCCATTTTATCCTTAGATGCCTGCTGCTGTTATGTCTGTCAGGAAAGCTTTACCCACATCTTGAAACCAACTGTAAGAAAGTCTTAAGAGACCAGTGCTTTCCAGACAGGCAACCCTTCTAAAGCACCAGGTGGGTCTGTACAGGCATTAGTCCAACAACAATAACAAAAAAGGTGGGAAACAATGGTGGGAAAAAAATAAAAGGTGGGAAAGGTTTGAAATGAGTTATTTCCCAGATGAGCCTCATCAGGCCACAGTGGCAAGCCAGCTACATTAGAAATCAGCAGGTCTGAATCAGCTGGGATCCCTACTCTAGATCTCAGCTGTAACAGAGCCAACTGGAGAGAGTCCTGCTATTTTCCTTTTTATTTCTCAATGTCCAAATTGAAGGCATCTTATAGGCAAGTGCTTGTTTTTTCCCTCCTCAAAAAGTCATTGGAAGAGCTTCTATTTCAAAATAGTCCATTAGATCTACTTCAAGAATCCTTGGTATCCTGCAGTTCCTAAATTCATTTTTTTCCCCTCACTTTTCACCAAGACAGCTCTCAGAATTTACAAGGTAGACAAACAAGAGGCAGCACTGCATAGATCCTGCCCCAGAAAAGTTTAAGAATCCAATGTTGGGTAAAGAAACATCAGATTGTTAATTCAAATTTAACCACAAGCAATATTGGGCTCAGAAATAGTCATAGGTACAGCCAAGTTTGCTCAGGTACACAGAGCAGTGCTGAAACATTCTGAACTTCTTGAATTTCTCTAGACTCTTACAAACACAAACCTAAACCTGACCTAGCTGTCAGCCTTGGGGTTTTCTATGTGGTTGATTTGGCGGTGGGAGAATTTGGGCAGAGGAGATAGAAGGGCGATTTGAAAGCTTTTCAAATTGGGTCTGGTCACATAACTTGGTAACTAGATTGGTGTTATTTCAGCTAGATAAATCACAAGTTGACCACCACAAGTTTGCAACCCCAGAGAGCACTGTGCACTCCATAAACACTTCAGGTGACAAACTATCCTTTGCCTGCAGTAGTGAGCACCAAATTACAGCTGTTGCACCTGAGCAGGCTACAGTTTTAATTAGCTTCCTTACCACTTCAAACTAGAGGTGGTTCATCTTTATCTTTTCCTTCCCTTTGCTAACTCTGGGATTTCTGGCATGCAACTGAGCAACAAGTGTTTTTTATAGGACCTTCAAGTGAGAACTTGTTGATCAAACTGCAGAGTTTCTGGAAAAGTCTTTGGATAACAATAACATCTTATTATGCTTTCCCTTTCTCCACCTCAGTCTTCACTTGTCAGTCCAAGCTGAAGATTGATGTCTCGATGAAAATTTAATCTTGTTGCCAGGGCCATGCAACTTGCCTTCACTGACATCAGATTGATAGACAAATGGTAAAGTTGCACTTGTGAGAGAATACGTCAAGTTTTGCAGTTTATTTCCTTTTATTGTAAGAGTGGTTCTCAGATTTTGGTCTGCAGATAAAAACACTAGTTGCATACACTAACTACAGTAATGTGACAAAATATGATCTGGCTGGGAGATAGTGCTTTTCTCATTCAATTCCGACACACACATTATTTTATTAATATTTCCAAAACACAAGTGGGTTATCTTTACAATCAGCTGATGGAATTTTAAAGATGCTTGAAAGATTTTAAACTTAAGGATTTCTTTTTAAGCACTACAAAAAGGATAAAAGTGTCCTTGTGTTAAGATATACTACCTAAAACAGCATGAATTCCCTTACTCCTTCCTAGCTTCAAATTATACAGAGGATTTTTTCTTTTTGTATTTTTAAAAACAAGCATCAGAATGTAGATACACATATATAAAAACTCAAGACTAGCCATAAGCATTAAGATAAATCTGTCTTAAATTATGAACTTCAGTGAAAGTCCATAAATGAACAAAAAAGTGAAACGGGTAAAATTTCCAGGACTATTTTTTAGGCTAGATTTGGTATATGTGAAAGCGAGTTACAAACTGCCCAGCTCTGGTCTTGGAAGGACACAACAGAAGGCACTGATAAGTCAAAGCTCTAATTTTACTCTGACCAATAACATCCACACTGATCTACAGCACTGAGGCCCTGCAGCAGTGTCAGCTGCATCAAGTCGCTTTGCGGTTCTCAAACAGCAGCAGTCAGGCTGAACCTGCAAGCTCCCCACTTGCAACTTAATTTGAATTTGAAGAGCAGCTTGACACCTGGAGAGATACTGTCAGAATCCTTACTCTGTGTTACTCAGGCTTTCCTTCTACTATTATTATTCCACTTTCTTACTATACACTCTTTTATAAATTTATTCCTCTTTCATTTAATTATCCAATTAATATCTTTATTAATCTGTCTGATCTTTCCTTTATAGACAGTTCATCACCACATTAACACAATGTTTAGTTTCTGCAGGCAGTTTTCCTTTGTTCTTTTAAAAATGTTATCCTTTTTTCCTCCTACTGCAAGGCTTAGGTGACATGCAAAGTTCTCAATGTTGGTACTTCACTATTTTCTTGGGACAAGCAAGTACTTTGACGAAGAGTTTGAACTTAAGCCACTATTAAATAATTGCAGAGCAACTTGATCCATACATTTTAAGTTTGAGATACACTTATGTAAGATTAGAAAGCTTTTTACCATCAGCCTTAGAAGAAATATAATTAAATAGCACATACATACTGAATGCCTTTGCTTCTGATTGAAAGAGAAAGCAGACATTTTGCAAATATCTTGGAGTATTTTAACACGGAGGTTAAAAAAAATCCTGTGCTTACCACAGCGGAAGATAGATAGCTGGGACAGCATAGGAACTTGGTAGGTCTTCCCATCAGCTCCATAAAAAGGACGTTTCTTTGTATTTTCAGGTCGAAACCGTGATTTCCATAAGCCCTTGAAATAGACAGCATTCACCAGAACCAGTCTGGTCAAGCTGCCATCAATATCATCTGGAGCTACAACTTGATCAATCATACCTGAAAAACAGTAAGAGCAGACTGAGCATGTGCTGTCATCACACCAGGCAACTGATCACAGAAGCTATTGAAACACACGTTACTTCAGTCTATTTTTCTTTGAATGTACCAGCTACTTGTGGGAGAATGCATTTGGGGGCAACCTTTTCAGATGAAGAAGTTTTGCCAGTGATGCTCTGCTCATAACGTGGCTATGCAAAGGTAGCGACACTGTAGAGAAGGTCTGACACCCTCCTTTTCCATATACCACATTCAGTGCCATCAGCAGCACACTCACGTTCAGTGAGCACTGTTTTAAACTCCAAGAGATACCAAACATGGACTTTATCTAAGCTATGAATGAATAAGTCATACAAAAACCTCTGGCTTTGGCATATATATGCCTAACAGCTAGATGCCAAAAGGTTTGAACCCTGAAAAATTTTAAGGCAGTGTTGATTAAAAATCTTCTATTGAACATGACCCCAAAGAATATTGCCACATCTTGCAAGAATCTGGGGTAATAAGAATAAAGGCTGGACTGCTCTACGCTTCATTAGAAATCAGATTTATTGTGTCAGAAATTTTCACACACATTGTGTTTTTGAAGGCGCAGCTCCAGGGCTGCTCTTTGGGTATCTTGTAGGTTGGCAGGAAGCAAAGACCACTAGAAGCTCCTCTGCTCCCATGAAGAAAGCCACTAAACAAGCCACCACAGATAACCCTCAGGGAGCCAGGCAGTGTATCTGCCATGGCATTGGGACTGCTGGGTTCCTGGCCCACGGGCTCTAAGTCACCATACCCACACCCACAAGTCAGCTTAAGAACACTTCCCAGCTGCAGGGCAGAGCTTCTTCCTCCCTTTCCAGCTTTTCTCCTGCATTTTCCAATGCGGGAAATCTGAGATGTCTCAGAGATGCCACTTAGAAGCCATGCCAGAAAACATGTGCCAATACTCACCCCTCGTTTCATTTTTCACCCACTGGTTAATGGAATCACATGCTGCATTTGGGTCCTCAAAGTCCACGCTCTTGACACTGCACTGAAACACCTCTTTGTTCCTTGTAACAAAAGGCACTTCCATTTTAAAGCCATTCTTTGCAAATACTGCATTAGCAATTGTAACAATGTCTTTATTCTTTTTTGAGACTATGAGCCTGTTTATCTTCTTTAACGCTTTACCAACTCCTAGTTGGAAAGAACAGCAAGTTTAATTAAGAATAAGATGACAAACAAACAGTTTTTATTCAGCTATTAATGACTTGAAAGGGCAGACATTTCATGTGCTAGGGGAGAACACAAGTGTCCAAGCAGGAGAGAGCTTCCACAACACCCATTTCTGATCTCTCACCTGAAGGACACCACTGCTCCCAGCTTAAGTGCCACCCTTCACTACGGCATCCGCTCCCTGCCTAGCTGTCTATGCAGACTGCTACAGGCAATACCAGAGAAAAGACCAAGTGCTGACGCGGTATTCCTGAGCACATCCTTCCAAAGTGTACTGCATGCTGTGTAAGTCCAGGTAACACTCAGTTACACTACCACGACAAGCCAAGTCAGGCCAGGCCTCAACCTTCTCAGCCAAGGGTCAACAGGCCTGAAGAACTATACAAGGAGTCTTGAGCCCCACTGTAAAGCAAAGGTTATTTTCTTACCATCCCTTCCATGTACCAGAGAATAAAAGAAATAACTTGAAGCCAAGTCTTAAGGGCAGTCATTAAGGAAATTAAATTTGCTACAAAGCAGGAGTCAGGCCCCGACACACAGCATTGTCTTAAAAGAGCAATGGGATCCAATGCTTACAGTCAGTGCCTTCAAGATCAGAAAGCAGCCTGCATTAACTGCTTACTAACCTTCTAGCTGCATGTGAAGAAAGGCATATGATAGCATGGAAGAGTGGATATGTTCATCATATCCGGTTCTCCCAAGTGTTACAGCTAATGAATAACAGTTTGTCTACCCAGGGAAGCTATTGCCATTCAAACAATTCAATGTTTAACCATTACACAGGGCAAAATCCATGGGTGACCATTTCTATAGCAGTTGTCAGTGGGCTCCCTGGTTCCCGACCACCTTTTAGGCAGAAAAACAGATTATTTCCCCATGTAGACAAACATGTGAGTTTATGAAGAGAATGAAGGTGGTGAGAAAGTTATCCTCTTAGCTGTATATAAGGGAGAGCCTCCGATGGCTTTGCTGTTTATAACGTAAAGAATGCTTCAGTAGAACTGTTTGCATGAAGTTCCACGTGTTCACTCTCCATTATTATGGGCAAACTCTTTTGGTGCACATACCATAACAGAGGTTCTCAAACAGTATTCTGTGGACCACTGGTGGTCCACGGAGCACTTGCTGGTGGTCCGGGGAGAGCTGGCTGGTCTCATGATGCTGGCTCTCCTCCTTGCTTCCAGCTGCTAAATCGCATTAAAAGACAGCTAAAGATAGATTAAATACTTTCCAACTATTACCTTTTCAAATAACCATTGCTGTAGTTGCCAAAGGACTGTAAGGCAATTAAGAAGAGCAGAGGAGGTCTGTGCAAACAGAGGTAGCATCCCACAACAATCTCAATAGCAAGATGCTGATTACTAAAGAGTTTGAGAACCTCTGTCTCACAGCTAAGATCAGAGAGTGATCAAATAAAAACCAGCCGATGCAACACTTTGGAATTGCTGCAAGTACTTAAATTTTGAGTACTCAGATGATATGGAGCTGGTTATCCCATGAAGAGATTTCATTTTGTAACATTTAATTAAGCTGACAAATTATTTAGTTGTGCTTTGAATCCAGAATGAAAACAGCAAAGCAAATGAAGACAGGACAACATATTATATGATGACACTGCTCAAGAATTAAGAGTGTACTTACCTCTGGGAGGATTTCCTATTCCAAGAAGGAAGGTTGAATGCTGGCACTAAGATGTTAAGTCTGCAGGCAACACTCACAAAAATACTCTGCATGCAAAGTAAAGCAGCAAGAACCTTGAGCCTGTACCCATTAGAGGGGCAGACAGTGGCAGAGGAACACAAAGCTGGATGCATGCAGTTATCACAAACAGAGGCAAGCAGAAACGTCTGCTTCAAGAAGAGGGCACTACAAGAACTAGAGATTCACAAGTCCTGACAGCAGATACAAGGGAACAAAGCTGAAGGGCAAAGTGAAAGCATCAGTTATATGGTTAGTTTGCATTGTTTTTAAGTGACAGTGGGAAATATTCTACTGCCTTGTTAGCAGAGGAATGATGGAGGCTGTTCAATAAAGTCTGAAACGGGACACTACAACCTTCCTACATAGTGCTGGCGCTGGACCTCCATCCAACTCTGCTCTGGGAAGTCAATTTGTAAGGATGAGAGGGCAGTTCTAGTTAGGACCTTTAAGTCATTAAGGGAAGCTATTTATAAGCTAAATCAAGTTTACTTAGATGTTCACACTCAAATCATCAGTTAGCTTCCAGAAATATGTTCTTTTCTTGCTTTGGGGAAAAATAGTTAACAACTAGTTTACGATGCCATCTACCACACCTTGAAGACCATTTCAAAGTTTTGACAAAAAAGCCGCACACACCCAAAAATTCCTAGGAATCACTGACCATTTACGCTGTATCTCATCATAGTTGTCAGCTGCTTCTTTGTCTTGCCATCAGCACCCAGCTGTAACACACCCAATACTGATGCAATCCCATGTGGAGAAACCACAACATTGTCCTGAGGTTTAGTTTTCACTATCTGATTGAAGACCTGGATCCCAACATCAGAGCTCAGTTCTTCCAGAGGATAAAAATTGAATTGGGAGCATACAGATGTTAAAGTCCCAAGAACAAAGAGAAGTGGGAAGTGCCAGTTCATGATTCCTGTTTGAAAGTTACCTGCAGAACAAAAGGAAAAAGGTTAAATCCAGCTTGCATAACTATGGCATTTTTTCTTTTCAACTTATTTAGCTACAGAACAGATATATCTTAGGACGCATTCTAGCCACCTTTGACATAGTTCTAACAATAGGACTCATACTTCTATTTTATTATGACTTATTTCAAGTTAAGGGTTTGCTAGAAGCCACAACAAATAGCTAAATAGACATTTTAAACCAATATCAGTTATATTTGTTTCAGAAAAACAGAACCTCAGATTTCTCCTTAAGCTGCCCTTTATAATAACTTAGTCCTAACATACATGCTGCGGTATGGTCTCTAAGAACAAGTGATGTGTTGGTACATACCAAGCATTTTCTGCAACAAACAGCAGCACATATACATATGCAAACAGACCTTCTGTTGTGGGAACCTACACTTGCATAGAATAGAAAATTAGTTGCATAACTAGCATTTTTCACTGTAAGAATAGAGCAGGAAGATTTTTAGAGATTAAGGTTGGATTTTAGGCTGCACACTCTTTTATACAAGACTATTCAGAGGTAATGACTTTTCTGCTGACCTGCAAGCCAATGCGTTCCCCACTGAGGTACTCCAAGAAAGCATTTAAGTGCTAGTCTCTCAAATATGGTGGTGAGTCAACTGGTTACCCAGTACAGAGGCTAAACAGGCTGCATAAAGTATACAACTAATTAAAATGCCATTTGTGGACTACGTGTATAAGCTATGAATAGGTCCCGCCTCCTCCTGAACTTTCTGATAATTGCAGACTTGCACTCTGGCTCACAAACTACACCAGAGCTCAGGCCAGCAGAGATGCTTTATTCAACCAGAGAATATTTCAATTTACACTTTATTTCAACAGCCTGCCTCCCACTCATAAGTAAGCATATAATGCACCCAGAAGCCCTGCCATTGCATAGCCTACCTACGCTGCAAGTCAAGCCATGCTGGAGCGCTCTATTACCAGAAAACCAGCTGGTGTTTTCAGAAATTCATTTAATCAGCTTTTAATAGCATACACTTGAACTGTGCTAAAAAGACTTGGAAGTTAACAAATTCAGTAAATCCATTTTTCTCCAAGGCTCTAACGCTTCTGGAGACACCATTTGCTGTTGTAGCACAGAAGGAGCCAAGTGCTCAACAAAGGGATCAAGAAGTTGTGAGATGTCATTCACCCTCCAATCCAACTGCATTAGTGATTGTGTGGCCAGAGGAACTTGTGGGGCTGGTTCAAGTTAATGCAAGACAAGACAAAAAACTCCCCCAAAAGCTAAAAAGGTCCCCTTATAAGAGGGCTGCCCTAGTAATTAATCTTCCCACTACTCTCCTCTCTCTGCCCAAACACTTTCAGAAGCCCTTGATTCCTTCCAGAGCAGCCTCATCCCCACCATCAGCTCCAAGCTTACTCCAAAAACCAAGCTGAACGTGACTAGCTGCAGCTGATAGAAGTGAAGGGGAAAAAATACAATCAACTTGACCACATTAAAGTAGGTTACATGAGTCACACTTCCTAGAAAGTCTTATGATTTGTCCTTGATCTCACACTACTGGCTAGAGCAGGAAGCAGCCATGGGAAGGACCAACAGCTTGACTAGGAAAGTGAACTCGCATTCCCTGTGGTTTTTCAGCATGGAATACTCTCGGAGTTTCAACAGTAATACCTACCAGACACCTGAAAATTCAAGTTTGGCTCAAGAAGGAAGACCCTCCTTCTCCCAAAGAGCAGCTACAGACTGACAGTCGTGTTTCCCTGTAGAAAGCAACCATGGCTTGCCACTCAAACATAAGCTAGGCTTTCATTTTATGTAGGGGTGTGCGTATGTGGGTACATGCCTTTTTAAGGGAGTATTAGTGTGAGTATTGGTGTGATTTAGAGTATTACCATCTCTTCTTCCTACTAAGAGGAAACTAAATTAGTACTTAATGCCAATGGTAATAAAAAATGAATCATTACTCAGTATGTTAGCAAAAAAAATAAAGATTCTTATACAGATTTACTTAAAGTCAAGAAAACAGTTCTTGGTGGTGCCACACAGCAAACGAGACCAGCAATGTCACTGCACAGAACACATCATTTAAGTTCCTATTTGACCATCCTGCTTTTAACTGCAGAAGTTCTGCCTGACCCAGCCTGCAAACCCGAAGGGATTCACACATTTTCAGTGCATCTACGCTTGCCATGTTAAACCACAGCCAGACATTACTCCGTCCCTACACTACCACACTGCCTTTACACTATATATTACAAGGCAAGTTCTCTCCTTCAGTGGCAACAGGCTCCTCCCAGACCCTGAAGGGATCCCAGCTATGGACAGCCTCGCATTTTCCCAGTGAGATGAGAGATGACTGAAACCTTGTCAGGACGCAGTCACCAAGGTTGCTCCCACAGTCAACAGTACAGATTTTATAGTTATTTTATTTCAGTGAAGAAGCCTATGACCTGCTGTTCCCAGTTTCCCCAGGAAGCTGCATGCCTGCCTACCCTCTCACTCCTGCCGTGCCATTAGAAAGGGTTGTTCTCCCTTTCAGAGTACAACCTCTAGCAGATACCTACCAAATAAGTGGGAAAAATGCAGTGTTCTGAACATGGGAAGAGTAAATCCTTTCTAATGTTAGTTAAAGCGTTCACTTCTTGGCCTTGCTATGCCCATTGTGCAGCATAATCAGCTAGCTGGGAAGCTAAATTTATCTTTGAGCAGAAGTGGCATTCATGTGTTATGTTTCTGGCATAGATTTCAGTGTATTCAACTTCTATGCATTTCAGTAACAAGAAGTGCATTTGCATATCCTGAAAGAAACAAACAGTTTAAGTATTGTGCAAGGAGGGAAAAAATATAAAAGCATGTAGGATGTGTAGGATGGAAGACACAGTTAACCTGCTACACAGAATATCAACAAGCTTTCAACAAGCTTTCATAACTCTGAAGCTAAAAACCCTCAGTGATAGTTAACTTTTAATCTAGTGCTCTAACAAGACAAAAATACAAGCTAGGTCTATGACCGCTGAATTTTTACAATGCTAATGTAATGAGTAGGTGACAAGGTGGATTGACAAATTCCTCTTCGTAGATGGGGCTTTTTGCAAGGTGGTGGATTAAAAGAAAATTCTTCTAACAAGGTCTCCTACCCACGTTTTAGTTTGAGAACTTACAAGAGCAATACCACACAACTCGAGACTTTTACATACACACGTTTCTTTGGGTCATTATTAGCAATAGGAGAAATCCATTCCTCAGGACAATCCAGCACTCAACTCCGATGCTAAAGCTTCTAGAGAAGATAAGGGCACATTTTGCACCAAGCTGCATGAGTGATGCACCTGGTGCAAAGGAAGCTCAGCACGAACACCGTTACTCCACGTGGCTGGCTGAACACCATCACACTCAGCCCCATACATCATCCTAAAGCAGTAATTGCAACCCATATCCCACTCCAAGGCCTAGCTTACAATGCTGTGCAGGTTTAGGCAATTAGCCCATTCAGCTACACAGCTTTCTTAGGGGAAAAAAGGCTCTCCTTCCTGCAGAGGAATATTTCAATGCATCATATATTAATTACTCTATGCTTTCTATTATTTCTTCAAGCTACTAATCTCAAAATGACCTCAGCCTCTGCTGGCATTGCAGTCAGCCAACCCTCCTGTATACTGGGGCAGAGCACACAGCTCTCACTAAGCTCAGCAACTTGGGCCTCACACATCACTCATTTCTTATTTTTATTTGGGCTGAAACTATTATGCAAGTATGCATGTCCATGGAGAGGATGCAAGGTTTTCAGGATGCAGTTACTAACTTTGGTACAGAAGCAAAGACACATTAATACTGACTGTTTGATCTGGGTATAGAAAGACATTTGGTAGAGCTGGTCGAAGTTTTGTCTTCAGCCTGGGGCACGAAAAGCTATTTGAAAATGGAGATTCGCCCACAGGAAAGAATCAGCTTATGAAGGACTGTCTTCAGACAGCCACTTTGCTCTTTTACAAGGAGCAAGGAAAATTCATGTGGTTGAAGGTCAGAGGCAAAAGACTGAACTGGAAAAAGACACAACCACATTTAAAACACAGATCATGAGCTGGAATAAGGACCTATCTTGGATAGTCAATTTAGATTAAAGACCTTTTTTCAAGTAGATGGAGAAGAAACAGTGCACTGTACATACATTTCCAGATCTTCATATCTACTGCAGTAAGTACAAAAGTACTTTAGATTGCAAATGTTGCTGTTGAGGTGATGATTCAAAATAAATAAGCTGAAAGCCACAAGGCTCATTCCATTTTGCAACTGAAGGATTCTGCCAACTCTTTGAAGACAGATCAAGTAGGCTTAGACACTGGGCTTCATTTCTCTGAATAGCTGTAACCAAAATAGCAAAGTATCAAGTAAAAACCAAAAAGCAATCTTGCAACATGGCAGTTCTTAGCTGTATTGAGCCCCAAAAAGCTTAGAGCTCATGAAACCAGCTGGCAAACTGGGCCAGCCTGGGCATCCACAGTAACTCAGCCCAGGTCAAGCTACCAGGGACTTCTCAGAGACCAAGATACTCTGGTTTTCCCCTCAGTGCCATCTGTGCTAGCAATTTAGGAGTTTTATTTCAGCTGGCATGTGAGCTCAAAGGAAGTTGCTTCACTTCAGGCATTTAACTAACTCTTTCCAGCATGACTGAATAAATACTCAGCCAAACTTGTTAACAGTTGTTTAAGAGCTGGCTGAGCACACAGCAATTGTTTCTTCACAGCATTGAATGAGACCACGCTGGTTGCAATGGGAAGGTCACATGCTGGGTCTTGTTCTTCAGATGATGCAGACACTTGACAGCACATTAAGAAACTCAGGCCCCTTGGTAAATTTTCCTCCCCTCCTCACAGGTGTTCACAGTTCTTCTGTCAGACTCTGTCAGACCTCAATGCTCTGCTACTTCCAAAGACACTTTCAAACCTAGAGCACCAGGATGCATGTTCTGAGTGTTCAGAAACTGCCTCCTCCATGGAGCACCACACAAGACAAAACAGAACTGGTGATATTTAGCCTTCCTGCAGGCTTTCTAGCACATCCTCAGTACTGGCTCTTTTTGTCTAAACTACAACTTTTGGTGTCACCTACTTTTGAGAAGCAAACGAAACAGATCCATCTCATATACACTACTGACAATACACATGCTATATGAACATGCCAGGTCACAAAAATACAAGTGATTTTATTTTTTAATTAAACCTATAAGGTTTAATTCAGCTGTACTTTATGTTAGTGTTACAAAGACGGGATGATTGTTGGCTTTCAGATGTTTTTGAGCAGCTCATACAGCTAATTGAAGAGGAATGACTGCCAGTGACACAAGATAAGTGTGTTTTACACAGAGCTAAGCTGGAAGACTTTTCAAGCACTTGGTATATTAAAGACACTGGCCCAGCTTCAAGCATCGCAGTCAACTTTGCACACAAGTGCAGAGAGCACTCTAGGTTCCGAGGCTCTTCTCTAGCCACCTTAATCCTTTCCCTGCTATTTCTAATTCTCTCAGTTCATTATTCCACTTGTGTTTGTTTCAAGATGGAACGTCTCCATCTGGAAAGCCTCCCTTTCAGCTTTGTCCAACCAACGTCCCCTGCCAAGGAGGAATTTCCCATTGGAGCTCTAGCTTGTAAAACTGGCCAGCCCCAGATAGTAACCATCTCTTTGTCCAAGCAGAATTCCCACGTGAACAGAAAGTTCGAGTTTAATAGTTCTTTATGAAGAGCCCTGACCAACACTTCTTGAGAGTTTCAGTCTACCACGAAGACCAGACAGACACGCTCCACTTGAGGCTTTCTGAAGCTTCATAGCGTCTCCAGTTTATAAGCCAGGCTGCTTTTCCCCTCAAGCATTTCTTTTACACTGTTTACATTGCAGTGGTTAACTGCACTACGTGAAATGTGGTCTCCATAATCTTAATAGAGACAACTTTCAGTATCACCAATTGAGCTGGAGCCATATTACAGCTACGTAAGCACTATTAAGAATTTAAAGAATGTGTCAGACATACATAAATGAGGGACGTAAGAAAAACAAACGATACATAAATTCTTTAATTAAAAACAGCCCACTTCAGTGCTGTTTCGTGAGGTAAATATACACTTTGCTAATACTAAGCAGGGGGATTACGAAGATTATTCTAGAAAATTCTACCAGCATTTTCAAGTTATAACCATATCCCCTCTCTTGAGGGGCTCAACAATTCCTGAGAAGGTCTCTATGCATTAATATGCATATGTTTAAAATAGTTTCCACAAACTTCAAGATCTGTCCTCAAGGCCTATAGTATCAGGTAGATTAAAGAGAATTATGATTTTAATTTACTGATGTCCCTTTATTAATGTGGCTTTGCTTTTCCCAAGCTCTTTATGCAACGTGGTTATTTTACTATAATGAAGAAACAGCATGAAACTGCCAGCCCATCATGATTAATGCTGCAGAACCAGTTTTCCAAAAAAGAGGCAGCGCAGCAGCATTTCCCAACACGGAGCTGAGGCTGTACTCTAGTAGTCTGGACTTACCTGGGAGAATAAAAGACGGTTCGAAGATTAAAGCATTTGCCTAACACCTACCAGCAGGTTCATAACCCGGCCTCCTGGAGGAGATTGAGTGGCATAAAAACCCTAATGGAAACAGAGTTCCCACATTTACTATACATTAATAATGCTCCTTATGCAAGTACATGTTCATTAAGAACCAAAGGCAAATCTACAGGACTGTACGCTCCCATTAGTAAGGTTCAGGATATTTAACTCTTGGCTAATGGGCTACACAAACATACTTGCAAAGCTGCTCCACAAGCTGTGGAGCTACCAAGGGCTGCCTACTTACCAACTTCCCCACCACCTTCACCTTGTCCCCTCTTGGCTACACTCTTTACCTTCCTTTCTTTCCAAAGGAAAATGGGAAGAACACAATAGTTGTTTTTTTTTTTTTCTCTCTCCTTTTTGCCTTGTTACAAAACTGCTGAGCTCAGGACTCTGACTTCTACATCCCACTAGAAACTTTAAATGTGCTCCTTTTGTCCTGAGGTAAGTCTTAACGTTAATCTTAAGCAAGAGCAGAAACAGCCCTGTGGAGAAAGGCTCCATGAGAAGCAGCTGCTTGGGCCTGTGTGGACATCTATGCTTGGAAGTGACTGAATATTGAGCACACTTCCTAGTACACATCCTTCTTCCTCTCCCTCCCTCTGTGGGGAGCTTTAAAATACTGGTATTTGAAGAATAGAGAACTGGCTGGCAAAGAAAATTATTCATTAAAAAGTGAGAGTTAATGGCACAGAATCAAATCCGCAAGCTGAAGGTGAGTGAGTCAGTGAAGCTTTGACAAGGCATGCAAGCTGTTACATAGCAAAAAATAGGCATCAGATTCCACAGCTTTAAGGATTAGTTTATCCTTTAAAAGACGTTTTTCTTTGCTATTAAAGAGTCCCCCTACCAAGCCTGGTTCCTATCGTTCCCCACCTAGCGTTCAGCCTGGGTTTGCAGCATAAACTGATCTGAGCTCTCTATGTAACAACAGTATTTCTATATTTCTGAGAAATCGAGATGTACAGATACCTCACTGAGCACGTTAAGTTTTTGCCTACTCTTCCCTACAAAAGGTAAGGTTATGGTTATAACAACATTGGTAGTTTTATACAGCTACCCAGCTGCGCTGTATTATATGCTGTTATACTTTTATTTCACCATAAAACAAATCAGAATAGCTCTAGTACTTTGATTAATCAGAGGAGAAAAAAAAAAAAAAACCAACACTTGTTCTCATATAAACTCTTGCACTGATATCCAAGGCCTGAAGCTTGAAGTTTTAACTAAGAAATCTCACCATGAGCCTTCCTTCTGATAGGATGGAGAGAGATCAGGAGTGCTATTCTGACCATTCACTTTGTGGTTAGAGATCTACAAATGTGATAGGCAGCTTCCCTTTGCATTTTGAACAGTCACACTGTACTCCCACCATGAAGATCTATCTACAAGTGAATGTTCAGAGCCTCCTATTCCCATCTAAAATAGGGAAGCAAGAATGTAAGTTTTCAGTGAAGCCTAACTGAGGATCAAAATATTTAAAACTCAAGAGGAAAAAAATCAGCCAGTTTCCTGAATACAGGATGGCTTCATTGACACAGATTTGGGTTCACAGAAGCTTCAGACACTAAACTGAGGGCAGCAAGCATTTCTCTAGCATACCAGAAGCTGAAAGGTATCAGAGGCTAAGGCTGCCACACACAGGGTATGGGTATCTGCTTCCCCCCGGCTTTACGGCGCACAGACACTTCATTATGTTCATCCTTATCCCCTCCCCAGCTTTGGGAACTGGACCAGTCGGGCACCAAAGCACCAGAAACGACACATGCTGACCGGCGAGGATGCAGGGACAAGGCCCTGCTCAAGGCCCTAGCTTATGTTCAAATAGACATCTGCAAGAACGCTCTCATTAACCAGTTTAAGAGCATTAACAGCTATTAAGAAAAACCATTTAGGATGACATACTCTTCATTAATCTGAGCTCAGCTCTGTATCCAGTTAATCCCACTAGCTTTGCCACAGGCTTCTGGAAAGGCAAGACCTGAATTTCCATAGTGGGGAAGGAGAAGAGATCATGAGCAATGCAACAAAAAGCCCCGGGAGGACAGATGAAGACCTGGTCCATTAAATCATGATTCAGATCAGACGCCGAGCGCACGGGGCTGTGACCGGCCCGGCTGAGGCCTCCGCGCAGCCGGGCGCTAGTTCTGCCGCGCGGATGATGAACCCCAGAGGAAGCCGGCAATTAGGAGCAGCCTCCTAAGCTGAGCTGAGCCAGCGAGGCAGCTGAGACCTCACGGCTCTGCTTGGCAAGCAGCATGAACCACCACTGCTTCTGCGGGACTGGGACACGCAGCAGGATGAAGACACGCAGCTACAAGGTAAACGCACCAGCTTCTACGTGGGACTTCTCAAAGGTCTTACTTCATTCTGAGGCAAACAGAACGGAGTGGGAAAGGCTAGAGGTACATCCAGGTCTCCTTTTGCTTTATGCCCGTAATTTGTCACTGCCAGTGACAAACAAGACACTACACAAAAACCACCACACACTATTAGTCCTTTCCCCCTCACCACCACACAACCTTGGGCCAACAGGAGCTTCTAATTCAGACTAGGCAACACGGTTGTCCCACTGTCACAGAAGCAGAGGACCGTCAGCAAACGCTGCCACATGCCCTTCTGCAGGGGTAGGTGTCTAAGTTATTCCAAAAGAACAGCATGCAAGAAGAAAGCAAACCTTGGTTGAAGCTACCTAGCTGAAGAACAGTTTTATCATCTGCACACCAACCGCAGCAAGAAAAGCACTTAAGATGTGCCAAGAATTTCTCAACATTGCTCCATAGGCGCCAGCGTAACCTACAGCTTATGAACCGTCTGCTGGTGGCAGACGTTTCTCACTAACAAACACAACAGCATTTACCTGCACGCTGAGCCCACCACATACACACAGCCTCAAGCAGGGGTGTTCAGCTGCAGGCCACTCATTTTGTAAAAATATCTGCTCTCATGGTCACCAGAAATTAAGGAATAAAACCTCAAGCTGCTGCTCCTGTAGTCCAGAAAGGAGAGGACAGGCAGCTACCTGCAGCATGATGTTGCTGACAGGGATCAGCAAGACAGATTTCTACCTAGGCAGACTGATTCAGAAGATGAATGTATTTTCATACTTTAAATGATTTGGTGGTGTATTTAACAGACATAAGCGTATGTTACCTGAAGATTTCAGCTGCAAATTTAAGCAGAGCATCTTTCTGGCTGTTAAAGGTAGACATTGAATCATGGACAATTAAGACACAGTAATTGCTAGAAACTGTGCTTTGCAGAAAGGCTGTCCCCATAAGAGGCTAAATAGAGCATTTCAGTTAGCATTTAAGTGTATTTGAGCTCCATCATAAGCAACTCGATATACTAAAGCTCAAACTAGTGTTGCCATTAAAATTGTCCCATCTTCCTCCTCCTGCCCATGGTCACTGGCTCCTGCTTTGCCAAGAACAACTCCTTGCACTGGCAAAAGTACTTGTGTAGCTGAGCAGTGAAGTAGATAGGTCTGAAGAGGCAGGAAAAAGCAGCTTCCTAGCACCACACCAGCCTCAGCATCTCTACAGCTACAGCTGTGGAACGCTGTCACCTTCACTTTTGTCTTCTGATTTCTTCCTATCCTGTCATTTTAACCCCTAGCAGAGGGGACACACCTGAAAATATACATGGTTAAACATACTGAGCTTCCTCAGTCTCCCACCTGCAAAAGTATGAGGTGTTTTAGAAAAGGTTCTTTAGAGAAAAAAAAATCTCATTAGCAACATTAATCTTGAAGTTCCTATATAGAAGATTGGCTCTTCCACACTAACTGCCCTCCAAAAATAAAAAGAAGGGGAAATTCTGTGCACAACTCAAACTCTGCTTGCTCAGAACCGGTTTGTGGTCAGTACAGGCACAAGGAATTACACGTGGCATGGAGGCTGATCCTTGGACAGCGACTGCGGGGGCAGCACATGAGCCATGTTTCACAGGTGACTGGAAGGATGCCCAGGGGCATGCAAAGATGACAGCATCCCGCAACGCTTTATGGATTAGCGATGATTAATCCATCTTTTCTCTGCCTCGCTGTAAAACCTTTGACCCTCGAGAACAGTCAAATCCAGTTAGCAGAGCAACTGCCTGGAAGTGTTGTGGTGACCAGGCCGGATTTCCCCCTCACTAAGGCCAGGCCTGTGTTAAGCAATCCAGGCTGTCTAGACAGCCCCAGCTTAAGATTCCAAGAAGAAAAATCTTTCAGTGAGTCCCAGCTCTTTCGCTCATTGCCACCACGTACTGAGGATCGCAACCTGGTTGTCCAAGCCAGGTAGATGCAGACCCCGCCACAGCTCCCTCTAAATAAATCCCTCCTCTTGCTGTAGGAGGATGCAATTCACACACGTCTCCACTCTGATTCCTAGCGAAAGTGTGAGCTGGTTATTTTTATAGACACACACATACACACTTTAATCTGGCCTAAAAACTGCCCAGCACAGCTTAGTGCCTTCGCTGCTTGACATTTTCCGCCCAGCAGCATGCTTGTTGGGAAGCTTGAGGAGTGCAAATCGCTTAGGCTGTGCAATTCAGAGACCCGTGCGAGAAGTCAGTCTCTCCACGCCGCTGAGATGTGCCGTGCTCCTGTTGTCAATGACAACACGGCGCAGGAGCACAACACCGCGGCGCGCACCTGCGGGCGAAACGCCCCGCACGCTCCTGCTGCTTCCTCGCTGCACTGTTTCATCTCCCGCCTGAGGGACATGGAGCTGGGGCACGCAGCTCTCGGCAGCCGTGGTCAGAGCATCACTGTCTTAAGCAAGGAGCAGTTTAGTTTTTTTTTTTTTTTTTAAATGACATCCAGATACCAAGGGAGCAGATGCAAGAGTCCCATGTAGAGAAGCAGCTTTTCCACATCTTAAGAGCTCTCTCAAAGTGTCCCGACAGATCGCTTGACACACAGCTCGCCCACAATTCCCATTGCAAACTGGCACCCATTACACCAAGTTTCTGTCAGCGCCAGACGGCTGCTCCTCTCGCAGGTTTACCGAGACACCGAGAGCCCCTCGCTGGCACCTCCCGCACACGCCTGAGCCCCGGTACCCAGGGCGCCTGGCCCCGCGGCGCAGCCGTGGGCCCCGCGCGTGGAACGGGGCTGGCGGCGCGCGAGGAAGAGGAGGGCGGCCCGCGGGGAGGAAGGCAGCGGCCGCTGCTGCGCGCGCCGGGGAAAGTCGAGCAGCGGCAGCGGGAGGAAGTCATTTCTCAGGGCGGTTTGGAGGGGCAGTGAATCAGGCTTCCGCCTCAGGAAGTTGCTCA
>VZSG01000014.1:3197156-3217366 GCA_013398315.1 Nothoprocta pentlandii | reverse complement strand
GCGCCCCGCGGAGAGCGCCCTCCCGCCCGCTGCGTTTTGGGGGCTTTTCCGTAAAAGCCATCCCCCGCAAGCAGCAGCCGAGCTGCTCTGCAAGGCTCGCCAGACGCTGCCCTGTCCCAGGGGAGCCTCCCGGTTCCGCATCCGCCAGAGCGCGGCTCTGCTCCCACAGCAAGCGCTCACCTGGCTCCATCCTGCTCGTCGCGTTGAGAAGTGCCCCCACTTCTCACCAGCATGCTTCCTGCCCTCGCTGCTGCAAAGAGCCCCTTCCTTTTCCATTTTGCTTATTTTTAATTTTGTTCATTAATTTTCAAGGCTTTTGTGCAGTGATCACCTCACTTCCTTGGCAGGGACCCCTTCTGAGTGTCAGGTTTTCTGTGGATTCCTGTGTAGACCTGCTGGATGCCTAACCCAGGGGGTTTGCCTCGTGAAAGCTGCATGCGAAGATGTTACTGGGTGGTTTTAGCAACCCTTTGGTGCCACAGGGCTGCTAGCAAGAAGGGCCAGGGCACGGCCAGCAGGTCTGCACGGGGTGGGAGAGCAGAAGTCCAGCCATAGGGCGAAGGTTCAGGCCAGTTAGGGACCCCAGCAAGCCCAGACTTTGCAGAAGCACACAGTGTAGGCTCTCTTTGGAGGAAAAAAGGGACAGATGAGGGCAGCTCCTTCCCAACACGCTGCTGTGGGCAGGTGCCCGGGTTTGTCTGCAGCCACTCGGGGCAGCACGGGGCCGAGCAAGGTGGCAGCAGGCAGCCGGTGTCTGCCCGGCAAGAAGTCACTGTTTCTCCCAATTAATGAATCACCCGAAGTCAACAAATTGGTCCCCATTAAGTAGTTCACTACTAATGCTTTTCGGAAAGGTTGAGGCATCGTGGCTATTGTTTCCCATCAGTGAAGCATTTGTTCGTGGCAGTGCAAGCGGCAGCGCGAGGCAGCCGAGTCCGGGAGTCCTGGCGGATGGATGCTCCGTATCCCGCTGCGGCCGGGAGGGCACTGCTGCTCCCTCCCTTTTTCCCGTTTTCCCTTTCTGCTTCCCGGCAGGCTCTGAGCCTCACCGGAGCCTCCAAGCGCAGTTGCTCACCAGGCAGACCCTTGTGTGATCAGTCTCAAGCAGGCAGGGGAAAAAGAAAGAAACCTAAATTTATTCTCCAGTGTAGCCTTCCGAGGGGCTTAACGAGGCCCAGGGCAGCCAGGAGCGCGGCTGGTGCAGCTCACCTTGGAAAATGAGCCATAGGAGGCGGCATCGCGGGGTTTGGCTCGGGTCTGTTGCCAAGCACAGACATGGGATGCGCTTGGTTGCTGCTAGAATTCGCTCTGCACATAAGAAGCTGTGCGCAGGGCCGCACATTAATTAAAGATGCGAATATAAAAACGCTCCCTGACAAGCTGCATGTGCTTTATTGGGAAGCGCCCGGGCTCTTCAGATGGGATCTCACCTTAGAAAGGGCAGGTTGCAAAGCAGACGCCAAGCTGCTAATGAGGATACAGGAAATCTCATCAGCTTTTTCCACTCGCAGCAAAATATCTCTTCTCACAGAGGGAAAGGCTGGTGTTTTCCTGCACGGTTTAGGCTTGAAGAGGAAGCTGACAGGCAGCAAGTCATGGTAAAACAGAAAAACTCAAACACGAACAAGCCTAAGCTTGACAAAATAGACTGCAGTTTTAACGAGCGGCTTAGGAGAAGACAAAAGCAGAGGCCCTTAGTGAAAAACTACTGTCTTTTGGGGCTAAAATTTTTACTGCACCATTTCTCAAGTAATTCAGGATGGGAAGCTTCTATTAAAAAGTGAAAGAAACTTCACAGTTGCCATACTTGTTTTATAAAGCCAAGAGTAAAAAATTATGCTAAAAGTGATAAGCCTATAGTATTTATTGTTGCATGTATAGTTTTGACAGGTTGCCAAAAGAATCGTGCTGCTATATGGAGAGTGAAAGAAATGCTCTTTTCTTTGCTTTGGATTGTTACAAGTTTTCAGTGCTTCACAAGCCCCCAGATGGTTTTTATAGCCCCTTTAGGGGCTGCAATGCATAGACTGAGAAATACTGATTTATGCAGCGAACTCCACTCTCACTGCTGGCAAAAGTTATTGTTTTGTATACATGCATATACCCAGTGGCTGAAGATAAATGAAAGTCCAAGAAATAATGAGATCTGAGGCAAAATATACCTCCTGCTGTATGTTAACTTGGATGAAATTTCCCTAAATTTACAGCGGTGCAAGTAAAAAGGAATATTTGGCCCTAAATCCTTTAGGTGAGCTCTGGATTGAGGATTTGAAAAGCTTGTGCTTGGCTTCATCCTGAAAACACTCTTGTTTGCTGGCTGCTTTTACTCAGTGACAGGGATAAGAAAATATTTCCCATCAGCAATGCTCTTATTTATTTACTGGCTTTCAATGGATTTATCTAAAGTGATTTATTTAAAAAGAATTGGTGACCTGGGTCATATCAGGCTTGCAATGGAAACCCAAAGCAGGTCATCTTAGCTCCTCAGTGGGAGTGACTCTGAAATGTTTTGAATATATTCAATGAATGATTGAAGCGAACAGCGCATCCAGCTTTTGCTTTATTTGTGGAAGGTCAGGCCAGTTGATTCTTCCCTGTTCCATTTATTGAGGAGAATTAAGACAATTCTTACCAAACAGGGGCTTGCTAAAGTGTGTCTTGGGCTACTACAAGTCCATATTCCCCGAATGACTACAGGCAGGCTTTTCCCTTGCCTGCAAGTCCCTTGCTTACAGTGTCACCAGTGTCCACTCAGTGGACAAGCATCCTCCAAGTTGCTACCAGGACTGTCCTGGGTACAAAACACAGCAGGATCTGTCCCAAAACACCTGTGAAGGGGGACGTAACACTCCTTTTGTCCTGCAACTCCGCAGTCAGATTTTTGCTCATAGAACATAGGGGATTTGATTTTACTTTCCCAAATTGGGAAGATTTGCTCATGTACCCGAGGGAGTTCTCTAGCCACTGTGCCTGAGACTTTCCCTTGAGCAAGGGAGAGCTCTTCAACCCTTGTGTCGATGCAATTGATCAGACAGAAAAGAAGAACGTGACGCTGCAGCTTCCTATTTGAGTAATTTATTGGGGAGGCTGGAGGCAGCAGCTCCACGCCCTGCTTAGAGGAGCAGGCTGCTTTCGGGCTTTACATCAATCAGCCGCGGGATGAGGTGCAGGGGCAGTCCCGAGGCTGAGCTGAGGATGGCTTCGTCCTCTGCATCCCCGCCGCTCTCGTGCAGTGCAGCACCTTGGCGACTTCCCAGGACTTGTCTGTGCCCCTTAGCTCTGCCCTGGCTAGAGCACGAGCACCACACTGCGTTTTAAATACGCAGAGTGTGACCCTGCCAGTGCACAGACTTGCTGGGAGCAGCGCGCAGGGAACTCCCGGCTCCCTCAGCCCCGACTGCTTCCAAGCCCGGAGCGGCGTTAAGAAAAGGGCATCGAGCTGCTGATCCACGTTACCTTTGATCCGCGCAGCTGGAGGGGCAAAGCTCCTCGTGGAGCAGCCGGCTGCACTTTACCCGCTGTGCCCGGGAGCCGCGACACGGAGGGCCAGGGCTGGCAAAGCCGCACTGCCGGCCCAGCCATTCCCGCCCGCTTGGGCCATGCACAGGGAGCAGGGGCGAGCAGCTCCCGAGCCGAACCCGGGCGCCCAAGGGGACTTGGCACGGGGAGCAGAGCACGGGGAGCCAGCGAGCGGCCCGGCGGCACCAGCACCGAGCGCAAACAAAGCGGCGGTGGCCCCAAGGTTGGCCACGGCCCCAGGGACCGGCCGGGAGGCAGGGACGGCCTCATCTCCGTGCCGGGAGAGGCTGAGCTCGCCCACAGCCTCCTTCCATGGAAATACGGCTGCTGCTGAAAGCTGGCAATGTTACCGTTGCTGTTGTGAATGCCCCCTTCCCAAACCCGGGCTCCCTCAGCATCCCATTTCATCCCGTCCCTCAGCATCCGACCAAAGGACGAAAGATCTCGCCTGGAAGTCTTTGGAGCTCCATGAAAACTCAGCGTCAAGCGCCAAGCACCTTGGGCGCGCGTGGGCTCAGCGCTTACCCTCCCGTGACGTGCGTTTCGCAGGGACGAACTGCGCTCCGTGCGGCCCGTCAGGTGCCATCCCCACGAGAACAGATGATGAGAGCGGGGAAGGGCCCTGCTCTTGCTATATATAGTGCCCCCGTCTCCTCAGCCCATAATCCTGAGATAGTCATTTACAACTGAAAAGGAGAGAAGTGGAATGAGATGGGTGAAAAAAGAACATCTGAACTCAGGAAAGGTGGGATAAAAAAACAGACAAAAAAAGACCCCAGGTCCAAATCACTTGGGGATCAGCTTGAGTTTATAAACAGAAGAGCACATTAACGAAGACGTTTCACCAGCATTTCACCCTGCGGCTGGCACCGTCACGTGGGGCTGCAGCCTGGGGGCTGCCTGGCAGGAACCCAAACAAGCCCATCCTCCCCGCGCGGCTCCTTCTCCTTGGCACCTGTCAGCGCGATCTGACGGGAAGACTTGCAGGGTTAGAACTACAGGAATTCTCACATTCATGCTGCAAAGAGTGCTCGGAGGCCACACATACTCCCTTTGCATTTACATATTTAAATCTATTCAAATTTGTTCCTGCTATGAATCATCATCTCATCGTGATTCATCATCAGGG
Source organism: Nothoprocta pentlandii (assembly GCA_013398315.1). Lineage (NCBI taxonomy): Eukaryota > Metazoa > Chordata > Aves > Tinamiformes > Tinamidae > Nothoprocta > Nothoprocta pentlandii. The sequence goes on along the minus strand of VZSG01000014.1, from coordinate 3,212,718 downwards.
CTTATTAGCTTAAACTCTACACAGTAAATACTTGTAATGAGAAATACAATATATACATGCCTTGGATATACATGCCTTGAATATTCCATCGGTAGCCGGATGCCTTGCAGCAATAAATAGGTTTTCTAGCAGCTGCCTTCCAAGGAAAAGCAGTTCTGTTCCCATTTTACAGCACAGCAGAAGAAGTAAGGTGGTCAATCCATGGTTATTCTGGAAGCCAGTAGACCTGACCCCAGATCTTTAGTATTTCAACATAATTGCTAACCCACAAGGCCAGTTTCTTCCAAAACCAGATGTAAAAACAGCAAGTAAAGGAATAAGAACAAAGAAAGGATTTTTGTTTTGCTTGATTGCCAATGAAGAGTAAAGAACAGAGGCATTAACAAAGCGTTTGCACATGTGATTCAAATTAGGGCGGCCAGAATGGCTGAGGACAATTGTGCTTTTATTCTTTTCAGTGATATTCTGAAATTTGGGAAAGTTTTTCTTGTTATTGTTGTTTTGCCATTTAATGTAAATAAACCAAGTTTGGTGCCACCACCAAAATGACTCACTGCCCTAAAGAAGTTCCGAATTGCCAGAGAGGAAAAACATTGCTAAATAGTATTACTAAACATTAAATCTGAGCCACATCAGTGCAGATCATTCTATTCTGGGAAGTGATTTCTCTACAGTTCAGAGGAAGGGCTCTCTAACAAATGGAAAATGAATTCTGTATGCAAAACCTATTAAATTCACTACATTTTTTGCTTGAGTACCAAATGAATAAAAACAAACAGAAGCTTTTAAATATGAACTAGAAAGAGGAAGAAAAAAAAAAAAAGACCAAAAAACCCACATTAGTTGGGCTTTAGTTGTAATCTACTGAGAGATCTGTGGTCTCCATAAATTTTTAGTTCTGGTCTTCACCTGATACACAATACCTCACTTACTCGAGATAACTTAATAACAACTTCAAGGATATTGGGTATGAATGGTAGGCTTCTTACCGACACATTGTACTGGAAATCCACCTTGGCTTTTCACTCTGTCTAATCCATTTTTCTACATTTCAGTTTTTCATTTCTTTTAGATTGGAAAAGAAAAAAAAGAAGCTACAGAAAATACATGGGGGGGAAAAAGGTACAAGCATCTAAAAGTTCAAGTTTCTATTCACCGTTCTAGCATTTCTTTTAAATGAAAATTCACAACTTTCAATTTTAAAAACAAATATTTGTAAAATAAGTATTTACAAAACGTACTTGCCTGCCAGCTGTAATGAATGCTTTCCGATTAGCCATTTTTCTGAGGCTAAGTGGACGTTTCCATACTTTTAGCTGTTAATACAATACTTTGCATTGTTTTCTCCTTGAATGGGTAATTCACAGGCTGAGTTAGCTTCACGTCAAGGTACGTTGCAGTCAGTTAACCAGTTTCGATATTCCATTCACTGTATTCTGGGATATATTTACTTAATCTATTTGTAGGCATAAATCAAAGCGTGACCTTTCTCTTGACAAATAATGGGAAGTTGTAGAGGTGTGGCATTTGGACTATTTCCTGTATTTTACTGATAAGGAAACAATAAACAGCTAATATTCTTCCCAGAGATTTACCAATTAAGATTCCATATTTCTGTAACTTTTGTGTTCCCATCCACGTGATTTTGGGGACTAAAAAGAATGTGCATCCTCTCAGGATAAGGTCCAAAGAGAAATATATATTCAGCCCGTGAATTTCAACTCAATTAAAACGTGTTCTCTTTCAGAGGCCTGCAGAGATGGCCAAAGTTCAGGGTTTGGTTTGAATGAATCAGCCTACTGCTAACAACTGCCATGAGCACCTGACCTACTCAGCCAGCCTCAGAGAGCATTAAAGTACCACGTTAAGAGCCCAGAAGACAAATGCGATGGGCATTGACTTCCCAAGGGTGTAGGCCACCGTCTGAAGTAACTGGTAGCTACAGCCGGTAGTTGGGGCTGTAGGGGCCCCCGGCTGGGGGTTCTGGTTGAAGCCTTGCTCTCTGCATCAGTAGCCTTAGGCCTGGGGACAAGACACCGGAGCTTCTCCTCTGGCAAGCAGGCTACGTGTTACCCTACACAGTGGTTCAGTCTCCAAGTCTACAGGGCCCGGTGGCCTTGTGCTCCTGCTGGTGAATGGAAGAGGAAGCTTGTGGTTAATCAGATGGCCTGCTCTCGGCTAAGCTGCTGAAGGTGCTGCAGAATAGAGCATCACCTTCGCACACAGGCAGAGCCATTTCATGGGGCTGATTTCCCTTCAGGGAGCCTTCATGACCCACGTCTTGGCCCTGCCTCACTAGGAGAGCTGAGTGAGGTGTTCAAGGTGTCTGAGGCACCTGAGCCTTTGCTCCAGGAGGAACTCCTCCCTGCAGGCACCTGCAATCCAGCACACTGATGCTGAGTTATGGATCTGAACAGCTTTCCAGAGGGGCACGTGCCCTTTGCTGACTGTACAGGGAGCCAGAGCAGAGCAGCTCCTGGGCCTCTCTCTGGTGCCTGAAGACCATGAGCGCCCCTTCCCACAGCGAGGACGTTTCTGTGTTGCTGTGGTTGTGTAGACAGTGACGCTGCGCCCACAGCCGTCATAGCGGGGCTTTGGGACACATTTCCATCTCCAGAATGCGTCCACTGTCTGCATGTGGCAGCCACATGAAAGCTGCTGGGCTCACGGGCTAGCCTACGAAAACCTCAGGACTGCACCGAAGTCCCCCTCTCAGACCTTTCCCTTGGGTCAGCACCTATTTACAGACCTTTTTTGATGACCACATAGCCCAGCTGACCGGAAAACAAAGCTACCCCTTAACCAACACCAGACACGAGGAACCAGAGCTTGTATCGTGTCACCTCGTCCAGAAGTACAGAAAACACAACAGGCAGGACAGGCAGCTCTGCCCTCCACCGCGTGTTTCAGTTTGTCACAAGCACCTTTCATAAGGGGAGGAGGGTCATGAACCAATTTCCAAGTCTGATCTGTGCCCCAGGCCTACATAGGCTTTCCCTTGCCACAAGAGAGTCCTCTTTAAGAGGGCTGAATATATATATATATTACTTACAGCTTTTAGTTTGTTCTAGTTGAAGCTTTCCTCAGTCTACTTTTGCCAGCTGGGATTTGTGGCTTTGCTCTCCAGCTAGGCAGGCTGGACCCAAGGGGAAAGGCTCTAAGTCAGGACTCCAGTGCAGTGGCAACAGCACGCCCTGTCTCAGGCTTCTTCAGCCTCACTGGGCTTGACAGCACTTCAAAAGTGTTGGATGCTGCAGCCCCTGCGCTCTCGCTCGGCGTGACAGCACTCAGGAAAGCTGTCAGTGCTCGAGGAGAGGGAGCCACCGCAGAAACGCTGGCTTGTTTCTGCTTATCTGCCGAGTTTGCTGCTCTCAAAGATTTAAATGCTTGGGTTAGGCTTTCTGTTACACTTTGCTGGAATGTAGCAACAGGCTTTTCCTGGACAGCTGGCACCAAGAGCTGCATTTCTGTAGTAAAATGCTAATGCATGTCCCTGCAGCCACAGTGCCTTGAAGCAGTCAGTTATCTGCAATGCTGGGCTGTCCTGTGCAGCTTGTAAATCACAGAGCGCCATTAGAACGTCCACCCAGCTTAAAAATGACTGCAATTAGGTTGCCTCGTTGAGGATTTGCCTAATTATGCACCCTGAACGGAAGGGGCGAGCAGCATGTGAAGCAACCCGAGGCACATGCATTAGCACTGGCTTAACATTGCCCGCGCTCCTGCCCCGCGGCACCAGAGGAATGTATTTGGGGCAATTCGCCTGTTTTCAAGTGGGTCTGGGATGGTAAACCGGATGACACTCCCCTTCATCAAGCAACCTGAGCTTTTCTTAGGAAGTCCCCAACTCATCTGTACGCCAGACCGAGGGTAGTGGTATTGCCCAGCGCCTTTAGGTCTATGCCCCGTGGCTGGCATTCGTTCAGATCGAACAATCCCTCGTCCTGAGTAAGTGACATATATCAAAAGATTATTTTTAATAATCTGCAAGAGAAGAGCCATAAATTAGGCTCCAAATAACTTTGAGACAGCTCACAGCGTCACCGCCTCGTATGCATCCATTTCTTCTGAGAGCACTTGACATTCCCATTGCTTCCAGAAAACCTGCTTTTCCCTGTGCCTGCTGGCCAGCACACTCCCCTGGGGTGCTCTGGGCTCTGCTTTTCCAGGGTGATTATTTCTCCCACAAAGAGAACTCAGGCTGGCTTTCTACAGTTTATCTCAATTAATCTTCATATAACTATTTTCTATAGCTTTTTTTTTTTTTTCATATCATATGTTGAACATCCTAATATTGCATCATTTGTAGTGAGTGCTGTCACCAGGAGCCTCGCCTTGGCTGATGGGCATGCTTTCTTTCAGAGCCAAAACATCTATCCAACCTGAGTATTTCAGTCAACTACTGGAAGTCTGACCCCAGCCTTTTAGCACATCTGAAGTCAGTGTCAGGCAGCCATAAATCAACACAGATCTCCACGTTTCAGAAACGGTGTGTTCAAACGAGCACTGCAATGCAGGAGGGATGAATTTAAGTTTTGCAGCATTTAGAATCCAGTTTGCATAGGGATAAATGGCTACCCAGGGATCAAAGGCAGGGAATAAGAGTTTATTATCCATTTGCTGCATTCAAAAGGAACAGAACACGTGAGAACAAACCATTGCACGATGTCTTTTCATCATTAGAATTGACTCATTTTGAAATGCTACTATTAACCAGATCCAAGGTGGATTACCTCTCTAGTAATAATCATCATACTTTTAGGACTAGCTTTTCTGGTTATGTGCATATGTGCCTGCACAAATTGGGCACGCGGTGTCTGTTGGCACTAACACAGCAACTGTGTTCACAAAACTGGCATCTGTGCACACACATGGCCAGCTAGACAACAGACTGGACTTGGACTGAGCACCCAATTTGCACACACAGATCCCCCAGAACAGTTGTCTTCTACTTACATTAAGTACCTTCCTGTCAAAACAGTGCTGGTAATAGAGCAGCACTAGCTAAAAGTCATTTCCAAATTACTTAGAACTGAGGTCACATTTAGCTCCGTGTTGCACCAGCAGTTCTTTGAGGTTTTGTCTTCATCTTTCTCAAACACACTGCATTCAGTAATTTCCATTTTATATGAGGTTAAAGCAGTTTATTTATACCACCATCTTCTCAAGTAACTTTTATATATTATTAAGCAACACCTATTCTTTGAGTAATTAGCTTCCTTTGAAGGACTGGCTACCTCCCACTTGCCTCTGCAACCAACAGTGTCTAAGTGGGGGAAACCCAAGCATTGATGCTCTTCCTACAGTCCCAACACATCACACAGCGATGGACACTCAGCACTCCTGTGATGGACTTCTCCCCAGTTTTGCATCTCTTGATTTCTGGAGCTAAGGAGCAGGGCAATTTCATAATGATAAATGGATTGATGATAAAATGCCTTGTCATATTTTGGCTTGTCATATTTTTCTTTTTGGTATTCAATTAATATAGACTCTCTCATCACTGGCAATTATAGGAAACTTTGCTGTGCCTGACTGGAAATATGTAAGCAGTCATTCCAGTATTGGACACCATAAGATATACTGTGACAGCAACATCTCTATTCACACTTCTCCAATATGCCCTTGATAAATCAACTCCTATATTTTCAGCTCCTTTTCTGGATTGGCATTCAAACCCTCACTCGGTATTTCTGGAGTGTTAACAGCTCCCTCCCTATTCTTGGGGAATACTTAGTGAAGGTTCTTGAGAATAATCTCAAACACCTAGTGATCTGATCCCAGGGTGGTGCAAGTTTTCCACAGGGGCACTTGTGTAAACCACTACAAGCACAACTGTGGCAGTCACCCTTGCAACACTGAGATCTCAGTGCGCTAAATGCTGGGGGAGATTAGAGATACTCTTGCAAAAGACAAGGCAGAGAGGAGATGGAAGAGAAGTTTCAACAGGAAAAGAGCAGATGAAGAACTGAGGCACACTTGGCTTTCAACCAACTATGCGGCGCAGTTGGAGCTAACATGCTCCACATAGGCACATGACAGAATAAGGAGGTGGTACATTCAGGTCCTTAAATCTGTCAAAGAAGAGAAGAGTATTTCTTCTGGGTTATTAACACAGACCTGTTTCATAATTCGGCAAGAAACTTTCCAGTGGCCAAAGATTTTGTTAGTGCTCGGGACTCTTGGGATCAGTCCCTGACCTGCCGTCAAGCTCTCGGTGCAGCATTTAAGGAAATCCCTTTGTTTGCTTTGCTTTACCCCAGCCTGCAAAACGGGAACAGTGGCATTTCTTTACTGCAGTGTTAAACAGCACAGGTTTGGCGTGTGGAGGTGCTCAGACACCACACAGCCTATTACTGTTCCTTAATAGCTGAATATTCCCCATCTTCCTGAGCACTTTTTGATGTGTGCGTGTAGCAGAAGGGAGCCAACAAAGTGAAGCAATTAGTTCTGTGGCATTTTCAGCTGCCTAATGAGTTTCTCTTCTGCTTGTCACACGGGTATTTCAGAACAGGAGCTTGTGCTACCAGCACCCAGTATTTTATGCTTTTTCAGGCTGCAATTCAACAGCTGTCTCAATATTGCGGTTGGAGCCAACATATCCCGTATAGATTTCCCTCAATATGTTCCCATTTTTAAACCTTTGCCATGATGTTTTGCTATTCATGGCTCGATCGTGGCTAGTTTTTCATCATAAATCTGGCATTTGAGTCTTTCTCCTGTGAATCTGAACTGGGGCTCTTTTAATGTCAACAAGATTCCTTTCTATGAAAGCTCAAGTTTCTGTCCCAGCACTTTCCCACTGCTCTTGCAAGCTGCACATCATGTGCTTGTTAGGCAGTTCTCCACAAAAACACCACAAATATCATACAGCATACGTTTCATTTTGCTTTCTAGGGGCAAGAAGGTATTATATTTATCACTAGTGTTCCCTAAGGTTAGGCCACAGCAGCTGTCCTTAAAATGACATCTCTATGTATTATCATTGTCAGCATTATTCTCCCCACAATATCTGTGTATTCGGGAAAGCCTTTTATTATTATTAATTATTATTATTATTATTATTAATTATTATTATTAATGAACCAATAAAAGTCCTATCGATGGAGATCTACACTGTTAAACTCTGACCTTTCTCTTCTCTCCTTTGGCATGATTAAATCCATATTCATTTCCCACTTGTGTTCCGTCCCAACTGCATCTTAAGTCCTAATGGCAAAGTACATAAGAGAATCTTGCTCCCTGCAATTAGCAGTTACGACAATTGCCTGCATGATTTTAAAATTAGACTGACAGTGTCTCTGTCACTTACACAGAGATCAATATATTTTGAAGATTTGCCTCCCTGCTACTTTGCACATCCCACAAGAAGCAGCTCCTTTCCTTGCAGGAAGGAATCTCTTTGACACTTTCATCACGGTCCAAAAATGGAGCACTCCTACAGATGGTTTCATCTAAATAGCTTTCAGTTACACACTCCTGACAATTCTTTTTCACTAATTGGATCACAGGCTATTTCTTAAAAATATAGTATTTATGAAGAAGGAAAATAGACCTTTGTATTTGATACTAATTTAAAGAGCTCTTACTGTTAGTAATATTACTACTATTAGTGCATGCATTTCTGGAGCTAGATTTTATAGAGAGAAAAAAGATGCAATTATTTTTATTACTAGAAGAGAAATATTTTCTTTTTTTATCCACCAAGCAAGAACACAGGGAACACTCCAGACCTCAAGAAACCAATATTCTTCTAGGTCAGCTATGTTGCTGTATTCTTTTGACTTGTGAAAGCAGCTTATACAATTTCTCAAAATTTACATGACCTCAGGACTATTTTCAGATCAATCACAGGCAGCTCCCTGAGTATCTCCTTGCTTTGACTAGTCTAGGCAACCTCCCCCCTCAATTCACCATGTATTATAAGACCCACGAGCAACCCCTTGCCTTCTCTCCTGGGAGTACTCATGAATGCAGAGTTTGTCAGTGGTGTCAGAGGGGAACATTCTGGGTTAGCTAAAGACAAGGATAAAATTTGTCTCTCTTGTCATGTCGAATGAAGCACACCTCGGAGGAACAGCCCAAATCAGTGCGGTATCTCCAGGCATCTAAGCTCAGTGATACCTCTGTCGCCTAACTCACGCAGCAGCGCTCCCATCTGCTTGGGAGCTCCTGGGTGCCTTGGTAGGTGACACCGGTCATCTCTGACATGCCCAGGGCAGACTGGCTCTATGCAGGTCTCCTAGAGAGCTAACCTCACACAGCTGAAACGCCTGGAGGCATCACCTGCCCTCCTGGGTAGCCAAGGAGCCTGCAGGAGCCACAAGATCCAGGCTTGCCTGGGCGAGGCAGGTAGGGCTGAGGTCCCACGTAGGCACCGCGCTGAGCCCTGGTCTCAGGTGCTGCCTGCAGGAACCAGGGACCCCAGCTGCACCAGCAACGCTGGGAAGAGCTTGGCAATATGCACGTTACTGCTGAGAAACGTGCCTGGGTGAGAACGTTGGTCAAGGACAGGTCATCCACATCTCTTCATGTACATGGAGACAGCACCGGTGGCTCTCGGTCAACAGGACATGCTCTCCCCTAACCATTTTCTTCTGCATGTTGCTATTAACTGCTATTTTCCTGCTCTAGTTATGCCTGCTATAATATGAGTATAACCTCCCATACCTTCTGCTAATGGAAATCACCACATGAAGTACACTAAGGGCCAGCTCCTTTATTTCAATTTCCTGATGGGGAAATTGATCTATGAGGAAGTGAAAGGAATGGAGAAGACCAGGAGCAACTCTTGGACAAGAATCCAGGCCCATGAGACCTTGATCACTGCTTGCTCCACTTGGAAAGTCTGTCCTTCCTCCCCCATGTGCCTTCATGGAAACAATGCTCCTATTGTCCTCATAACAAACCAACCCTACTCCTTCAGGAGGGAAAACCTTTAGCAGCTGTTGTCCAACCATGGCAATGCTGGGGCCACAAATGGGCCTGGCCCGGAGCAGTCACTGGGAATATATTAGTATGAGACAATTGCCTACTCACCCGCACAGCAGGAGACTCTTGGCACTGGGGTGGCTGAAGGCCAGGAGGTCCATCCAGCAGCCAGGCATTGCTAGGGAGAAACGCTACCACTACCCACGCTGGCCAGGGCTCCGCCAGCCAGAGCAACTTATTCCTGCAGTCTTGGTGCTTCTAAGGAAATACTTTATTTATTTAGCTCAATCTTACTGATTGCTGTTAGCTACACTTTTATTATGGGTTATAATTGAGTCAGGGGTAAAAAAAAAAAAAAAAACAAAAAAGCTTCTCATATACCAGGAACCTGATTATTCTGGGAAACTTTGAACTTCCCTTCTCTAGTGGTATTGTTTGATGTTGTGTTAAATAAATAATGATTTTACATCTAAGATTTATCTTACAGAACAAAATACACCATTATCATCAATGTAAAAAAAAGAAAAGGCTTTTCAGTGTTAGCCACCATAAACATTGAAGCTGACCTAGCCAGAGATGGGGCAGCGTAGTTTTTGTAGCATTAACTGCTTGTGAAGTAGAAAATAGCACTGCAGACAGATGTAACAGCGGCGGAGGTGGAGGAAGGGAGAGGATAGATCAAACCAGAAAACTAGCAAAAAGGAAATAGCAGAAGCTCAAAAGAGAGAAGCACCTCAGATCAGAAACAAAACATAAATCCTTTTTACATGATTTTCAGTCATGGCCTCAGGTAGTTTTTATGACAGTGGGAAATAGGAGGACATTTCTAGAACGTGCTGAATTAAATATAATAATAATAATAATAAAAAGAATTGGAGTTTAGGGTGGAGAGAATTTCAGCAAAGGTACACACACAATGTTGTTATATAAAGTAGAGGAACTAAAATAATTTATTTTTATATGCTTTATGTGACTATCGCCTCCCATTATCTGGACAGCTCAAAGAACCATAGGCAGGTAAATTAATAAAAATTAGCTCCAGCCTATGTGGCTTACCAGCGCACAGTTACTCTCATGTCATCAAGCAAGCTCAAAAGCAATAGCAGTTTCTTAAACCACACAAGACTTCAGAAAGGGGCCACGGAACAAAACTCTGGGGATGGTGTTTTCTGGTACCTTAGAGAAATAAACCAAATAACCTGGGGGTTTCCAGCTCACCCCTTCCGTGAACCTCACAGTTTTCCTAGGAAAGGTGTGGGCCCTGTCGGGAAACGTCACCTCTTGTAGATTCACACGGAGGTTTCTGCAGGGCTTACAGGAACTGGCATGAAGCAGCCCACAAATCCCACAGGGACCACAGCCCACTCACCGCCTGAAGCGGTTCTCAGACCAAGGCCAGCTCATGGCCTCGCTTCTCCTTTTTTTTTTTTTTTTTTCCCATAATTTTGTGAGTTTCCGTTGCACAGAGCACAGGACCAGCGTCCCAGGTGAGTTAGACTCCCCAGTGCATCCTTCACTTAGAGCCAACTCTGATCACAGGCAAGTGGGCTGTGAGTCCCCTTGGGATAAGCCAGCTCTAGACTCTGGCCTGGCAGAAAGCCAGATCCACAAGAAAGAGAGAAGATTTTCCCTGGCTTAAACCACTATAAAACCACACTCGTAGAAACATAAGTGATCTCAAGCCCATGTAATACTACTTCACAAAGCAAGTTACTGTAAATTTAGACTCCTCTTGTATTTATCATTCTGCAAGAGGTCAGATATGTTTCAGAACCATGGACACTATTACGTTTTAGAAAATATGAGTAACTGAAGACCTTTGTCTTCTGAAAGCCTTTCTTCTCTAACTCTTATGTCTGTTTCTAGTAAGTTCTTTTTTACAGCATTTCCAGAAAGCAATGAGCTTGCAAGATTTTATATATAAATGTATGTATATGATAATTCTGGTTGAAGAAGCAAATCTCAAATAATTCCTCCAAGTCTTTAACTGGAATCCAATAAACACGTTACCAAATTACACTGTATATTTTGCTAGGATAAATTATGTGTATTAGAGGCACAGCATGAAGAAAAACAATAAAAAATATTAACCTTTCTCATATAACTTAGGAGTTATAAAATATCTAATTGAAAAAATTACATTTGACATGAACAAATGGCAACATTTCCTTGTAATGTTGTCTTTTTTGGCTTCCTTACAAAGAAAAGCTTAAAGACTCCTTTTATTTAAGGCTGAGTTCTTATATTTTTATAAACTCAGCAATCAATACTAAAGCATGAGCATAAGCACTTTTTAATTTATGAACTGTATACTCAGAGCAAGTTTAACAGTTTAATCCTATGCATGCTGTTATAAGACTATTTATTTATGTTTTACTGGATGGGACTGCCTAATGGAAAAATAGTGCATTAAAGCTTAAAAGCAGATGAAGCAGCCATTTATGTAGAAAAGAAAGAAAGAAAGAAAGAAAGAAAGAAAGAAAGAAAGAAAGAAAGAAAGAAAGAAAGAAAGAAAGAAAGGACACAGCCAAATGAGTATCACGTGGGTTTCTAGTAAGCAGAGAAACACCATTAACTGGGTCAAAGCCTCACACCAAATGGGGAACCCGCACACTGCTGGAGCTGCTGGTTCACGTACAGTTGGGGGTAAGCCCACAGAGGTTACCTATATTGTTTTAAGCTGACCTAGAAAGGACTTAACAAAGACAACACTTAAGTATAAAAATATCACTGCTATTCATCTTGGGGAATAAGGAGTGAACTTTTATGAGACTAACTGCAGCGTGAATCACTCTGTCCATTGTTCACAGCTGAAAATTATGTGACCTGCTCTTAGCGATGGAGGAAGAACAGCTTTTCCCACCATGCCCATATCCACATCTGAAGAGCATTTTCACAATCTGCATTTAAAATGTGAAAAAGCAGGCTGTTCCACTTTATAATATTGGTATTAGTGGCAGATGGACTGCAGGTTGCCGTGAAGATGACAATGTTCAGGGGAATTTTGATTAATATTAAATGAAAAGTGTCTTGATTTCCAGTTCTCTAGAAAAGACACAAGAACATATCTTGAGAATTAATAACACTGTGAATGTGAAGCAGGAACAACAAGGAGTGCAGGTCACCTGTGGAGTCCAATAGCTGTTAAAGCACTGCAGCGTCATGAAAGAGGAAAAGCAGAAAATGTAAAAGAAAAACAGAAAATATAAATTCCACCTGTTTGCCATAAATAGCAATCCTATTCCACATGACAGTACTCTGATCAAGCCCACGCATTAACCAGCGGATTGCAGAGCAGCTGCCTACAGACACAAACCTGCAGAACCCACATGTCGGTGGTGGTTGGCACCACCTGCAAGAGGGACAAACGCTGTGAGTGGGCAGAGCCAGCCCTACCAAGCTGTAGGTCACGTCCACGATAACCCTACACTATGGGGCCCGAGGAGACACCTCTCACCAGCCTTCAGCAGGGGAAGACAGGACTGGGGCAAGCCCACACTTGCACTGTTGGATGTTGGGTTTCTTGCTCTGGTGCTTGACAAAATTTGGCCTGTGTAATGAGCCAAAGTAACAGGCAAGGAGGTTTGTTTCATAATTCTATCTCTAAGCCCACATAACACACATACAGAGTCATATTATTTCATCCAGCTCCTTCAAGATAGGATGAAGTGCTCATGACCACATGTGGGATCAGAGGGCTCACATGATTGCTAGTGTCTTTCTCAAAGACACTTCTCAACCTGCTTATGCAGTCAGTAATTAATGGGGGAAAAAAATCCCACTGATCTGAAGAATAATTTCTGCAGAGCTCTCCAGTAACCTGCTATTTTCTCTCAATGCTTTCTTTCTTACCTCTACTTATGGTAGATTTTTACCATAAAAATCTACTTATGGGGGATTTTTTTTTCTCCTCATCCCGCAAGGAGTATAGACTGTGTTTTCCTTTTCTTATTTTATAGTAGCAATCTATCTGCTGATATCTGCTAAGAGTTCAGGTAAAATAGGTTTGCTCTACTCAAACTGAAGTATCCTTCAAATGAAGATATGCATTGAAGACCAGGCAATTGTGTGGGTTGGCCTCATTATACAAGCAGGTTTCTTATTTAATGTAAATGTTTGCATACACGTGTGTGTGTACACATGAAAGTAAAATCCTTAGCTGTAGACAACAGTAGGAAACCCCATCCTGTGGCTCGTTTGGATTCTGAACCAAGGGAAAATGCTTTTCGCCTTAGTCTCTCAATGAAATCACTCAACATTCATGCTGGCAGAGCTCATGGTATATCTAAAATTTCTCTGAGAAAGACAGCATTGAGACAGATAGAGGACAGAACATGGCTAAAACATTGAATCACAGCCCTCAAGGAAAACAGAACACTGGCCAACCTCAAAATGAGACACAAGCAGGAATCCTAGTCTCCTCCCTCCTTCACAGTCTCAGTACTCTCAAGCCTTCTTACACAGGCTTGCCCTGTAAGCCAGCAACTTTTCCATTCACTGATTTGAAGCAGTTTGGTGTCTGTCTATATCTTTAAAGATCTGGATCTGAGCTTTTTCAAGATGATCTTCACAGTTTTACCTTATTATGATCCAGTTAGTCCATTACAAATTACACAAAAGTAAACCACAGTGTTATGAACACAAATAGAGAGCTGACTGCAAAGGAAGGGTGACGGGACACCATCAACTGCTTTGAATAATTTTTCCGTAATGAGCAATGGACAAAATCTTCCAGACCCACTGAACTCTAGGAGCTAATATGGCTGTGCTATTTTGCCTCTCTGCAGAGGTTCTCATGATGCCTCAAATCAGTTTTCAAACAGAGTACTTGATGGCTTGAACTTAAATGGCAGTTGTGATGTTCTGGGAACTTGGATGGGCCCGTCTGAAAAGTCTTGCATTACAGCCTGTTCATGCTGAAATACAACCCCAGGAGCCCAGAGCTGCCAAGAAATCTCTTCTGTAGCTACACCACACATGCATGAGCATGACTGACCTTAGAGCAGGCCCATCCTTTCAGAAAATTCCCGCAGGCAGTGGGATTCTTTCACTGGCCACATCCTTTGAGCTTGTAGCCATGTGACACCACAGAGAGTTATAAAGGCCAAAGCCTTGTGTGATCTCGGGACCCATTTTGCAGGGAAAAAAAAAAAAAAAAGAAATGGAAGGGAAAAAAATAATAATAAAAAAAAATTAGTGTGGCTTAGGTTTTTTGGCATAGTCAAGGCAAAAGCCTGTGCTGCCTTAGAACCAAAACCCAGATGCTGCTGTGGCAAGCAGGGAGGAAAAGAAAAAAGGCGTTAGAGGGAATGGCAGAGAAAATCGGAACGAATGCTGCCTAGCTGAGATGATGATGGACGTATTAACCCCATGCGTCCAGCACATATTTTACAGGGAGAAGAAAAGGAATATATTGACAGAGGATCACTCCTAATTTTGCTCAACACATCCACTTAACCATCACCCCCCCTTGCCAGTTTGCCCTCTGCTCCAGCCACTCGAGGCTGCAAGAGCCAGCCCGCTGCCAGCTGCTGGGCTGCCCACCCGGCCGAGCAGCGGGCTGGTGGCCAAGGCCCATGGGCTGGTGGCCAAGGCCCATGGGCTGCACGCACCGAGCGCGGCCACCCCGCATCCAGGGACTCGGCTCCAGCCCACTCCTGTCACCAACACCCAGCTAACCGTTTAGAAGGCAAATAAACAAGCGGCGCAGGAGACTACAGCCGATTAGCGGAAGGGCAGGGAACACGAGAAGCTGGTTTGCTAGAAAGAAAAGCTCTTGTGCTGGGATCGCCAGTAATTAGCAACAACAAGACCTACAGAAATTTATGATGGAAAAAAAAAATACCAGACCCTTCCTGTTTCAATGTTCTCTTTTCACATGTTTAGCTTGGACGGCTAGCTTTAAAACACAAACATAGCCTTGGTCTCAAATACAGAATAGACTCTTGCTTTGCAAAAGAAATATATTTCAGATTCCAAATCCAGGAGCATGGACCCACACTCACCTTTTTTTCCCCCCTTCCTTTTTTTTTTTTTTTGGAAAAAAAAGCGTGTGTTTTGTTAATGGCTATCAGAGTGACAGCTCAGGATGTTCACACAATTGCCTGAAAGGCAAGCTGGTTATTGCTGGCAATGTTGCCGCGTCCTGCCTGGAACACAATAGCGGAGCTAAGACAATAAAACTGAGATTTCCTTCCTGCGCTGTTCGAGCTGGTAATTAGTTAGCAATCCCAGTGCAGCCCTGGCTTGTGTGGCCTGGTTACCAGCCCATGGAGGAGCTGTTGCTGACGGTGGAGAACCTACCTGGCTTCATTACTCTGCTGCTGAAGCAGTTTTCACCTGGCTCTCAGAACAGCACAGATCCTCCCCGCTTCAGGTAATGGGGTCCCCAGACAGAGCTGAAGCCCTGACCTGGATTGCAATGGCTCTCCAAGCTGTGTTTATGGTAGCTGTGTTTACTCTTTTAAATTGCAGATAAACTGCAAATTAAAGAGAATCATGGGTCCTTTAAAAATAAACAAAAAAACTTGAAGTGCATTCAGCTCTGCTTTAATGTCCTGTTTTTGTTTTTCTCCAGCTTTGCTGGATATTTCAGAAGAAAATTTATATCAAAAGTAAAGCTCACTCCAAT
>VZSG01000014.1:3167445-3197145 GCA_013398315.1 Nothoprocta pentlandii | reverse complement strand
AAAAAAAAAAAAAAAAAAAAAAAAAAAAAAAAAAAAAAATAAAAAAAAAAAAAAGAAAAAGAAAAAAAGAAAAGCAAAGAAAAAGAAAAGAAAACAGCACTAACAGATCAGTAGTAATTTCATTAGGAAGGAGCATGGAGCACAGCAGGTCTGGTCCTGAATGGACACACAGAGCCAGTTAGCATCAGGTGATTATTCTGCATTAGATTGTGCACAGGTCCCAGGTGCAATTAAAGCTCCAGGATGCAAGTCACTGCACGTGGTTAAAAGCAGTGCTTAAACTCTGGATAAGGTGAAGGATATTACTCCATTTCCCTTAGAGCAAATTGCAAAAAAACAGGATAAATCTGCACACCAGTACAAGTAATGTGGAAGAACCAGAGTTAGCTCTCAGTGTGCTAATTAGGTCTAATCAAGTGCTATATTACACTGTTGTTGCAATCCACATTAGAGCCAAAAATTGACATGCTACCATGTGCACAGGAGGCAGCCTGGAGGTCCCAGGAGCAGGAACGCACAAGTCCTCAGTGCCGGATGCTTTTCCAGCTGAAATCAGTGGCAGCAGGACTAAGCCACTGCAGAGTACTTCTGAGAAACCCCTAGATGCAAAACACCCTTCCTCCAGCTTCCAAAAGCAATCATGGAATTGGGGAAGAAAAAAATAAAATAAAACGTCCACGTCTGACCAACTTCCATTGCAGCACATGATGGACGTTTCTGTGCAAATGCTTGCCCCAGAAGCTGCTGAGCTTGAAGAGCACGTTACCCTCTCTCAGGAAGCTGGCAGAGCAGGGGTGCCCGGGTTTCTGTGCCAGTGCTCTGCAGTCGGGAAGCGGGGAGGCTCTGGGAGCCTGCGGGTAGCCGGCCAGCTCTTCAAAGCCTTCTGCTGAAGCCCTCTCCACTTAAAAAAGAAAAAACAAAAAGGCAAATAAATTGGTGACAATTGAAGTGTTGCATATTTTTGCCTAAAAATAGCTCTCCCACAGTCTCACCCTGCTTATTTCACCAGCACTCCTGACTGCCATTAGTTTATATTTAGAAGAAAAGAGGAGGAATCACAGTGCCTTACTTCTTTACATAAACATGTGGTGTTTTAGTCCGGAGCATTTTGGACATCCTTTGCAGTGCTGCACAGAGGCCCCAGAGATGGCTAAAGGTACATGCAATGGTAAAATCACATTTTTTTTTTTCAGACCCATTTTTAGCAATACCTGTCAGCATTTGGCTGTGTGCAGAGCTGCGAGAGCGCAGCTGCCCCTGCAGAGCTGTCACCGCGCTGATAGTTCCCGGCGGCAGGCGGGCGATTGTGGAGATTAGAAGCAGAGGTCTCTTCCCGGCAGGCCCACGAGGAGAACCCTGCTCTCTGTATGCATCAGTCTGCACCCGCATTAATCCCTCGGAAAGGAGCGGGGCTGGGGTGAGGGAGAGCCAGGATGGGGCTATTTGTGCCCGGGCATGTGGCTGGAGCGCCTCCGGGGCGCACGGCTCATCCCTGAGCGCGTGGGAAGCTGGAGCTGAGCTGAACGCCCTGCCTGTGGCCAAGGGCTTCCTCAGCAGCTCTGCTTTGGTGTTGACTGTTGACAAGAAGGGCCAAGCGATGCCTTCCACCTTGCTCGCTCTCTGGGCACACTAAGAATGGAGGCGAATCCTGCGCATCCTGCCTGCCCGAGGGAGCCTCGCCTGGGCCAAGGCGCTGTCCCAGGATGAGGCCCTGGGTGCTGGGGCAAGAAAAGCGGCATTCAGCCCACGGCGTGCAGCGCCACGTCCCGCAGGGACGCTCGACACGCTGCCGAGTCCCGCAGTCTGCTCAACAAGACTGACTCCAGCTGCCGGGACCAACACTGGAACCGCAGCCGGGCCCACACTGGGGCCGTAACTCGGAGTTTTGCTGCTTCTCAAGTCCTTGGGAGAGAGGAACAAGGACACTCCAAGGCAAAGGGCAGCGGGCGAGACAAGATGGGTGCACTCCAGCAGCAAAGGGGTTTCTGGCCATGTTAGGGCAGCCAGACTTCTCCAGGGATGCGGGCATTTTGCTTGTTTATGGATTTGCTACGTTTTATAGAGTGACCCCGTCAGGAAAAGTGAGCTGCATAAATCCAGCTGAATACAGCTGAAAAACACTGAAATCTGTATATTTTGGAATGGGAAGCTGCTGCAGGACACTATTCCCTTAAAAAGGAAGGCGGGGGGAGAAAGACTCAGGGAAGCAGGAAAGAGAAGGCCATTCCCTGCGGATGCGTTCCCATCGGAAACGCACGCGCTGCACTTCATTTATTTGTTTTGGAGCCGCTCTGGGGAGCCACGAACCAGCAACGGGCCAGAGCTGGCCAAAACTGCTGACGGGGGCTCAGCTCCGTTTAATTAAAATTGCGGTATTCGCGTGAGCGCGGCCGAGCGCCGCTCGAGCAGCCCTGCCGCGCGCCGTAACGCGGACGGACGACTCCGTGGCAGAGCCCCGCGAACGGGGAGAACGCTCCCCAGCCTTCACCGTTATCTCTGGAGCCCTCTCGAGCTGCGTTTTCGGCAGCTGCTCTCAGCCCCGTTCCTGCCTGCAGCGGCTGCCAGGGAGCCTTTGCTCCCTGGCATGTTTCTCTTCCCTGCTTCCTGGTGCTCCGGCAGCAGGATCTCAGCGGGGCTGGAGAGCTGTGATGGGCCACGTCGTGGAGAGGGATGAGGATGAGGCCTCCTCTGACCTGCAGCCTGCACGAGACTCACCTCCCAAGGGACACATCTCCAACAGGAGGTTTCCCCAGGTCTGCTCCACACCTTGGAAACATCTCAGGCTCCATCACCCTCCAGCCGGGGGGCAACACCAGCACAGAGCTGGGCTTTCACCTCACCAGTCACCTGAAGAATGAGCACGAATGAACAGCAAGCTACCGACCAGCAGCCTCTGCAGACACCCTGGAGGTGACGTGGGATCTTTTATGTGCCTCAGGTTCACACAAATCTGTGTGGCGATGCCAATACTGCAGGCCCAGCGCCACTAAATCCTCCTTTATGAGCGCATGAATACATGTTTCATTCTTTGTCACATTTACTATAGGCAGTGATTTCATACATCAGCTCCCTTTTAATCACAACTGCCACCTTCCTCCAGCCATTCAAATTTATAGCAACATTAATAGTTCAAAAATAACAGTATTTACTGAGTACTAGATTTCAATAAATTAGGAGCAAGCAACAGTGCCCACCAGGCTCCAGAAACCAGCAGAACTTGAATGAATGTAATCTTTTTCACCTTGATCAACACATCCTTGTCTATCAGCAGAAAGTTTCCATCGCAGCTGTATGAAAATCACTGTGGATTACATCATATTGCTTCAAAGTAGAAGAGCCAAAGCCAAAGAGAAAGCAGGAAAGCATTTTCTGTGTTCTTAAAGAAAATATCACTGCTTCAATTAGGTGCTACAAATGCTTGGAGTAAACATATTTTCCACTGGTTTTCCTAGAATCATACCCACTTAAATCCCCAATATTCTTCTGCATGCTCATTTCTCATCCCAGTGTAATACCACGCCTCTGGGTGTCAGTGGTTAAGGAGATACTGCCAAGCAATGCAAGCCAAAAAAAGCTGGGATAAGAAGGAAAAATATGGCCTTTTTATAGTAAATAAATTTTGCAGCCTTAGTGTTATGGTTGCAGTCAGCATAACTCAGAGGGGAAAAAATTAACCCAGTGCTAGTTCTACCCTTCATTTCCTGGCCCACCTTAGTGCCCAGTTCTCTAGATTTCAGACTGCCCTTAGTCCAGTGGGAACAATACGAGCAAACGTGCGTTCAGGTCTCCAACAAACCTCATTTCTGCAGGGAGTCACTGCTATTCAGAGTTAAAACAAAACTAGATAAGACATTTCAATATTTCAGTCATTAATTTCATTTTGTTTTCAATAAAACCTCGAGTCCCAGGGAATCTAAGTGTACTGTAGAAGTGACAATCACATAGCAATAAGATGGGAATGATAACTCCAGTATCTGCAAGCAGTGCATGTAAACTGTACATAAACACAGGCAATATGCATATGAATATCTTCAAAATAATAAGAGTTAGCAACCTCATTGCCAGATGAGCTAGCAGCATGCAGATGAGCAGTCCAGAAGATAAACACCTCTCAGCTAGAAAACTCCTTGCCAGGAGCGCTGATGCACAGGAATGACCCGAAGGCAGGGATGCTAGGGAAGCAGCGGGAAGCACCTTCCTCCCCACCTGCAGATCTTTCTCTTCCTCCACTTCACCTTTCCATGGGACAGGTGGCAAAAGAAATGAGTTGATGTCATCTACACAAAGGATGAAACTCCTTCCAACCCATGCATCAATATTACTTAGGAAGCCAAGCCCCCTGTGGTTCTAAATACGCTGCTCTGTTTTCCACTGACAACAACAGAAATTTTCCTCTCCAAGACACTGTTGCATATAACCCAATCTTGGGAAAGTGAAGGAAGGGGAGATAGAGGGGAGAAAAAAAAATCGGCAGCTTTATATGTGTTATAAATGAAGCTTACTTTAGAGCTAAAAAAAATTCCTGGCATATGGTCTGCAACATCTGGGAGAATGTTAATGCCCAGATATAAAATTTGTTTTCTTTATTTCTCTTTCTTGGGATCCTATTTGGTTTTAGTGGGTTGTAATAAGATCTATTTCCTAGGCTTGTCTCTTAAATTTAAATCTCAAAGCAACATTTGTAAATATTACAACCTCTCAGTTATTAGGGTATTGCAGGGCTGAATTCAAATCAGTCAGAATATGCATAAATATATCACGTAGAAGTGAATTTGCAACACTTGCCCAAACAAACCTCCAAGAAATTGTTAAAAAAAAAAAAAAAAAAAAAAAAAAAAANAAAAAAAAAAAAAAAAAAAAAAAAAAAAAAAAAAAAAAAAAAAAAAAGGCTAGCTGAGAAAGAAGGAAGAAAGACTATATTAGCATACCCCGTGAAAACAAATGGCTTGACCTTGTGGCAACAAACAGGAACAGCTCCATTAATCACATTAAAAAGAAAAAAGGCTCAGATTATGAAAGTCCGCTGCTTAGGGGGCAGGAACCATCCCTTTTTGTTCCTCTGGCAGCAGCAAGCACCCCAGGGATCACGAGGCGTGACAAGCGCTCCCAAGGACCGTAATAATTCCACCTTACGGCGGTTTCGGACACACAAGATACGCCGGCAGGCCCAGCGGAGCGGCGCGGGAAATCTGCTCGGTCCGCATCGGCTGGCCCATCCGGGCTGGCGTTTGGGAGCTGCGAGGGCGGGAGCGGGCTCCAAGCGGAGGGCGACGCTCAGCTCGGTGCTGGGAAGCCTTCCCGGGGCACGCAGCGGGGCGGCAGCCCCGCGTCCCTCTGAGCTATTTTGCCCCTGCCTGCAGCTAGCTCAGGTTTTGGAGTCGGGGAAGCCTGGGCTTCCCTCCCCTGCAGCCCTTGGCCTCCTTCTCCACCCCGCAGCGATGCTGGGCACGTTTTGCCACTCACCAGCCAGGCAGGGCAACCACAGAGCCGCTCTGCTCGAGATCCCAGCGCAGGTCTGCTCACAGTCTCTTCTCAGCCAGCACCTCTCACACCACCTTTCCAGTCTCCAAAGAACACAAGAAACGCACCAACACGAAGCTGTGGAAACAAGGGCGACCCACCAAACCCCACAGCTGCACACACGAAAAACCCAGCAAACAGGTTCCCCTCGCATGCATGGGGATAGGGGGCCTGGGCACACACGTGCCTTTCAAAGGCTGGATCTCTCCAGCCTCAACTGAGCTTGAAAAGGTTAGATTGTTATGTATTATTCCCTTATTTTAGTCCTAATTCAGCAGTTCATTAAATGGCATAGTAATATTTAAACAGGAAAAAGATAAATTAAAGAAATAAGCTCAAAATCAAATATAATGCCTTATTTTGCTCATAATTATAACAAGTTAATTAGGGTACAGACTGTGTCAATACGAGTCCTTAATATATCACGTGTGTCTCTGTGAATTAATTCTCTGTGCTAGGATTACTCGAAGCCAGTCATTTCAGCCTCTCAGCCTCACTGGCCTCTCAGGCAGGTGGAGGGAGAGAGAGGGGAGGTTTTACAGGGGACAAGGGACAGTTAGAGAATGGTCTCCCCCACCTTAATACCCATAGGAATATTCACTGCAGTGCAGTGGCAACTGGGCTGTCCTTGGAAGAGAGGCAGGAGCTGTTCTTGCTGGCTGAGGATAAGGCTCTGAAATACACCCCAAAATTGCTGCTTAAAGGGGTGAAACATGACTTGACATGAAAAAAAAAAAAAGAACAAGAAAGGTTTGAACAAAATACCAGACATGTTCTGGCCCATAACCTTCACAAGGATTACTTCTTGGTGCCTTGGTTTGCAGAGGGCTTACAGAGAGCAGCACACAGAGGGCATTCATATTAGCCAGTGACATTTTGGATCAGAGACATCTTTCAATAAGCTCTTGTACAATGAAATTACAAATTTCTCAAGTTAAGCAAAAACAAACTCTGCTGAAGGGGACATTTTTTAAAAGTGCTCTATGAAGTAATTCTGGAAAAAAACACGAAAGACTCATTCTTGACCCCACCCTTAGTTCATCAAGGAAAAGTACATTTCTGTATTTGTGTTATTGGCAGTAACCAAATGCTTGAGATATCATTCTGGTCACTTCCCAGACGGTGGCTCTCTCTCCACCGTTTGGTCTATCTATTTTATTGTCAGCTCAGAGGCTTCACAGCTAGTCCCCAACACCAGTTCCTGAAAGCCCCAGCAGTCAGATGTGCTGGGGCAGTCTGCAGGCAGCCCAAGTCCCACACACTGGTGTTCCCCTTCTAGGGCTGGACGCAGCCTGCACTAAGCTAAACTGGAATTTGTACCTTCCTTCCGTCCCCAGAAAGGGATTTTTTTTCTCTAATGAGGTCTAGGGTTGTCCAAAGACTTTCCATAACCTTTGGCCAACTGAATAGCTGCCTATGAGAGGAACAGAGAAGAGAGCCCAAATTTACTTTTGCAAGCGTTAGCACGGTCTGCAAGAAACGCATAGACCAATTAGATAAAATGAGTTGTTTTAATAGCAAAAACATGTTTTCTTTGGCCTATGTGAAACCTAGAGCTTTCCAGGTGGCTCAAGCTTAAACTAGTCATGCGGATCTAGAAAGACACTAGTTATTCACTAGGCACAGAGGGAAGCTTGAGGAAATGATTCCTCCGTCCTCTATTCAGGGGTAGAACAATCCCTCACTCTTGGAGCCCAGTAGGATTTTTCATCTGCTCTATAAAAGAAAAAAACAAACAAACAAACAAAAACCACACTATATGTAGCACTTACATTAAGTGTTGTTCTATTTCCATGGTAAATCCTGGGCTGGACTCAGGCCCTGCAGACAAGTAGCAAGCTGGCTATCAGAAACACAGGAATTCCCGGATTGCATCTGCTGGGACAGATGTCCAGGGGACTTTACGTGCACAGGGACTGGTCTGGCCAGGCTGTAGGACCTGCCCACGAGCTGCAAGACGGTCCCTCGGGCACCAGGAGAGCCTGGCAGTGCCAGCACCAGCATGCCCAGGGTGCTGGCCTTGTGCCACACCAGGTGTCCAGGGCTGGGCCAACCTTATCTTGGCCTGCACTGCCTTGTTAGAGGAAGGAGGAATTTACCTCCTGCTTAAATTTATGGCGAACACATCCCATTAGGGCACGTGAACGGCTCCCAGGGACTGTCCTGGGAGTCAGCAGCCCTAAGTGCTTCCTGAAGCCTGTGAAGATGCAGCCGCTGCCCAGCACAGGGCTTGGTGGAGTCACTTTGTACTGACATTTTTTTCAGAACACTTTGTACTAGTTCAGAATTTAACCCTGCTCTTTAAAAATAAATAAATAAACAAACAAGCACACCCAAATTGTTAAAAATGATTCATGGAATTTTTCTTTTTTTTTTTTTTTCCCCCAAAGACTGCCTTGAGCAATATTTCCTCCACATGTAGCTAAGGTGGAAACAATCAATATAGATTTGAGGACTTGCCCTTAAACCAAGTGAGGACATGCTGTGAGCAACAGGCTTTGCAAAAGAACAAGCTGAAGGAAGGTCACATAAAACAGGCAAAAGGGACACCGGTTCCTCATCTACCACACAGTTTTATAATAAGGTGCACTTAGTGCAGTGAAGTAAAACTCTGGCTGTGAGCAGTGTTACTGAAGTATTTTTAAAAGTAGTTAGTGGGGTTTCAGCTCTTGTTTAATCCTCTGTGCAGAAACTTGTGCCATCTGCCTTGCAAACAAATACTTGACCTCAGTACTTTACTTCTATTCAGACCTCAAAGCAGGGCTAAAGTAGGACAGTGCCTCAAGCCTTGGCTTACCCAGTGGATCCAAGGCATTTTATCTGCTGTAACCCAGGTGTATGATTCCTCCTAGGTCAAAACAATCCACCCTCATCCCATTACACAGCTCCTTGGAGCCGCAGGGGACATCTTCCACGGTCATTTTGGAACCTCTCAGTGCTGCAGAGCACTGAGTGAATCCTCGCATCACCACAGTTGAGCCACCACCTTCCTCTCAGAAGGATGAGAAGGAAGTCTTGAAGAACCATGTCCTGCTGGCAGCACAGAGGAGCTGGGACTCCAGCTCCACCCTTTTCCCAGTGCCTTTCCAGCCCACAGCTCACCATGAGCAGCCCCCTCTCTCCCCACGGGTCCCTCTTGCCGGACACACGGACGTGCCCCACACATGATGGGTGAGCCACAGCTCATGAGCACTGCGAGCTGGAAATGCTCTGCACGAGGGCTCTCCTGAGCCAGCGCACTGAGCTGCTGCACCTTTCAGTGCACTTACGGGTCTTCATTGAGGAGAACAGCCTGTTCTTTAAGGTAGAGCTGATAATAGATCAAGAACAGCCTGTCTCGGTCCTTTCTATGTCATTCCTTCCAAAATATTTCGAGTCAGCCTGCAATATGTCCATGGGCCACTTTGCATCTTAGCTATCAATCTGGAGTTACCAGACTCTACAGCCAGCCCCAGATGGCGGTTCAGGAGTCACTGCTCCATCCCCTGGAAGCGCCTTTTGGCTTTGCCCTGACCTGCAACACAAGCCCAAGTGACTGCGACCTTCCCTGGAACACAAGAGCTGGGAACACCTGAGGCTCAGACATTGCTCTTAGGGGTCAATGCTGTTAACCTGCTCAGAGGAACTCATGTGAAACATCAAGTCCAGGAACCCCCAACCCACAGGGAGCTTTAATCGCAGGGTGGCTTCAACCACCCCAGCTTAGCCAGGAGGCTGGCACAGAACCACCCTTGTAAAAGCAAACGACAGCCTCGCATCGACCTCTTGTTAGGAAATGTCTCTATCCGATTTTCATGACACCGTGACAGAAAACTGGATTCCTCTTCTCTCCTAAATCCAGGATAGATGGGGATGACATGGGATGGGGAGGACTCTTCAAAATAAGCACTTTTTTAGACATGACATTTTTCTATCAGAAAATACTGACAGCAACTTTCCAATATACACAATTTAAGTAACTTTTTGCACTGCCTCTGCCAACACCAGGCACAGGCTTTTCATCCAAAAGGCATCTTCTCAGTCTCTTGGCTGAAGATGGCCTTGTGCTAGGCCATCTTGCCTTGTTACCATTAGAGATAAAAAGAAGCCATAGCTGGTGTGCACAAGGAAGGTGTCATCTTTCTGAATTGGGCGTCAACTTGGTCAATCAAGGCAAAGAGAAGGGAAGACTGTGGCCAGATGGCCATTTTAATTACCTATTAGAAAGATCCACTTAAAAGATTGTTTTAAAACAGCAGTTCCAGGAAACTTGTGAGCTGGAAAAAGCCTCCACAATGTTTGAGGTCTATGATGAAGACTTCCAGAGACTCCCAAGGGATGCTGGGGAAAAAGTCACAGGTATTGGGGCCCAAAAAGATTCTCATTAATAACTTCTCTGGGAAGCCAGGGGCTATAAACACCCATCATCTGTTTTGCTCCAGAACCACCCCTGATCTGCCACGCTTATGGACACGTAAACCTGCAAGCACCAAGACCTTCACTACAAGGTGGTTTTTCATTGCAATGTGATGAAGGAGAAACGGACAGGATAACGAGCATCCCTTTGGAAGGGCAGCAGCAGTGCCACGGAGCCTGGCGGCACGAGTGAGATCCCGCTCGAGAGAGGCACATGGAGCCTCTTCAGCCCAAGTGCTCCCCCAAAGCTCCCCCTGCCCCTCAAGCTGCACGCTCAGAGTGCTGCCTTGGCAATACAATAGCTGCTCTTAACGTAAAGCCTCCTGTAACGTGTTACAGATATCCATCTTCTGCCAAACGACAGCTTCCTCTGAAAAGGAAAAAGAAAAAAAAATTATATCGAGCTGGCTGATGATGATGACAGACTTCAGTGGGATTAAGCAATTTCTCTCGGCATTTTTGTGGGCTTAACTAAACCCAGAGATTACGAGGAGAAAGGAAAGAACCACCCCCAGATTTTCCACTTTCAAAAAAACGCAGAGCAACATCCTGACCAAAATATAAGAGGTAAACAGATGAGCTAAACACAAAATACCTTAGGACTGACCTCCCAGCAACAGCTCTCTTATTCCCATCCAGATCAAATGCCAATACAGTTTTCTTCTCACCCAGGAGCTCCAGCTGCCTTTGAAGGTTTCTGCTTTCGAGTTTGCAAGAGGAAAACCTGTCCAGGGAGGTACCAAGGCACAGCTAAGAGAATACATGTTCATAACACCCTGTAAAAGACAGACCCCCAAACCTGCGGGCTCAGGGAAGGGGCTTTTCCACTGATTTCCATGGGCCTGGGTTGAGGCCCACACGTCCTACTGGGCTAGCTACCCTTTGGGTCAATGCCAGGGAAAAGAGCTGCCGGTTTCAACAGCTCTTTGGTGCTCCGGCTGGCAAGGTGCCATCCCGTACGGAGAGCACAGCCGCCCCTCAGCCTTGCTTCCCTTTGGGAAGTGGAGCAGGTACTTGCTGCTCAGCCCCATAAAGAAACAGAATGGGGGGAAACGTTATAGATAAGCTTTTTTTTTCCCTCTAAAGCAATTGAGGGAAGTTGCAGCCCAAGCATCACCCTTAGTCACAAAGGCAAACACATATGCAAGAGGTCAGAAGGGCTGATTACACCGGCTTTGGGATGGGGCTCGTGGAGAAAAGCATCTCACCTGCTGCTTCACGAGCATTATGTAACCCTCTAAAAGGCAAAGAATTGGTCAGTTTGAATGCACAACTTGTCCTGCCACGAAAGGAATTAACCTGAATCATTACTTATTGGATGCTTTTGTTAAAATAGTTGATAAAAAATAAGCAAACAAACCCCAAAACCCTGCTGTAGCCTGACACAGAAAACCACACTAAAATTAGAGATGAACTCTGCCAGGCTGGATTAAGCTATAGCTATAGAGAACCTATAAGTGATGTGGGTACTGTCCAAAAGAAATTAAACGATGCACTTGCTCACTAGAGAAAAGACCCAAGGTCCAGTGCATTTCACCCGCTGCACACACATGGGTCCCACGTGTGGCGGGACATTCGTGATGCTCAAAACTTCGTCCTTGAAGAAGATTCAAAACCCAGTGCAGGCAGGGACGAGATGGCACCACTCGTACACACGGGACCCGGCACACAGTTCTGGCATGATCGGCTGTCGTAACTCACTGCTCTCTTCCCATCCAAGGGGATATTTGCCAGGTTTACCCTGAAACAGCCCCTGTCAAGGCCTCAGCTTCTGTCTATGCTTTGGAGGATGTAAAAGTCATTCTACATCATGACACAGTGGCTCTCACCTCTTTGACTTAGTAATATATATAATAATGCCCCCCAAATAAGCATGAAAACAAGAACAGATACTGAACAAGAACTGAAATATCTACATATTATTTAATAAAAGTCTTAAAAACAAGAAAAGCATTCCTAAGGAGCACTGAAAATACTGTCTGCAAGAGTAATCCCCTCCCTACATTCCGCACAGCATCCCACCTGCATTGCAATTGCTGCAGCTTCCTTCCCAGCAGTGGGACAGAGCTGCACACGTGGTGATAACCAACCAGCAGGATGACCCGGCTGGGCAGGACACCTTTCCCTCCCTCTCCAAGCCAGCATGTTTTCCGTGAAAGCTGCACCGCAAAGATAAACATAGCCCCTTCGTTCACACACGAGCAAGAATTTTAGAAGCTCAGAGGCAGGTCCCGAGAGAGGGGAAGCAGAAAATTCACTGCTGAAAAATACAGCATAGCATAAGAAAAGCGTGTAGCCCTGGTGGGTGCTGGTAGCCCTTGGGCACCAGCTCCCCACTTCACTGCATGCGAGATGCTCCCCCAGCAGAGCAGCCAGCTCCATTCCCTTGTCCAAAGGGGCATTCTCAGAAACACATTTTTAGACAACTTTTTATTATTATTATTACTTTTTATTCTTCTCTTTTAAGACATTATGAGCTCAGGTTAGCTCGGTGCTTCTCCCGCAGCTGGAATGGGCAGGAAGGCCTTAGTGCTGGCCGTGCTGAGCAGCCCTGTGGTGAGGAGGAGGAGGAAGGGGAGGATGGAACAAACTCACTGCAGGGCAGCTGGAAAAGGGAGGATGAAACCAAGTCAGACAAATAAAGAAACTCTCCACATTTTGAAGTGTGGCTCTTCTTTACAAAAGGACTTGGAAGTGGCAGTGTTGCCTTTTCATATTTGCCTCTGTGATACCAGGTTGAATTTTCTCAGTGTGCAAGTGTAAACTCACTGAACCACAATGAAGAATTAAACAGAGCCTTTCCTAGCTCGCAGACCACTACCACTTGTGAAGATAACGCAGCAGGAACTGAAATAACAATTAAAAACTTCCTTCCCAGCTCCGCTTAGCTGTAATCTCAGCCGCCAGTGCTATTGCTGAGCAGTGTGTGTATCCAGGATACAGAAACACACACTGGGCTTTAACCGGGCTTGTCAGGCGGATTTCAATGTCACAAGCTGAAGTACCTCCTGCCCAGGTACCAGGCACATAGGGTCAATAAAATAAGCATTCAAAAAGCTATTTAAAGGGAGATGCTTTTTACAAATCTGTTTTTTTCTTGTTGCTGTTTTGATTTCCATCCCCTACACACTATAGCACTTTGGTTACCTTTTGAAAAACAGCTTTCAACTACTTGTAGCTGTTCAGCAAATGGAAAACTGTGAGCAAGGGTGCTAAGGCGTAAAAAATAGTCACCTTTATACACGACCCACCTGTATTTGGAAGAGGAGGTATTTCTGGCAGATAAGAATGACACTGGGGAAAAAGGAGACCAACATTCAGATTACGTAGGAGGAGAAGGAAAGGAGGAAAATTGTTGATAAGCTGCAGTTGGAAAGTGGTTGGCCGAAAAGCTCTATGACCGGGAAGAGGGAAAAAAAAAATGCTTCAAGTATTTGTCATCACAGTTCAACGAATGTATTTACGTGAAACTGTTTGGCTTTGCCTATTCATGGTGTCGTGGTATTTAACATGTTTATCAGAGAGTAAAGAACTTCCTTTGCGAATGTGAGATTTGCTAATATTTCAGGCTGGCCATGCTCCCGTGCATTTCAGAGGCTGGCTTTTCAGGGTGTTTTCTATCTTCTTTAAAAAGGAAAAAAAAAAAAAATCTCATTGCTAAAACTGTATTTCTCCAGAGACCTTTTTTCCCTCCCCATTATTAAGAAAGAGAAAAAGGGCAAGAGTTGCAAGTCTGTGAGCTCGGCTTTTTAGCAACCACAGCTGGAAGGGTTTCAAAGGCCTCTCACTTTAAAACCATGGTGATGACTTTTACAAAGACCATATCAACATAAGCTGCAGATCTCCATCACCAGAAGGATGCCAGGACCCAGTGCCCTCGAGCAGGACTTCATCAATTCCAGCAACGCTAATCCTGCTCTCAAAGAGTTCATTAGCCAGCAACCCTATAAATAAGTCCATCTGAAACCATCTAGTTTTAAGAGGATGGAGAAGAAAAAGACAGCCCACAAAAGATGACCCAGAGTGGCTCGGGGAGCGGACAGGAGTGAGGAGCCTCTTTCACAGACCACAGCATAGGAAGCTTTGCTAGCTAAAACTTTAATTTCTAATTTATTAAGAACTCTTCCAAATGGCAGCTGAATTTATGTACACCACAGCTCTAAATGCATTCCTGCAAGTGTAATTTGCTCATTTTTCAGTTGACCTCTGCCCAGCCAAGCGTAGTATTAAAGAAATCTTTCAAAAGGTACAAAATGCAAAATGCTTATTTACCCCCCAAAAGCAAGTATTAGCTAAGGAAGCAGTGAGGTCTCTCTGTTTTAATCTAGCTCCTGATAAAGTCAGAGATGAGCCAGGCTGGGTTGCCTGCACATAAAGCACGAAACTGCTTTACCTGGGAAGTGGCTACAAGGTGCAGGATTCCTCCTGGGATAGCTCCTTTCTGCCTCCTAAATGGGAGCTGCACTCCCCAACTTCCTGCCTGTTTTCTCTTTTGAGACCTTGTTTTCAGGTGCTCACAATACTACACAGCCTAAATCAATCAAATGGAGATTTTCCGGGCCAGGTGTTTGCCTGTGGCTGCATTTGCAAAAACTCTTAGTGGAAACTTTTGTTGGGAGTGAAAAGGAGAATTCTTGTTTTGATCCTATTAAAACCTCACAACTGTTCGTGCAGATATAGACCAGTGATTTGACATATTGGAAGGAGGTGGTCTTCACTGTTTCTGTGAATCTCTGGAATTAATCAGAGTGATTATCAGTGATATCTCTCCAAGGACCAAGCTCTGCTTTCCGAAGCAGGCTGTCTTGCAAATCCCCATCACATCTCAGGGCAAAACGTGTATCCCCGTCCCTCTCCGGCCACTCAGGGCGAACACGAGGAGCCGCGGCTGCTGCAGCACGGCACAGCGGGGCCCGAAGCTGCAGCCCTGTCCATCTTTACCTCCAAAAGCAGCAGGAGGCTCCCGGCAGGGTTCAGTCTGCAGCAGAGACTTGCAGTGGCCGCACTGCCCTCCTGCCCGTTGCATCGTGGAGACCGGGAGCTCGTGCCGGCCGGGTTCAGCCTCCGAGCTCGGGCGCTCGCTGGGACACGGCCACGGCCCCGGCCTGCCGGGATCCTTCCCCCTGCACGAGGGCTCCTCTTTGCCTGCATCCGACCCCGGCTGCTCCTGCTCCTACCAAAGCAAACAAACACAAATCATTAAAAATAACCTCGGATACAGTGATCAAGGATACTGGGCAGCAGTCCTTGTATGGCTCTAAACAAAGGAGAAGGTATGTTTTTTTGTGTGTTTTTGATTTTTTTTTTTTCTCTTCATTTGAGTATTTATATGGGAAAGCAGTAATAGAGACTTAAGAACAACGGCTGCGTCCTCTTGATTGCCCAGGATTTCTGAATGGCCCCGCAGCTCCTGGGCATGGCACCGTTAGCCTTCTCCTTCCCAAATACTCCTTCTGCGGAACAACACAAGCAGGGACAGAGCTGCCGTGTCCAGCTCCAACCTCTTGGTCTGTCCCTACAGCCCCAGCCCTGTTATGGCCACGTGCACTAAAATACCCCTCGAGAGGGGGTGATCCCCGTGCAAGCTGCACATCAGGTAAAGCACAAGGGCAGGGACTGCACAGGTCTTCAGTAGGCACCAGGGCAGCCCTGCCCAGCTCCCTCAGGGCACGCGGGACATCTGGTGCATTAGTGGGAACACAGAAATGCCAGCACAGGATTTATCTCCAGGGTCTTTTCAGTCTGGTAAGATGCTCTGGAGAAGGCATCCAAACCCAGCTGGGAGAAAACCAGCTTTACCTCGGAAACCACGGGGACCAAAGCAGGCGCAAAGCCGCGTGCGGTGCCTCTGTCCTTGCAGGATGGGCACCAAGGCGCCCTGCGCTGCGGCTCAGCTTTGGCACAGTGGGTGCCCAAAGGGGCAAGAACATGCACGTGGCTCCCCAAAAGGGTCACCTGCAGTGCCAGTGAAAAACCCGCAGGCACCCGTGGCACATCCCATGCTCCAGGGCTGCCCCTTCCTCCCCACAGCTCCCGTCCAGGAGCCTCCCAAGGGCACAGAGGCTCCAGCATCCCTGAGCAAGGCACGTGGGTGCTCTAATGTGCTTCCCTGAAACCCCCAGATTCAGCGAGATTCAGCAGCAGGGATGCTGCAGTTGCCAAGGACACGAGGATGTCACAGCTGTTTTCTGCTCAAGAAAAACGCTCTCCTCTTATTAGGGAAAATGGACAAGCGAACCCTGAAATTACAGACTGAACTTCAGCCAGAAGAGGCTGTCCTGATCTTAGCAGACTGTCTCCATGCTCATCCTGCCTCGGTGTACAGAGGAGGACATCATTTATTTCTGTGCCCTAGGGGCTTGCCCAGGACCTGGCAGCAGCTGGGCATGCAGGAAGAGGAGGTGGCTCCATCAAGAGAGGTATGCATCAATTTTCAATAAATTCTAGCCCAAATTCTTCTCAAAATGACACAAGTTTTACAACAACATTGTGACCCTACTTACTCCAGAAGAGTTCTTCCCAGCTTACTTAATAGAATTAAGAATTCAGGAAGATATTTCATGTATATCTTTTCAGAAAAACTAATCTGCTATGATATTAGAATCTCACACGGTATTTACAGATCCTAGAAAGTGAAAGAAAGTGGAAAATTATACAATGAAAAATATTTAATCCTGATTTTTTTTTTTTTTTTTGCACTTTTGGAAGGTAAATTGAGACCACAAATATTCAGCTAATAGTTTCCTTGAGTAATGTGTTTATAAGCTCTGAAACCATCACTTCTGTGAAGTTTTAGGAATCTAAATGATTTGCTCCTTCCTGGCAAAGATGTAAAAGCTGGAATATTCACAAAAACATCAAGAGATTTGGAATACATTAGCATAAAGTTCACTTTAAATGCAAGGAGAAAACAGGAAATACCCACTCACAAGTTCCAGTGCTCTCCATAAAAGCTGCACTCTGTGTGAGCCTGAGATGTTCACGCCGCTGCTTGCAACAGGATGCGCTCTCAGCTGCGAGATGATGGGGCAGCCCATCAGCTGGTCCAGGGCAGCGTACGTGATGGTCTCACTCATTATTCCCACTAAATTATGCATGTAATATGAGGGGGATCAGGAGCAAAATCAGAACACATTGCATTTATCATGTGCCAGATGACTGGGAAGTCTTCATCAGCTGCCCTGGGCAGCCAGTGCTCGCACTGATAGCACCCAGCAGTGCAGCACAGCAGGGAAGATGCTTCAGTTTGTGTTGGGTTTGCACTGCTGGTCAACAGTTGGAAACAGTTGATAGTCCAGTGTGTCCTTCAACGTAAACTAGAGAATTAGAAAAACTTGCGCTGTTACTGCACATTATCCCAGTGATCGAGAATTACCTGGTTTAGACCAGAACCTGCCAAATGTTTAGACTCGTGGTAAGGCACAACTCTGCCTCTCCAAGAGCAGTGCTGCCACCAGCGCCCATACCGCACCCACGAGACGGATGTCCTGGAGCTGAACTATCTTCGTGTCAACATATATGAAACCAAGACTCACAGTAATGCCAGGCTGTCCTCTCCTCTGCCTGGCCTAAATAAAGTGTGATGAAAACGTCAGATTAGATGTTGCAGAATTGTCTTCTCCCATAAATGGGTGGGGAAACGGGCAGAAAATGCAAACTAAAGCCCTCTCTGGCAAATCCTCCATTTGGCTGAGAGGGGGTTAGAAAGGTTTATCCATCCAGGAACAGCAGCTCGGTCACAGCAAGCAGGATACCACCCCCAGGGGGTCGATGGTTCTGCACCCAGGTACCTCTGCTCTGAGCAGGCACCTTGGGCTTGCTCTGAAATACAAAAATGCATCAGCATTCAGTCCCTAGAACAGTCTGTCAAGCAGAATCCCCATTTCCATTTTCTAGATTCAAACTGAGGGACACAGGGATTTCCATGCTAAACTGAAAACTCCAGTTGCCCTGTAGATAAGCCCAGAACAGATTTCATGGCAATGGTTATTTTAATTTATATGCAGCCCATGCCAGAAGGAGATTTCCTTCTTTTGTAGTTTGCGCATCTGATGGATGGATACATGGTGTTAAAAGGAGTAAACTTCAGAGGAAACATTCCTGAATATTTGCAATGTGACGGCTCTAAGACGACACCACAGAGCGATCCACAGCCCTGCAGCAGTGATGTTTACACCCTCAGCCCTTGGGCAGCAGGTGACTTTCCAGGACAGAGATAACACCATTGTCTCCTTTGCTGATGCATTGTTAACGTAGTCACAACAACTAAGCAGCTAAGGTAACGCATGGCCTTGCAGGAGACCTGCTGTGTTACCAGCTACCCAAGTCCCACGCACCTCTGGCCACCCAGCAGAGCTGCTAGAGAGAAGCAAAGAAGGCACTAGAGAGATGGACAGAAATTTTTCTTTCCCTGCTTGCCAGCACAGAGCCATGTGAAATGTGTAGCCTGCTAAACTGTATTGATTCTTGCATAAAGCACCAGACCCAATGGATCACAGTGAAGCCTACCAGTATCTAGGAGAAAGCAGTTTTGTTGCTTGCTGGCACCTTCAACCCCGTCTCCGCTCCTTCCTGCCAGGAAGCCCATATTCAGGTGCTTCAAACATCCCTCCCCATCGCTTCCTTCCCGCTCAGCACCCCATGGCAGTGGTCCTGCGGAGCCATTCGTGGAGCAATCAGCAAAGCTGTCACAGACACCCTGGTCCTCACCGCCGCTCGCTCC
Source organism: Nothoprocta pentlandii (assembly GCA_013398315.1). Taxonomy (NCBI): domain Eukaryota; kingdom Metazoa; phylum Chordata; class Aves; order Tinamiformes; family Tinamidae; genus Nothoprocta; species Nothoprocta pentlandii. The sequence goes on along the minus strand of VZSG01000014.1, from coordinate 3,178,508 downwards.
TGAGCCCCTGCAGGCAGGAGAGATGATTGCTCAGGAAATGGCAGGAGACAGAAATGCTACAGACAAGTCCTAAATGGGCTACAAGCTGCAGAACAGGCCTGATGAAGGCCCTGGGCTCGCACAGCGTTGCCATCCCCTGCACGGAGCGGGGAAGCCGAACGCACCGTCACCGGGAGCTTCCCAAGGCCTGGATGCAGGAGGCGACTGCGGGGCAGGCACCGTCTAGCTGGGCTCTTTCCAGCGGTGACGCTTTTCCCAGCATTTTGTCTCATTTCTGGCCTGGGGAAATCTCGAAGGCAGCCGCTGCGCTGTGCCGGAGATCTCCAGAGCAAACGTGGGAGCAAATGCAGCCGCGGAGCGCCCTGCACCCACGGCCCCGCACGCCCTTGGTGCGAAACCACCGTGCCCCAAACACCCACATACATCACCCTCCCTCCCCTCGTCAGTGTCACCCGCGGACAATCACAGGCTGCTAAGGAGGACTAACCGAAAGGAAAAGCACCAAAACAGGGCTGCTGTGAGACGTGAGCCGACTGTTCAGCCTCCTGTTCCCAGCACCACCACCCTCCTCGCTGCATTTCCAAGGTCACAGCACAGGCTCGCTAAGACAGTGAGGAATTTCCCATCAGTTTCTGCGGGTTCGGCTTGCCTCTCCAGAGAGCCAGAGACAAAATCTCTGAGCTTTTTATCAGCACTAGAAAGATACAACTGGATGAGAGCAGAATAACAAAAATCCCAAAACAGGATTTGAGAGGGGGGAAAAAAAAAAAAAAATTGCTTCTTAGTTACCAATGGCATTTAAAGTTTTAGGGACCAGCCAACACATTTTTATTTTTTATTTTTTTAAATAAAAAGGAAAGACTGCCTCACTGAAATGCTCTTTCCTACAGGGAGTTCTCAGTGCTGTGCTTAGATGGCGTTATAACAATAAACAGGCATCTTTGCCTTAAGGGACCGCAGATACTGCCAAAGCAAGCAACATTTTAAACCTACAATAACCTTTAACTAATTGCAGCGGCCAAGCCAGACAGCAGAAAGGCACAAGGCTGATGTTTTGACAGGCTGGGAGTGCACTCCAAGGAAGAGTGACACAGCATGGGCTTTCACTGGGAGCCGTCGGTGCCAGCTGGCTTAAGGAAAATCTTTACATCACTGTAAAGCCCAGAAACTGCGTTTGAAAAGCGAACAGGCTCCTTCACATACATGCAGTTAGGCAGCTCAGGAAGCTAAAGTGAAAAGGGGGAGATGCTTCCTTGCCTCTCCTCTGTGGAAACCGCAGCCTTCTCCCATCTTGTGCCCTGCACCGGGCACCCAAGAGAACCCCCGAATTCATACGGCTTTGCAGACTGTCTATGTGTCTAACTGCTCTGCATCACAACCAGTGCTCACACAGGAATCCGCCAGAAACTAAGGGTGGGCTGATGTGGGCACTGCAGGCTCACTGAGAACCATTAATAACTACGCCAAAAAGCAACAGGAGGGAAGTTTTCCAAGCAATTCTCACACCTTTCCGATAACAGAAGCTCCAGGAGAGGTCAACACGTTTGTGAAGCTGACGAGCGTTGCAGTTACGGAGCTGTGAGGCTAAGGGTGTCCGCTACAACCACTGATACATCTTGGAGCGAGTCAGAAGGGGTGCTCCAGCTCCGACGTTAGGTCTGGAAAGCCCCACGTCGCCTTCCTGCCCGCTCCACGGGCCCGTGGTCGGGAGCCGGGATCGGCACCGCGCTGGGGCCGGCGGAGGGACGAGCGGCCTGGTCCCGCTCCAGGCCCCGGCCTCTGAACCTGGGCTCCTCGGCCTGGCCTGCTTCCTAGCGAGGCTCAGTCAGTTTATTTTAAACCGAGTCGATTTACAGAGTTACTGTTTATGAGCCAAGAGGGTTTAATTTGAAATCTTACATTGTTTAGAAAAAAAATAAATTAATTAAATTGAGCGCACCCTCCCCTCGGCTTGGTCCGCAAAGCTTCCCCTGGGGACGCGGGGCTGGAGCGGTCTGGAACCGGTACCGGCACCGTCTGCCCCAGCGCAAGCGGAGATGGATCACGGCGAGATCCAAACGCCCGCGAGCCCTCGTGCGCAGCACCGCTCCGTGCGCCGCCTGCGAGCGGGGAGGCCAAGGACGGGCTGTCCTCTCGTGGTGGAGCCCGAGCTTCCATGCAGCACCCAGCTACAAAACACCAACGTTTCCTGATTTTTACAGTTGTGCCAAAACAGGTCCTTGTCTTAGGGAAGAAACACTGACAGAAGTGGAGACCTAGGGCTGACAACCAGCTCTCACATCAACCTGCAGTGGGGATGGAGGAGCACTCAGGAGGAAAAAGTGCTCTTTTGAAGGAGGAAAAGTGCTCCAAAATCTACTTTCCTTCTGCTCTCACACACAAACCATGCCTGAAAGTAGACAGGAGCAAAACTAATGTCTCATCCTAGCGTGGTCTACATAAGGGTGCAGAAGGGCAAGCAGTTTCAAAAGTCCAAATGCAAAACTACAAAACCTCAGAGACTGAAGGGATCAGTGGTTCCATTTCCTCTGCTAGGAATGGTCCAGAGGGCAGGCCAGACTTACCAGAGAGCTTTATCCAGAGCTTCGTAGTGCTGGTCAAACACTACAGTCCTTTTGCAGTTGGCCTTGTCTCCAGGCCTCGCTCCATGCACACGGGTGTTTGGTTCTTCGCCAAACTCCTGCTCGAGAGAAGAACCTGCAATTGGCTTTGTCCTGCTGGTCCCTGGGCAGCGGGCACATGGCTGGAGAAGCGACCCGGAGGAAGGTCAACCACGCACCACACCACACCACAGTCCCATGGAGCCTGGTACTCACCACAGCCCATCACAGCAGTGCGTGTCCAAGCACCACCTGGCCTCTCGGGACAGGGTCTGTGGTGACACAGTTCAGTCCAGAACACCTGGAAATGCCTACCAGCAAAACAACAGGCCTTTCCAACCCTGCTAGCATCATGGTCAACACCACGTTCTTCCCAGAGACAGGGTTTAGGATGCACTGGTGCATATCATCAGGGCAGTTCATCAAATATCAAGGGGAAAAAAAGAGGCACAAAACTTTTACTATCATTTCTGTTCTTAGAAGATGAGCAAAGAGTCTGCTAGAGGAATGTAGGAGTTTTTTCATAACTGCCCAAAATGAGACATGTTGTCATGATTGGCTTGGAAAAAGTGCAGTTTAAAGAGTAGTCATTTGTCCAGGTTGGCAAGAAATTGTTTATCTTCTCAAACAAGAGCACTAGGTAGTCTATTGACTCAGTCTCCACCACAAAGATCTCCACCACAACCTTCTCTAGCAGACAACTATTTATTCACCTGCTCAGCCTTTTCTTGGCCTCCCCAGTGACGTTGGGACCAGCTTCATTGTGCTCCACTTCATCTCTATAGGGAAGCACATGGCACAATCAAGAGCTCGGTCATTCACTTCACAGTTCAAGCTTCTGGACTTCCCAGCTTCTAAAGCAAACTTGAAGCTACAAGGATTCCAATTCTGGAAAATAAATGCTAGTTCAAAAAAGCACAAGCTTTATGGCCCCACAATCGCCAGAGTTTAATGGTAAAGGAAATAATTGAAGGGACTGTTTGGTATGTATTTGCATATCTTAGGCATCAAGTTCTTTTCAGAAAGCTGGACTCCCTAAACGGAGAGGAGAATACAGGATAATTCAGGCAAGCTTGCAGATACTAGAGAGAAGCTGACTTCTGTAAGCATTGTAATGATAAGGAGCAGAAAATGCAAGTGCGGTGGCAGGAAACAGCATAGGATAACATGTAAATACTTGAAGATTCTATGGAAGGGTATGCAATTTAGGCAAGGTATCACTGGAGAAATTAATGCAGTGATATTTTGCACTAAACTACCCTGGGTTTTCACTGTGCCTGTCTAGGAGACACCTACATATTATCAAAGGGACATGAAACTATACTATCATTTACAGGAGGCCACAGTATGCACTGCTGGATACGTGAAAACAGAATAAATTTGGCAGATGGCCTACATTTACGGATTAAATGGAAAATTGAATCCATTGGGCTCTGTGCCCCAAGGCCATTGTACTCTGCTGCTACTTATTGACCAAGAGGTACCTGAGTCACAAAATCCAGGGTCAATATCAGATACAGACCTCTTTGGTCTGGATCCAAGTGAGGATTTCCCAGTCTGCCATTAGACCTTAACAAAAATGAATCCAAGTTTCTGTAAGAACAGCCTTTCAGAGCTAGATTAAACACCCACAGCTAAAGAACTGCTGGAGTGAAAGAAGATTTTCAGGCAAAAAAAAAGAAAAAAAAGAAAAAAAAAGAAAAACCCCACCATTTATCTGTATTCCAAACCGATTGTCGTCGAGCCCCAGATCACCTCTGAACCTGCTCCGCAGTGTTCCTTCCCACTGGCTCCAGGGTTTTCCACTCAAAACAAGGACAGACCGCAAGACTTACTCCATCTCTGAATTTCACTAGCAGCCCCGCAGAGCTCGGCTTGAAGACAGCTTTTTCATAAAACTGGATTCGTTAAGGCAATGGAGTCACGTAAGGACGAGGGAGCAAAATGGGAAGAAGCAGTCCCTTTTACCAAGTGTTGATTCTTCAACTAGCATTACCAGTTTTCCCAACAGCTGCTACTGCAACACGCACAGAACAGAAAACAGTGTGCTTTGAAACATCCAGACTCCCATCCTTTTACATCATACTGCCTTCCCACATATCTCCGATGCCATTGAAACTCTCAGATCATCCAGCTGAAGGGAGGTGTAAAGACTGATAATTAAAAGCCACCGCAAATCATCACTAAATCAAAAGCCTAGTTATAACACGCGCTTTGGGAAAGAGCGTGAAGAGCCAAAGTGAATATTCAAGTCAGCACATAAAATCATTGGCTAATGTCTGAAATAAACCGCTTTTGTGATGCCCATTAGGATTGCTTTTGAGATGATGGGGAGAAAAATGTCTTCAAGATGAAATAAGTGTCATGAGCAGTTTCCTCCCTTTTTTTTTTTTTCCCTCCAATTCCATCTTTCTCCCTCTCTACGTTTCATTTCAATCTGAACATCTGATTTTTATAAGTGAGCAAATCTGATGCATTGTCAAAGCCCGAAAGTGAAGAGTACTCAAAACACAGCGAGCGCTGCTGAAGAGGAGCTCTTTTGAAATATTGGTACCAACAGTCGCAGGAGTCTAAAAACCTCTAAAGCCCCGATCCAAAGGCTGGTGAGTCCCAGTGAGGCCCTCCATCCATTACTCCAGTGAGCTTTGCTCTGGACAAAGGCTGCAGGAAAAGGCTGAACTTGTGAAACTGAGGCTAATAGGATTTGTCTAAACATCTGGTCTTTGTCAGCGTCAAGAGAAGTACTCCGAGATGGGCGTTATGGTATTGGCCCCAAACCACTGTTATTTCTTATGAAACGGAGCATTTAAAAGTTTGTTGCATACAAGGCTGTTTATTGGCTTCATTTATTGTTTCCGTGAGTTTCCCTTTCCAACACCCAGCTAGCAAAGAGCCACTAATAACATGCAGCAGATACGTTCTCAGACATTTACTGCCTACAGTACACTGACAGCAGCAGTTGTCAGAGTTACATGAAACTCTGCAGTCCGCACTGCTGAAACAGGTCAATAATATACTGGGAAACAGTCATGTCATACCTCCTCACTGCCCTTCAATCCATCCTGTCAATTCATACTATTTGAAACATGTTCAAATAAGCTCTGCTGCAATTGAGTATTTTTTTTTTTAATCCTGATTACAATTATAATGCTAACAGGGCTTGTATTTGCAAAGAAAATTTAGGCCAGCAATTGTGAATTTGAGTTTGCTTGGCAGTGGCGATTCCCCGGCAACTTCTGAAACACTGCCATTCTCATTAAAGATGCCTTCTTTTCAGGCAGCCAAGTCTGAGAAATGTTGGCCAAAAATGTGTGAATTAGTCAGTGACTCTGTGAGTAATCGGAAGGGAGGTATAATGACCCAGACTGCAGCCTCGCCACACAGGCTGCGCAGCTCGGTAGAAAATGTTAACAGCATTATTCATCTCGAAACGTCGCTGATCCCTCAGGAAATACTCGCAGTGTACGGCTTGGGGGGCAATGTCTGTCTTTCTGCTCATTCTGCCCAGGCTAAGCACCCTCATGGGACAAATAGTGGCTGGTAAATTGTTGCCACATATCCCCAGTGTCACCATGTACTCCAGCGCACATTGGAAGAGGAGATCTCCAGGACTCATTGAGTGATAAGAAAGGACAATTTAATTCAATTGCATGAGGCAACATGCCCTGAAACCAGCTAGCCAGTAATACCATCAGTGACATGGCCATACCTATATTGCATCCTCCTGACGAGCCCCAAATGGGCTCTGCCCATGCAGGGCTCATCTGTAGTAGTTCTTGCCACAGAGAATTCAAGATAACAAAACCACACCAGGGCCTAGGTGGTCTGGGCATTAAAGTCCCCTATAGCAAACTCCAATTAATTTCAGCATCTCCACAGCTGATTTTACAAGGTGGGTATCATTTTCCCCAGAGTCATTAAAAAATTGCCTTCACCCAGCTAGATCCCTATAACTCCTGGCAGATATTTACCCTTCTGAGTTTGCCCATACTTCACAATATTACATCTCAAATCGTGTACTTGGGAAATCCTATACAGAAATATCTGTGATCACAGGACTCTGCTCAGCTCACTTTCTCTGCAAAACCCTTGTGCCTGAAAGCAGCAACAGAAACTGCCTCTACATACTATTCCCAAATTAGGGATGCAAGTGGATGGGAGTTGTTTTTCTTCTAGCTCAAATCAGGAGCTTAAGAGTAGCTTGCTGTGAGCCGGGGATAACAACCATCACATCCTGTAAATGCAGGCTAAGAGATATGGTATTTGTTTACCTTGTACAAACATTTCACTCTCTAGATGACCCAAATGAGGGTTTAAAAGGTGCAACCATATCCCACGACTTTTCCATCACACGTTCTTAACTGTTTGCCGTCATGGATGGCATCGCTACAGCTCTGCTGCTCCAGATTGATCCCTGTGGAGCACAGGGCTGCAGGCAGCTCTCCCAAGGAGCTGCCCAACCCTGCGAGGAAGGATGGCTGCTGACATGCAAAGCTCTGCAACGATAATGCACTAAATTCAATTGTAGCTGAGATTGTGCCACTGAGATCTTATCACGCTGAGAAACACACATGGAAGAGATTTAGACGAGTATGGTCACAGAAACGAGAGCAAAACATTTGATCTAAATCTACACTCATTAGAAAGAGTCCTCCAATGCCTTGTCTCTTTACAAGTTTGGGGCCAGCAGTGCTGTCCTCTGCTCTTCTGGCTGGCAGTCGGGCAGACGCTCCTCTATAGAGTTTGCTTTCTAAATAGGCTAGACAGAAGGTGTCTTTTAAGGTCATCACTGGAAACTCCTAGTTTGAATGATTATTTATACAACCAGCAGTCTCCTGAAAACAGCACTGGATCTACCTTCCTCATCCACATATTCTGGATCCACCTTTCTTTTGGTTTTATGAAGGCACAGGCCATGCCACTGTGAAACTGAATGAGGTGTTCCCATGTTTTTAACTGGAACTCCATCATAAAAATTTATTCCTGGCTTCCATTACTCAGTCAGGAGCATTTCTTATAGCACTGGGCCACCTTCCAGGCATAACATCTACCAAAGGCATCAAGTATGTCCTAGTTTTTCTCAAAATGCAGCCCAGAGCAAAATGACTATAATACAGCAAGTGCAGGAATCTGTAATCGCCAAGAGAAAAACTCTTCTTGCAAAGAGTTACTGCAAACCACAAGTAAAACCACTCAGCTAAAACCGTTCCGAATCAGCAGTAGAGCCCAACTCAACCAGGGCACCCCCATTTTTCACAATACTCAATATTGCTAGATCAGTATATTCCTTTTTCCTCACTCATAGCTAAGAGCCTGAGTATCAGTCCTTCCAGCTTGCACTCTGAGGAGGGCGCCCACTGACAGGCATGGGACTTCCCAAGGCCCCAGGGTGCTTGAAGGAAGAGTCCAGTGCACTTGTACAAGCTGAAGAGCAGCACCTAAAACACAACACATTATCTAGTGAGCGATCTACGCTGCAGGAGATGAGCATGGGGAGGATGTTTCAGGGTATACCTCCTCAACCCCTACATCACTGGTCTCTGTGTAGCTGCAACAAGCATCTCTTGGCTAGGAGAGGGGACAAAAGAGAATATGATTGAGATGAAGTTTTCAAGCACAATCAATACTCCTACCAACATAGAACCACCTACTCCAGAGAGCTTTCCATCAGCCTGCAATGATCACCACCTACAATGGAAGGAAGAAAAGGCAGAAACAGTTATACTAATGCATATAAACACATAATAATGATGGAAATAAAAATGTTCATGGGTCATTTCTGACCCACCTCTCACATCCCTCTCAGATGCATTGCTGTCTGGGAGTGCTCAGGTTCACCAAGAGAAGCTTTAACTGTGGTCTAATAGGCTTCTAGCTCCTATCCTTTGGAAGAAAGATGCACTAAACAGCTCATCATTCCTCCAGGCAAGGAGAAATTGGCTTCTTTGCTTTGATCTAAAAGTGTCCTCTCCTCCTACTGACACCAAAATTTCCTCCTCTGTTATTGATTAACCTCCAGTCACCACCCACTCATACTCAGCCCCCCACACTACTAATTAAAGGCAACATCATAGCCCTTCAAAAAGAGAGAAACTTTAAAGTCTAAAACGAGAAGAGATGCTGATGGTGTAAGAAAATAATGAAACAGGATTGAGTACCCTAGAACACTGCAGTTTGCATTTGTGTCCCGCAGCTGCATTCATCCTCTTCCTTCTCGTTCCTGACCTTCCTTCAGAATAACAACAGGGGATGTTTTGTTTTCACAAAGAAAGATATAGACATAGAGTACAGACCTTCGGATGCCTAATCAGGTGTAAAACCATGACTTACTCTCAAATTTAGGATAAACTATCTCTGCAGCTGCTGAACAACAGCCTGTAAATTGCCTATTGTTCAAAGGACTAATTGAACAAGGCGGTGCCCAAAAAACACACAACAATTAGCGCAGAGTTAATAGGTGTGTGAAAGGAGGTTGAGAGAATAAGGCTGTTACTACAGTTAATGTACGATCTAAAGAGAGGAGAGGTCTGGTTTTACTTAAAAGGGATTCTCCCTGTGATACTGTACAGGCTCTACTAAATCTATTTTCATTTCCTTTTGAGTAAAATGGGAAAAATACCATTTTCCTATTTGGTGGAGAGGTTTAGTTGACATCAACTCAAATGAATTGACTTGCATCCAACTTCCAAAATCCAAGCCTACTACACACCATTAGGCTTAGATTACGCATGAGAAATTACAGCCTGCAAAGTAATTTCCTTGGAAAGTTGGAAGCATCCAAGAGCTAGACTTGGAATGCAAGCACCTTCTCAACCATAACCACACGGTTGCAATGGTGACAACCTAATCAATGCTGCATACAGTGCTCCCCAGGGGTTCCTGCGGTCCCCGTGCAGGCTGTGCAGCACGGCCAGCTCAGATGCTCCTTCTCTGAATGACATGCTGTGCACGCAGGGTATGGTTTCAAGGTATTAAATTACTTTTACACAACTGAGACCTTGTGTCCCACACAGGTAGCCAAGTTTTAATCTGCTCTCCCTTTGGAATAAGCAGATGTGGCTCATTCTTTTACAGCAAAACAAGGAGATTTTCAGTTGCAGCTCTTCCGATGGCAGGGCTGGACTAAAGGCACTGCGATCCTATGGAATAAGGTGCGGTATCCGCACTGTGTTTGTAAGTCTCTCTCGGTTTTGGGAAGCAGCTTTGACTCAGCACGTAGAACTCAATGGGGCTCTGGGGACAACCCTGCAGCCTGGTCAAGCATATCCTGTTAGAGGCCAGTGCCAGTGGCCTCTGACGGGGCTGTCAGCAGCAGGGGCCAGACCAAGGTCTTGCAGCTCCTCCTGCTCGAGTGAAAGGGACCCATGTTGTCACCAAAGCTGTGGTGGGACTGTAGACTCCGTATGTGCTCAAAGAGCAAGACACAGGGCACTGTAGCTAGTGCTCCGTTTATTAAGTTATTTTGCTTCCTCCTACAAGCTCCACAAAGGGAAGCAGCACGGAGCCACTCTGCGTCCTGAGCATGAGTCTGTACTTGGCTCTGACATGTTACAGCTGGGCCTGCTACCCACCACTGTGAGAAACGGCTTTCCATTATAAAAATTCACTTCAGGCTTGGCATGCAAAGCCTCAGAGGAATTTTTAAAGGAGGCTTGTTTCTCCCACACATCCCCTGCTTTAGCAGATTTATTATTATCATTAATATTCCTATTTAAAATTATAGACAAGTGGCTTTTAGAACATACAGTGTGTGACCGCTTTAACTTTTTAAATATTGGCCAAGATGCTGTACATGTGAAAAGTGCCTGCTGTACACGCAGAACATCTCCTTTCCCATCACCAGCAGCAACACCATGAAATCCTACATGAAGTGAAAGCATATGCCAGAATATTAATGATAATAGATGGCTAGGCTGAAGTTGCCAACATGCATTTTTGCGTGTAGGTCAAGAAAGATAAAACACGAAGGAAAAACATACAGAGAAAAATGCTCTCAAAATGATTGCTTTCCGAGCAGGAACTGCACATTAAATCATAACTATGATGGATTTACTCACAGTCAAATTCTGCTCAAAATAGCAAGAGAGACATAAACGAGCATCCAGGAGGACCATCAGCTTCCATGTATCCTGACTGTCATGTGGAGCTGCTGCTGCCCCCAGCTTCCATCTTCACCTGCCACTCGGCTCCAAGACCTCTGTGGCTGAGGGAGAAGAAAGAGAAGGGACTTAAGACCTTCACACAGCCTTGGCTTTGCCTTTGCAAGCATTTTCTTTGTCAGTACGGCCCCCTTTGCAAACAACTCAAAAACCTGCTTTGATAACAGTCTGATATTTGTGAGCGCTCCTGCCTTTGAAGCCCCAGAAGTCTATGGAAAATGGAACAATCGGTCAAATCTCAGAGGAAAGCTTGAGTTAAGCCTGGGGAAAAAAAAAAAAAAAAAAAAAAAAAAAAAAAAAAAAA
>VZSG01000014.1:3156527-3166983 GCA_013398315.1 Nothoprocta pentlandii | reverse complement strand
CTTTCAAATACATGCAACATTAACTTGCTAAAATCTAAGAAACGATGGAGCATGTCCTTTGCAAATCAGATCCTGCCATCTGGGCAAGCGTGGCGCGGCGCCTCGGCTCACGCTGCGCTCGCTCGGCGGGACGCGGCGGCCACGGGACGTTCTCGTGGCGCGTGTGGGCAAAGAGGAGGAGCGGGCGCCTGAGCGGGTGCAGTCACGGCGAGGTGCCCACCCGGCCCATGGAGAGGCTTTCTGGTGCCTCCTGGCCTCGGCGTGTCCGTGCTCTCAGGAGTTACCCCTCACATCCACGGTTTGGAGCCCCAGACTTCATACGCCTCACACCTCTAGTCCGTTATACCTTAATTGCTGCAAAATATTATCAGGAACACTGGAATTGTGATTTCAAGTGCCATAGCCTCAATTTTAATGCAAGCACCTATGTTAAGGCACCTCCAATCCGTAACACGAGTGATGGACTAGCAGGAGAGCCAAGCATGGAGCAGGCCCATTGCTCGTGCCCAGCACTTCCCATTCCCAAGAAACAGCATGAAAGGCACAAAACAAGGCGCGAGGCCATCGAGGAGCCCCGCGTTGAGCACACGTCGCTGGTATTAGCCAGCTGTAATTGCTCTGAGCTAAAGGCACCTCGAGACATTTACGGGTTGTACAAAACGCTGGGGTTGCACATCACAGGCCGGGGCTGTGCAAGACAGGACCTGTCCACAGCTCAGCTATGTGTCAGGCAGAGCGGGGAGAGAAGGCCCTCGGTGTTGATTAGCGCAGGAAAAGCCAACGCACTGACATGGGGAGAAAGGAAACGCTGGGGAGACGTCTGGGCTGTCATCGCTGGGAGCCTGTGAGCACCACCGTGGTCATTACCAGAGCAGAACAATAAAGATCTTCCACAAGGGTCCTCCAAAATAATTGCTCGAGCAGAAATGCTACAAGAAGTAAAAGCTTTGCCTTTCTGTAATGTAAAATCCCAGGCTTCGCATAGCACAACTCTTTCTTATATAGTTATGCCATGGGCTACGCAACTGGGTAATACCAAAATATAAGTAGGTGGTTGAAAAGCTTGAACTAAAGACAGCCAAAACAGTATCCCTGTCTTGAAATGTAGCATTATTCTGCTTTGCAGCAGAATGAACATTTGCAAAATTTCTTGTGACACAGGATGATTGCCCCATCTAAAAATTATCCGGTTAACGTCAGCACAAGGCATTTCCAAAATGAGATACTCCCTCCATGAAACCAACTAGCTCTGAATTAAATCAAGATGAAAAGCTGCATTAAAATTTACAGTGAGCCTCTGATCGTATCCCACTGTGTCTTGGCAGAGCCCGCGGTCTCCGAGCCCGGTGGCAAACCCACCAGGTCCCCCACAGCCCTGGGGCTTGGGGTCTCCCATGGCCTGTGCTGGTGGGCAGGAGCTGAGTGCCTCAGGTGCCTGATCTACTAATATAATTCTCACGGTGCCTGAAGTGACCTGAAGCTGATCTCCCAAGTGCTTAATTTACGCCTGGAAAGCACATCTACTTTGTTAAGCGTGGGTCTGTCCGTCAAGAAGACACATGGCCATCCTGCCCAGCGATTGCAGAAGTGCCCAGATGGGGCATCAGTGCAGGGCCGTGCTGGATGTGCTGCACATGCTTCCCCAGCCTCGCTGGCCTCATCCCCCAAGGCCAGGAGCGCTCTGCTTCTGCTCCCCGTGCTCTTCCTAGCACTTGAGGTCACTCGCCGAAGACGCTTCCACCTAACGTGACCAACAAGTGAGGGAGGGAGATGAACGCAACCAAAATCCGCTTGTTTAGATCCCCTGCCAGGCCAAGAACACACTTTCCAGATGCTAGAGGAGCCAAATCATGTTCTGTTTGTACTAACTTCATTGTTACAATTGCATTTCCTGCGTTGTCCTGGGAGCTTCCTTGGATATAATCTTTTGTTTGTTTTAATTCAGAATCCCTGGGCAATTTCAAGTCAATTTGAATGCAGCAAAATCAGAAATACAAAAATAAAAAAACCCGTTCTTTCCCAGCAATGTACCAATGAATTCCAGATTCAAAGGGAAACGTGGGAATAAGGCAGCTTAGGTATCATTACAGCCATCAGCAGTGCATGGCCAACATACTGCAGTTCTGCTTGCACACCCGGGAGACAGGCAGCAGGGACGGGGCACCCACTCTGCAGGCTGTTTGAGCACCCACACTAGGAGAAGAGGCCTAAGGGACACCCAGGGGTTGCCGCTGAGCACGGCAAAGGGACCCGGCTCCACGTGGCTCCATGCTGGAGCAGGCCAGGAGAGCGGGAGAGGAGGGTGCTGGAAAGCCACAAGCAACAGGAGGCTGCAGCACAGAGCTTCTTGCTGCAGGATCCTGGGGCTGTTGGGCCTCAACCTCCGAAAGAGGAAAGAGAGGACTCAGCACGAGCACCCCGGCCGGGAAGCGGGACGCGGCAGGGAGCAGACCTGGGGCAAGGCAAAGCACAAAGTGTTTCTTTTTTTGTCTGAATTGACATGCCGAATCCCAGCTGTACAAACAGGAGCTTGTTCCTGGCCCCAGTCAGTTGTCAGGGCACTTCAAATCCAACGCACGGGTTGGGAAGCTGGGCAAATCAATTTTTTATCAAGCGTGGTAGCTGAAAGTGCCGCCCCCTCTGCCTCCCCCAGCCTCCTCCGTGCAGGGCTGCATCTGGTGAGGAGCTGCCGCTCAGGATGAGCCCAATTAGGGAAGGGAGATTGTCATAATCTCAGTTGCACGGGAGAGATGAGAAAACTAAGGGTGTCACAGAGTGTCTGCTGGAATAAATTTACAAACCTAATCACCTCCCAGCATAGCTGGGCTGCCAGCCTGGGGGAAGGCGGCGCGGGGAGAGAAAGCCTTCGGCTCGCTGCAGGAGTATTAATTCACACTAAGAGGAACCAGACCTGTCCTTGCCTGTAGCCTACCGCAAAGTGGGCTTCCCAAAAGGGAATATTAATGCAAGAGCTCTGCAGGAGATGGAAACTGCGCAAAACTTCTTCCAAATGATGGAAATTAAACGTCGGAGTGGCAGAACCACTTGGTGTCTAGGGGAACAAAACAGCATCAGGAGGAGACTGGCAGAAGATGAGGCAGAGAAACTCAGTGGAGCTGTCACGGTCTCCTGCTTACCCATACACTGACCCCTGCCTGAGATGCTTCTTTCTTCAGGGCACCCTCCTGCGCCTGGATGTGCTCCCTGCACCTCACAGAGTACCACATGATGGTGCTTCTAATTCAGGGTTGACCAGGTACTTCTCCACACTTAATGAAACCCACTCTATGGAAACAAGGAAGGATGCACCTATTGCTATAGGTACACCTACATGTATATACATAAACACTAGGCTTTGGGGGAAGGGTCACACCCGTGGCACCCATTTTTAACAAGGTACTAACAGTTTGGACACAGCTTGAGATACAGCATGGAAAATAAGCAGCTCTTGACCTTGACCCTGAGGACTTGAGCCCCAAGTGCCAGGGCTTATTATTAGTGCCAGGGCACAGGGGCTGCCACGCACGCAGGCTGTGATGGGGCGGCTGGACCGATGTGCAGCACGTGCAGCAGAGCAGCCGCCTGCCCCATTTTCACCGAGTCACACATTTGGCTGAAGGGGCTTTAGGACAACAGACCAGACAGGCAACACTGGGCCATGACAGGGTTAAACTAGTTCTGCACTGGGACAAAATCCCCTGGAAGTTCAGCGTGCGGCTGCACGGAGACGTGTGCGGCTGCCGTCCGGCGTCGTGCCGGAGCAGGTCCCCGCGGGGCTGCTGCCCCCTCGTGTCAGCGCCGCGCGGGCTGGGCGCGTGGGCACAGTGTTGGACCTGGGCTGTGTCCCTGGCGAGGGATGTGGCCCCAATGGAGACGTCCTGCTCCCACCCATTGGGTGTCTGGCAAACACTCTGCCTGCTCCCTTAACCCTGACGACCCATTGCTGGAGCAAGGAAGGATGCCAAGGGATGCCGAGCTCGTGTGGAGCAGGATCAGGAGGAGCCGGGTTGGGAGCGGGGATGAGGGCTCACCTGCTTTCCTGCCCCAGAGGGCTGTGCAATCGGCTGCCACGCTTCCAGCCCCGCTTCCTTGCTGCCAACATTGCAGTGATGGAGCTTGGGTTTTCTGCGTGCTCAGCAGATAAGCTGTGAAAATGGCAGGTGAAACAGCACAGCCGTGGCCTCTGGGGTACCATCAAAGGATAAAATGTACTAGTGAAGACTGTGTTTTCCCCCAGCACTTACCTGGCCAATCTCCCTAATTACCTGGAGAGTTTGCTGGCGGGGAAACAAATGGGTTCCCTTTTGTTATCAATGTCTCTGCTCCCGTGCAGCCCCACACTGTGGCAAGAGGTGAATCCACGCAGAGCGTGACCAGTTCTCCACGGGCCCATGGAGCTGGGCCAGCCTGCACGGAGCAAACCCGGTCCCACGGCTCGGGAAGGGCCTGAGGAAAGCTGCGGCAGGCGGGCGGCAGGCGGAGCTGCTGCCTTGCCGGAGGGGACACGGGAGCGCGGGTCAGTCGCGTTGCGGCCGAGCTGCCGCCGTGCGGGGCTGCACACGGCTGCAGAGCGCAGCCCGCAGCGCCGCGCAGCACCCCGGAACCGCGGCTTGCTGCACGCCTGCACTGCAGGAGAGCACATAATACCAATATAATGGAATGCTGCATGCCTTCCATGTAAATGCAGTATAAAAACATATATAAAGCTTAGAAATAGATTATATGTAGCGTATATTACATGATACAGAAAAATGTGTATTATATGACTTATAAAATATAAAACACACTATATATTAACAACAGCAATTAATACATGTTTATCACAGAATCCCAGAAAGGTTGAGATCGGAAAGGACCTCTAGGTATCCCCTACTCCAACCCTCTGCTCAAAGCAGGGACATCTAGAGAATGTGACACAGGATCACACCCAGGAGGGTCTGAAGATCTATAAAGGAGACCCCAAAACCTCTCGGTGCAGCCTCTTCCAGTGCTTCCTAGGTTTCCATTTGTACCAATTCTGCTTTGGCACAACCATTACTCCCCGTGGGCCTCTAAGCTTGTCTCTCTCTCTCTCTCTCTTAACTCTAACCCTAGCCTTACCCGTAACCCTAGTCCTAACCCTAACGCTAGCCCTAAAGCCTGAGGTCACCAGCCCCAGTGCAGCCAAGATGTTTCTGTCCCACATGTACCACAGCCAGGCTGCTCTTTTACCCCCACTTTTTGCCAGTCGTTCCCCTTCCCCTGCTCGCTGCTGATGCCCGGAGCACCAGGCTGCTCTGCCTCACCTCGGCCACGTCACCTCCTCGGTCACAAAGCCCGCAGCAATTCCGACACCAGAGGGTTCCCTTGGCCGCCGCAGGGACCTGCAGGCAGCAGCACGAGGCTGTGCCGACGTTGGGGAGACGCAGAGCCGCTCCTGGGGAGCGCCACGGCCCCTGCACACGCTGAAATGCAGCGAGCTCCTCGGCCTGTGCAAGGGGGGCTTCAATTATTCAGCGCCACACCATTAAATATGGATATACGACCGCGTTGTCTCATACTGGTCGTTTTAAAAACCTGAAAGAAAATTGCACGGTGATTAGGGAAATGTAACGGTTGCAGAGATATGGATGGTCTAGAAAAAATATGAATCATTGTTACTGAATCCATCCTGGGGAGGGGAGAAGCGGAGCCCCTTTGCCCCTACAGATGCATGTACAGCACTGTGTTTTTATAAGGGATATCGGGTACTTAAAATAAACAAATTATATATTCACCATTACAAGCACAGTTTTGATGCAGTTTTGCTTGGACTTAATATCCTGGAAGACCAAAGAATTCACGTTGGCATCTAAACCTCACATTGTCACATTTATTTTCCCCAGTCTCTAAATTATTCAGTGCTTTCCCCCTGCTGGATACTGATCTGGTACCTAAGAGCCTAAGCGCCCTCTTTCCCTTAGATAAAAGGGAATATGTGAAACAGGCTCAAACTTGAGCAACCGGTGCCTGCTGCCACATGTGCCACAGCTGGCCCTGGTCCCCGCTGTCCCCTCTCTGCTGCTTTCCAAAGCTGACCAAACATTTTGCTCCGGCTCTGGAAAGCCCTGGATAGGTTTCCAGCATGCTGGGTAAGAGTAACCACAGTCAAAGAGGTAACGTATCACCTTGCACTTTATTCCAAAGCTCAAAACTTTACCGAACACGGGAAAAGATGGTGAATAATTTCAGTTCTCACTTTTCTAGGGAATTAAGTGGGGTTGTGCTCAGCTGGTGCATTCAAGTGCTGGGCATCACTTCAATGCAGAAGGGAGCCGCAGGAGCGCTGTGCACCACACGTCTCTGCTCCTCATCACCTCTGCCAGCCTTGGACGGGCAGAGACCATCCCAAAGCAAGACTGAGTTAGGAGCTAGCAGGAGGCAATGAGGAGGCACTTTCCAAAGAAATTCACATCTTCATGCAAAGCAGAATTCACATATATCTAAGAAGAAAATACCTTTCTATTTCTGGTTTTGGGGGAAGGTAGATACAATGATCAGATTTTGCTGCTCTTTGCAAAATTCCAGCCCTCAGTCACGTCCTTTCTGCCTCTTTCCCTTTAAGATATAGTTAATCCTACCTGAGAAAAACAAAACTGTTCATCAAGTATGGAGTATTCAGGCATCCATTGCTTTTAAATTCAATTACCTCATTCCTCCTGTCCATTTTACCCTTCAGTATTCTGGCACTTCGTTCCCACACTCGAACTTCTCTTATCTTCTCTTCTATACAATCCAGTTAGGATTTCCATCATCCTGCTGATGACTGCACCCTGGTCTAACAAGGACTCGCCTGTTCATGGTTTTATTTTGTTAGGTACCATAAGGCCAGGCAATGGAAAAGTCTTACGGAAGCATAAACGTAGCTCAAGTGCTTCCAGTCACTGTGTACAATGCTAATTTGGGAAAAGGCCAGTGGAGAAACATTTTCTTCAAAAATAATTGTTTTGATTCATGCATAAAAATGACAACTCTGATGGCTTTTAAATACCAGTAGCAGGGGATGAAGAAGGAACAGGGAGGGATGCAAGGGCTGCAATCCCGAGGCTGAGGACAGGCCCCTGCAGCGGCTGCTGTGCTGCCCGGTGGCCGCAGCTCACGGGAGCCCGCGGCTCCAACACCATCTCAGCACATCACAGGTCATTCCTTAATGTTTTATAACAGCGCTGGGATTTGTATGGCTTATCCCTATTCATTGCATGATAATCCTCCAATCTACACTGCATTAAAAAAAAAAATCTTTCTGTAAATAGTGCTATTTTTCTTTGCTTTGCTTTCAGCCTCCTGATATTACTCCACGGAAAGCAAACGTGTCTCTAGCTCCTCTCCAGACATTTTTCCACAGTTTCAAAGGCAAGCTAAGCATCAGTGGTCACAGCACAAAGTGGCACAATATGTCAGTTGCCTTCTCTGTTTGCAGATTAAAGCATTTAGCTCTCGCTTGGAAGCCATCAGTCCATCTGGCACATTTGTTTCCTGTCATATAAAGAATTCCTCCTCCTCCTCCTCCTCAGTTCCGTTTCCAGGGCTGGCTCTCGATGGTTGCGAGTAGAAGCCTGAAGCTCTCCGTGCGGT
Source organism: Nothoprocta pentlandii (assembly GCA_013398315.1). Lineage (NCBI taxonomy): Eukaryota > Metazoa > Chordata > Aves > Tinamiformes > Tinamidae > Nothoprocta > Nothoprocta pentlandii. The sequence continues at coordinate 3,159,390 of VZSG01000014.1, read as the reverse complement.
TCCTCCAACCCTCCCGGCTGCGGAAGGGGACAGATGGGCTCTGTCCCGGGAGGACGAGGTGACGCTGGGGCCAGTGGCTGGGACGGGGCCGGGCGCTGGCGGCTGCAGGAGGCTGCTCCGCAAATCCCGGCCGAAGTGGCTCAGCGGGGAGCGGGCACCGGCCGCACTCCCCACCGCGCAGCCCGTGTCAACGTCGGTCTCTGCTTCCCGGCTTCCCGCCGGAGCCCCGCGCCGGGGGCATGTGGGACAACGGGACACCGGGATGGCTGGCGCCACTCTCCGGCTGCCCGGCACGGCCCCGGGCGCACGGCTGCTCCGCTCCGCGCCGGCCGGCTCCATCGGGAACGGCACCGGGATGGGCTCATGGAGCAGGCTGTCGGGGCCTGACTTCCTCTGCTGGCTGGAAAAGCCATCGCTTTTCTTGCCGTGTTTGGAGTTGTCTTCAAACTATGGAAGAAATTTTGAAAAGATCCCATTAAAACAGTGATTAAGTTTTAGTCAATGGACAACGTTCTCACCTAGCTTTAAAGGGCCGAAATCACCAGAAACGTAACACACAAAGTCCCAGTAGAAGACAGCATAAGGAGTCTCACAAGATTGAGTGATGATAGAAGAAATTTAATGCAGATAAGTTCAAAGTTATGCACATGGAGAAAAACAATGCCAGCATCACTCAAGAAATTACAAGTTTTGGATAGAGCATAACCCAAGGGTCTCCTCCTTTCACAGAGGGTCTCGTGGTAACATCAGGTCAGTGCCTGACTGCAGTCTGGAAAGCAAATGAAATCTTCAGAGTTACTCCAAGAGAAGCACAGTGCAGAATGATATTCCAGACTCGGTGCAGCCCCCCGACTCTGCAGCACAGTATGTGTAAGGAAAAAAGTTACGCTTGAATCGAGTTTCACCCCACCTGGTCATAAAACAGGAATTGCACAGGCTGCCCTGCTCAGTCCTTGGTGCAGAGAGGGCCCTGGGATCTGTGCTGTGATCCTTGTGCACGCTCTGAGCCCCCAGAAATCAGAGAGATCCCTGAGGATCTCAGACGTGGCAGCTCGGGCCGTGCCAGAGGCTGCTCTGCACACTGCGGATCAGTGACACGGCTGCAGTCCCTGCAGCACATCTGCTCCTCAAGAGCCCAGCATTGGAAAATGGGGCTGTGCAAAACGCAGCTGAAGACACATCTGGGAAGCCTGGTGCTAGTGCGGGAGCTGGTCCTGCCTTCAGCAGAGACGGGCCAGGTGAAGGGCGGCAGGTCCTCCTGGCCCTGCGCCCCTGCCCATGCCCCCTCCACCCCAAACGCCATCAGGGCACCACAGCTCTCAAACACTAAATAAACGCCCCCCAAAGCCCTGGTGGAGATAAACAAACATGCAGAGCTAAAGACATTAGTCCCAACACGAGATACTCCTTCAAGCTGTTCCAGTGGAGCACTGGGTGGGCAGCCGTGGCGTTCCCACGGCCCGCTGATCCCCACACTGAGGTTTCCTGCTCCGGAGTTTTATTGCACAAGTGCCAGAGCTCATACATTGCAGCTCGGTTTGCTGCTCTTCCAGGAAAAACATCAACATAGCAAAACAGACAGAAGTTGCAAACAGGAACAGAGCAAAATGAGCCATCAATCAAGCTGGCGTTCAGGGCACTTTGTCTTCTTTCCTCTCAGTTTAAGATTTTAATTCTAAAGAATTTGCAAAGTAACACAGAGTCACTAACAATCCCAGCCTGTTTTAAAACACAGGCAAAAGGAAGTCAATTAATAAATCATTTGATCGTGAATGGATAAGCCAGGTGACTACGGAATACCTAGGAGCCAGTAAGTCAGTAGCTAACACCACTCTCAAGATTAAATGTGTGAAATTTAAGCAATAGTGATCTCCATTAAACACTCGGAGAAAGGAGATAAACAAGAACGGTAATTAACAACCCAGGCAAAAATGAGAGGATATGTCCTAGTTATTTCTCTGTCAAACTGAGTGACCTGCAAGTTATCTGTCCCCCATTAAAAAACAAGGAGAAAAGATCCCTGTAGGCCAGGGAAAATGATAATTCACTGTGGATGGAAGTCCTCAGAGAGACCCTTGGGTTTAGCTAGGCCAGCAAGCTTATAAAAACTGGTAATACAGTTAAATGCACCACAGGATGGGCAAATTATTTAAATATCCAAGTAACAATACAAAAGGTATATGAGAAAAAGAAAAATGCTAACTGAGATTCTAAGTTTCCAAATACTATTCAGAAATCATTTAAATAGCTCTGACTAGTTATTATTTAATTTTGAGATGGCGTTTCAAATAAAATTCAATCAAATGTAGACAATACTTCATCAACACTATATCTCCAAAATGACTTGCTTTGTGTGCAAAAATATTCTTTCAAAACCCTTTCTGGTAAGTTGTTACCTTAGAGCAAAGAACAGGCTGTCACGATCGCTTGATGCAAGCAGGAAAGGCAAGACATTAAACCAGCCTGCTCCAAAAAAGGATCAATACTGTCCATTTTGGGCAAGCAGCCGTGGTGTTAAATTAACAACATTAAATATTCCAAGTATTTGTGCTTATAGTTATCAGTGGCATCACAGCACAAGCGGATATTGATTGCTTCGGTCGTAAATACAAAAGAAAATATGAGCAGGCAAAAATCTTAATTTCCATTCTGAAGCACCCCTCTTGGCAAAGAATCACCGGGACGCGCGCGCCTCGCACGTACCTGGAGCAGAATCCTGTTGCCGTCGTAGTCCTGCGTGTGCCACCTGGTGCCGCTGATGGGCACGCAGGGATGCGGCAGGAGCGGCACGAGCCGGCCCATCTCCCGCACGCGGAACTGCAGGAGCGACGCGTGGCAGGGCCGGGCGGCCGCGCCGGGGGGC
>VZSG01000014.1:3111897-3153162 GCA_013398315.1 Nothoprocta pentlandii | reverse complement strand
ATAAAATAAAATAAAATAAAATAAAATAAAATAAAATAAAATAAAATAAAATAAAATAAAATAAAATAAAATAAAATAAAATAAAATAAAATCTGACCTACTGCGTGTGTTAAAGCAGGTTTCTCTTCCCAAAGGTGCTCACTGCTTCTCTTTGGCCAGCTCAAACCCCAGCAAGGGTCTGTCAGCAAGCGCGGGGTGCAGGAAGCACGGGCAGCTCTCGCATGCGAGGAACCCCCCAAGAAACCAGGCGCAGGGAGGAGGAGGAAGAGGGAAAAGAGGAAAGAGGGACCTTACCGCAGGGCCGGGTCCGCAGGCTGCTGCCTCCGAGTCCTGAGGTCACTGTGGCAAAGCTGGCGCGGCTCCTCCCCGGGCCGGACACGGGGCTCCAGGCTCCTTCCCGCAGAAACGCTGCGCGGGCACGGTTGGGTTTCAGCGCCCGCGGGAGACGAGATGCAAACGAAACCGGGGGTGCTGCTTCCAGCGGCCAGGGAACAACATCCCCCCGGCAGGGCCACGCAAGCACCGAATGTGGGATGGCCGGGATCAGAGCGGATTTACCTGATGGCTGAGTGACTGTGCTTAAGAAATCATGGTAAATAATACTGGATACAAAGGCTCTAAAGAGGGCTGCTGTCACAAGTGCTTGCCCTAAGCAAGTTGCTATTCTGCCCAAAGGGAAGGGCAGTCAGGAAAGCGAGGGCGCTGCTGCAGCCCCAATAACGAGCAGAAGCCACCTGAGGATGCTGGAGCAGCTCCGAGGTGGCTGCAACACCACCCGTCCCGAGCCCCGGCTCTGCTTTCTGAGGTGGTGGCAGCAGAGCAAGCAGAGCAGAACAAGGAGCAAGCTGTAACCGGAGCCCGGACCAGCCCTCCTGCTCCTCATGCCCGCAGCCGGAGCAGACGCGTGCGGATACAGGGATGCCTGGGACACGAGCTGGCCTCCCTCCAGCTCCGCAGCTGACGTGTGGACGTCCATAACCACGCGCAAAGGAAACCTTCAGGAGAGCATCAAGAGCAAAAGGCTCTTTCCATTCAAAGGAGCTGCTGTCTTGAGCTGCACTTTCCAAGCAGTTTGAACACAGGGAAATATGGAAAGCCTTCCAAATAAATGCATGTAACCAAAGAGGCACAGGTCTCTGTGCAGAAACTCCTACACAGTTTGGGCCCCCTTGCTGGCAGCCAGGTTTCCACACTGAGGGCTAGTGGCCTCATGCCATGGCTTTTAGCACTCACCTCCCAGCAAAGAGCTCTCACGCAGTGCTGTGAAGTGTGTTTTGCCCATTATAGCTTCCTATTAGTAACAAAAATCTCATAAAAAGCAGCAAGTGCTTGCCTGACCGCGCACTGCAGCCATGAGAGCAGAATTTACTAGAAAGCCTTGGATTTATGCAACCCGATGAACACAGCTTTTACACACAACTCCAGATTGGTCTGGACCGCGCATCACCAGCAAATTACATGGTACTTGCAGATCAATAGACATGTTCTTAACTTCTTTCTTCTTCAATTTTCATTTTTGTTAAAGTATTTTAGAAAATCCAAATCACTCCCTACCCACAAACCAAGACAGGAAAAATAATAACCCATTATGAGGTTATGTCAGTAATTATCATTACAGTATTAAGTCAAAGCAAGGCTAGGCAGAGCCAAAACCGAGCACGGCCCCAAGCAGGGTGTGTGGGAGGCATCTGCCACCCCAGGCTGGGGCTCCCCTCTGCCTGCAGAGCAGGGCGAGATCCGGGAGCTGCTACTGAGTGTGCAGGGGGCAGATGAGCTCCTCACAAAACCCCATCCCCAGATGCAAACGTTTGCATTAGGAGGAAGAGCTATGGGCTGCAGTGGTAAGTCAAATAACTGAGTCTGCACAGACTCACACTCTTGCAGAGCTGGGCTTTCCATTAGCACCCATCTCTACACCAGGACCATATATACATGCATTGATCTCCATGAGGTCTTTTCACCTCTGCCCCACCATGTCAGTGTGGGGTGAGGGAAGGCAGCACATGGGCATCCAGCTGAGATTCCAGTACAGGAATGGATTTGGATTCACTTTTGAGAGATGTAGAAAATAAAGATTTTCTTTTAGAAGAAAAAGCAGACAAAAACCGCAGGGCATATGAAGGCAACGCGAGGTTCTAACAACTGCTTCACACTGAGCGTATTAGCGCGCTCCTTCCCATCAGAGGCAGCGACACAGGCCTGTCTCTCCTACACAGCAGCAAGTTCTCAGGCTGGAGGTGCAGAGAGGAGGCAGATAGTTTTCCAGTGCCTGCAGACCCAGGCTGATGCTGTTGTGTTGGTTCTGTTTACATCTCATCTGAGAGATTTTCTTTGCAGGCACAAACGTGCTGCAGGGCTCTCCCCAGAAGGAAAGGGGGAACAAAATGTTGGCACCCAATGGCCAGCAGAGATTCCTCTCCTCTGGGATCGCAGAAACCTCACCTGGACAAAGGCCTCCGCTTCTCCATGTCCTCCAGGAACCCCTCATGCAGGAAAACAAGCCGTGTTTTTGGTAGGCTGGCTGTGTTAGCTGGGTATCAGCTTCTCTTGCACATTGCCTGCACTGGCGGGCACTAGAGCTGCTGGAAATGCAGGCAAGGGAAAGACAGCAACACTCTGCTTCGAGCATGCAGCCACACAACCAAACCACGCGTGCTATTTGTCCTGGCAGATCACGATGGGGAGAGGCTTCTCCAGCAGTTAAATCTGTGGTGCAGCTGGCACCCGGCTATTCCGCATGGCCCCGTCTCCTTGAAGCTTTAGTAGCTTGTTGATCCCTAAAATCTTGGCTTAGTTTCAACAGTTGTAAAAAAATACAGCAATTCACCTAGATGTAAACGCAATGCTGAGCTCCTCCAAGCAAGAGCCAGCCCTGTGCCTCTCCATAAACAGGACAAATACAGGGGGACCACAGCCGAGGTGTCTGGGCACTAGCATAATGAAAGTAGTAAACAACTAAGATGAAAACCAAGAGGATAAAACACACCAGTATAGATAACACTAATGGGCCACGTAGAGGGAAAGTAGAATTACTTCTGGCTAATAGGATCAAACTACACTGGACTTTCAGAGCACAATTCCCATTGCAACTGCCACCAAAAGGAAACACGAAGAACCCCACACCCTTGGTGAGTAAATCATGGCTCTTACAAGGGTCAGTTAAAGAAATCAGTTCAAGAAGGGTACATCTGTTCTGAGCACCTTGGCGCTCGGCATCTTGGTAGCACTGGCCCAGCCTTTCTGGAATCATCTCAAGGACTTTGTGTCTCCCACCCACCAGGGCGCGGGGCCGGCCCGGAGCCACCCTCAGCAGAGCTCGGCGCCTTCGTCGGGCAGCACCAGCACCGTGCCAGGCAGGGCACACAAACCAAACTGCAGCGCCATACAGGTTAGAGAGGGTGAAAGGAATGGTGAAGTTAGCGAGACTGAAGGGATCCTCGGCACCTTGAACACCACCACGTCCTTACCAGCGCTCCCGAGTCCCGTTCTCGACTAGGCCAAATCCCCACGCGCCGTGTGGCCGTCAGAGTCAGCACCATGGAATGGAACAGAGCAGTTCAGGAGCGTTAGTTCAAGCCACGAAGCTTCTGGTCAGCACCAGACATACGACCAGGGATCACCAACTGCCCCAGCTTTTGCAGGTTTTTCACAAATGAGAGCCTCTAAAGACTTACCATGAGAGGCTCCATCTCACGTATACGTCACTTAGCGCATACTGAACCGACTACCACACATCTGATTAAAGACATTTCAGCCAACCATAATATGCTGACATAGCTCCTGAAAAGGGTGTTCATGGAAGTTGCCAACCTCTCCCTGGCCAAAGGGAAGGAGCAAGGACAGCAAGCTGCACTGCAAGCTCCAGCGCTGTCAGAGCCGTCGGTGCCTAGGAAAAGCAGAGAGGAGAAACATCGCAGTCTGGAGTTTCTTAGCAGTCAAGACTCAATCTATTTTGAGACATTTTACTTTAAATCAGTTCACCCTGCAGCAAGTAGGGGAATTGTACAGATTAATTCTAGGAGGAAAAAAAACCCACAAAAATCAAAGCTATAAAGGTAGTTAACACTGAAAAGAACAAAAACTACATCAGAGACAACTACAACTCTCCTGTTGCAATGACCTTCACTCTTGGAAAAAATCTCGTCTGCAAGGAAAGCACATGCCTATATATTTTCTGATAGCTGTAAAACTTCAAAGCTACTTTTGATTTTAAAACTTTTGAAGACTTAAACTCCATGTTTGTTGTTACAGCACATAACTCTGCATTCATACAGAGAAAACAAAGTGTTAATTACACAAATGCATGCAACTGTGTAATCCTATTGATGAAATTTTAACAAAATTATTTTTTAAAAGTTTAAAGCGCAAATTTTGAAGGGAAGAACAGAACTGAAATTAGATAAGAACTGAAATTAGATAAGAAACAGCAGATCTTAACTATAGCCTGTAAAAGAAATGTCAGTCACCTAGACAAACAGTGAAGACACAAGCATCAAACTCACCTTGAACAGGCACAGCGATGTCTTGTTCTCCTAGACGGGAGCTTTCATGTTCATTTGAAATCCTTGCTATCATGAGCTGTTAGCTCGGTGGTAAATGCCATGCTTAGCAAAAATCCCTACCAGAATAATTAGCGTCTTCAAAATCCTATTGGATTTGAAATGAAATCGTGAAAAAAATGAAAGCCTTCAAGCTGACACATGCAAGAGTGACTTACATTTCAAGGAAGATTTTTCTACCAGTTGAACATACAACCTAAAACGAGTCTCTGCTACAACCATATATTTAGTATTTGTGCTATGGTTAAACAATTAAAACATTCTTAATATTACTGAAAAATGGTGAACAGCATTACCAAGCAATATTTTGTATATAATGCACAGAGACATGCAGGCGTTTTCTTAACTATCAGCAAACATATTTTTAGCAGAGCTGATGGCTTAACTGTCTTCTGTTTGCGTTAAATTCCTGACCAACGCTGCTTGGAAGTGAGGTCCCTCTCCCCCTCTGATTACTTAAACACTAAATCTTTGTGTTTGGTGAGGATGAAGGAAAGGAATCTTTTTTTTTTTTATGCAGTAAACGGAGAAAAAAGTCTTTTAAATAGGAGATATATGACAACATTCAGAATATTAGTCAATCCAGTCATTCCTTTTTGTAGAAATATGCTACTACTGAGCAATAGTATCTGTCTTTGCATCTTAACAGGCAGAAGAGAATGGGAAAATGGGGACACGTTATCAGAAATACGCTTGCTGAAATCATATTTCTGTGGGGCACCAGCACCACAGCAACACATTCACTTACTGCAGTTAATAAAGAGATGCTCTGGCAGTAACTTAATGCTCTACAAGTAACTTTTGTTTCAACTTCAAATCTAGGTTTTGGAAATCCCACCCAAACTACGTGTTTCAAATAACTATGGTTGAAAGCAATGTGAAGCAAAAAAAAAAAAAACAAAAGAAATAAAACATGCTATTGAATTAAAACAGAAAAATAACAAACTGTATACAGTGGTTCTTGCAGTGTCAAAAGTGCAGCTGAATAAAAACTCTGCAGTACAATGCACACTTCAAACAAATTCTAGCCATCATCAGAATAATGTCATTGACCTGTAATTTTTCATCTATTTCTGTATCATACTGAGAAGATGGAAAAAAAAAATCTGGTGTAAGAAGTGAAACTTTCATTATAGCAATTCTTTTTTACGACATATTTAGATTGTATTAAAATAAAAAAAAAAAAAGAAAAAGAAAAAGAAAAAGAAAAAGAAAGTGCCCCCTGGCTTCACTTTAATCTCCTGAAGCACGTGCCTATGGAGGGAAACCTGCTGGCCACAGGCCCATTAGGATGTTTACTGACAAAATATAATCCCAGGATACTGCCCCAAGGGATAGTAGCTAGTTCCGAAGATTGTCATCCCTGTACTCTAACCACACTTGAATTAGGTATTTGTGTACACTAAATCCATTTATTTTAAATTTATTTTGTCTACATTTAGTGAAATAAAAACATCGCCCTGTACAATCCACTATCAGCAGTGAGTACAACAGCAAAAATTATTATACAGTTTATACACACTAAAATCTTTCCTTTTTCCTATAAAGAAACCAGAACAAACCTAATCAATATAGAGTTTAATTTAGAAGAACTCAAATTACAGAAGGGAAAGCCAAAATTATTATGGTCTTTTCTGAGCCCCCGAAAGTTCCTGATTCAGACTGTTGGAACAACAGTGACAGCAGCTGGAAGAGTGAAACATGCTAAAGTATTCTTGGGTCTCTGTAAGGTTACCAGAGATTTAAATTAAACATGGCTAGTTAAAGAAACATTTGAAGCAGAGCAATATAACTGGGAATTTTGTCTTACCAGTTGTGGTTTCTTTTAAACCCAACTTATACAATGCGCGAAGTGCTAAGCAACACTACAGAAACACATTTACATCAACACTGAAGATCTGGGGAAATGAAATTCCAACAATTTTATTTTTTAATGAGCTGTATTTTCTAAATTTGTTTTTATTTTTTTTTCTGTTTTCATACAGTATTGAAAACAAACGCGGCACATTCACATTTTCCCGAAGAATTGTAAGGATGATCTCTACAGGGATAACGTTGAAAAGCCTGAAGCTCAATCAATTGATGTTGAAAACTCTCAAAAGGAGTAAAAGGCTTGATCTGAATGGTCTAGAACATGTATTGTAATTTAATAGAAGAGATGGTCGTCTTAATATTAATGATTTAAAAGAACTTCCCAGTTCATGCGAAGAGTATAGTCCAAGAATAAATCAAATTTCTGAATGCATTTTATGCTACGTAAGTGTATACTTTGCGATCCTCAGGTGTTCGTGCCAAATATTCTCTCTCGATAAGTCCTTCAATACGTTTTTTAATAACAACTGGACTTGGTAGGAATCGGGCCTTCAGCTGCTGAGTTACCTAAAACACAAGATCAGAAACGGCAGGTCAAACAAGATCACAAGGTATCAGAGCTGACCAGAGTGACGTGGGAAAATGTTACGGGCTCGGCTAACATCATGAAGTATAAAAAGCAGCCTGCAAATTTCTGCCAGGTTCTCACATCAGCTGCTTGCTCAATTTTGGGTCTCGTTCAAAGTACAGGCCCCTAGAGATTCACAGGCACCATCTGATAATCCTCTCAAACTCACAACCCCCGGGAAGTTCAGGAGTGGAAAATGCCAGAAGCTGAAAATCTTGAGTTGAGAGCAATGGGCTTCTCTCTCGCTCCCTTTCCTGTCCTAAGCTGGGATCCAATAGTTAGCAACAAGTTCAGGGCAGAAAACAATCAATACTACATGCGATGGTTTTCATTGTGGGATGTCAATTTAAGAAATTTGATGACATCAGAACAAGCACTAAAGGGAATAAGGGAAACATCCTAAAGTGATTTAGCCTAACATATGAAGATATTTTTATCTAAATATCTGCAGGAGAAAAAGATGCCTCAAAAAGAGCATCTCCCCAAAGCCTTTCAGAATGATGTAAATTAAAATAAGAACAACAAAAAGAATCCCCAAGCCCATATCAAAAGCTTATGCAGACATACCTCTGCTACTAGCACATTGTGCTGCATCTTCTTTCTAGATTTCATTATCCGAACTATAGCAGCTTCTATCTCATGTTTTCTGTCATCATCTACTTTCTGCCTCGTTTCTTTCCTTTCTGGATCAGATTCTCCTTGTTTGGCGGCAACTTAAAAGAAAAAAAAGAGAGCGTTAAACACCTAGCAAGATTACAACTATTTTCTGTGTGTCTGGTGTTAGATACATTACTTGATTTCCCAAGACAAATTGTATGTTTTTCTGGGTCTTGATGCTTGATTTTTTTTAAAATGAAAAGCAGTCACAAGAATGTATTAACACTTTCTGTAGCATTTGATAGCAACTGACAAAGTAACAATCTGTTATTTAAGCATTGCTATGTTAAAATCTGAACAGTACTCAAATTGGCTTACAGCCTCGACCTCCTCCTCTTGCAATTAAATATTTTTACTCTTTATGCTAACATATTTCTATGAATTATCCATAGCATTTTGCTGGGGAAACATAAGGGAAAACACACCCGTAAATCTGGTTAATACTACAGTTCAGTATCCTGATTCTTTTTTCAGCAACTAATACAATCATGACAGTAAATTCAGTAATGCAGTAAATAGTAGGAAAAAAAAAAAAAAGATTCAAATGATTCAAAATTTACTTCACAAACTAGTTAGGTTAGAAGTTCATTAGCCGGAAGAAATGGTCCCGCTTTTTCTACCCTCTAGCCTTTCTTACCCTTTCTCCCCAGCCCCAGTGTAACCAATCCCTTCTCTCACACTAGCACTTGCCCCTGGCTCTTCCTCACTCAAAAGCTGCAAATATTTATGGATTTTAAAGAGAAAATCTTCTGTGGCAGAAAGAAATGCAAAAATGCAAAAACACAAAACCAGAAGTATTGCTGCATAGAAGAAGCCTAACAAATTATGTTACACACAATGAACAATATGTGATTTACTGCTATTGCATTTAAAATATATCTCATTTTTTGGCAGTGATGCTTTGTATTTTATGTACTGAGATTTGTGAAAGAGGTGGTATTTTTAAATGCATTAAAAACTAATCATCCAGGACACTGTGAAACATAACTAAAGCGATGCTGCAGGTCAGAAATGAGTCACCCAGAGTGCTTTCTGGACAAAGGCTATCAACACTACTTATGTATTTCATCAGTCAGCACTTCTACAAACTAGTTCAGTGCTATTACCCTTATTAACTTTTCACACTTGTCAAGCTTCACTGCAATCATTACCTAAAGATATTTAGCATAGCTACCTGGCACTGGAAATGAGCACTATTATGACATGTGGTAACAACATCATTTGAACCTTTTGCATAAGTACAATACCTTACAAATTTATGAGGTTTTTTTTTGAATCATACAGTCATTTAATTTTTACTATTTAATTTCCTCTTTGTTCTTTTTAACATTTCTTTTTTAAGAGACAGCTACAGATTTTGAAGAGACTTAATTGACTTGATATCCATATTTGCCTCAGTATTTACATTTTCATATTGATACCACAGACACCAAAAAATAATATTACTCTTTCTTTTACTTGTACAAGCATCAATCCTGCAAAAGATAATTTAACATTCTAAGATATTTGGGGGGCTCCAAGACAGTAGAATATAAAAATCCACTTACCCGTCTGAATCTTGACTCTGTGTAGTTTAGATGTGAACTGATCATTCACTGTAAATATATGACCATTTTCTATTTCTTTCGATTTAGGCTCCTTTGTGAGAACACGTTGTGTTGGTTTGCCACACGCAAGGGACTGTAGGGCTCTAACCAGTTCTCTTTCAGGGATATCAGTTTCTTGCTGAATTTCCTACAGAAACATTTCTTTATCAGTTTATGACTATTGCAAAAATAACTACCAACCTTTGCAAACAATAGCACTGTTTAAAAAGTGAATCTTCAAGGTTGCAAAATAGATGAATATGCTACAAATTTTCTGCTATTTAGAAAATCAGAATTCATTCTATACATGATGTTCGTGTGCTTTCCTGATGAAGACCCATTGAAGTGTTTTTGTATTCAGCAGCATTCATGAATACATGACCTTTCTAAATGAAGGCAACCATGGTCTAATTTCACCAGAATGTACAAACACCCTCGATCAAGTTACACCTCCTCTTCAAACACCCTGAAACAATCTGTCTACAGCCTCATCCTGCTTTGCCTCTCGGCTTGGACATCTACAAGTGAACACAAAGCCCCGTTGGATAAGCCATTACATTATCCTGGATGCAGAATGATGACTCTCAATGCTTTAGGAATAAGTTACCTACTACTGCTTCAACAAATACCACTGATTTTCTGAACTCCTATTCATTAGGAGTTCATTACAGCAGTGCCTGTGCTTTTCCCCCTTTGATAGTTTGAGTAAACTCCAACATCTCTCACATCCCCATTCATATTCCCGAGGCACCTCTAGCAGCTGGAAATTAAATTGCTTGGAGAGAAGCTTGGAGAGATCAGCTCAGCTCTGAGAACTGCCAGGCTACTGACTTCGCTGTCTAATGCTTCAAGCAGTGTCAAGCCCTCCCACTGCTTTACTTAAATGTAAAACCTTGAGGCTACACACCAAATCTAGCTAAAAGCTAGCATAATGCCTGAGAGAAGCAGATTTCCAATGCCTAAGCATTAACCTATTCAAAATTATCTTGTTTTCATAAATAAATTAATTCCCATGTTTTCTGTGAGTAAACATACCCACCCAGCTGCTGGTGAAAGCATAATGAATAGCTAAAATGAAATGTGAGGTCTCTGCTGCCAGAGATTCTTATCCTAACCACAGGGTATTTCACACTGCAGCTTTCCACTTCAGTCACTGATATACATCCCTGCTCCCAAAGCCTCCATCAGCAGCTTTTATCAGCTGGCAACTTCGGGCTTTTCCAGAAAGGCTACTTCGTTCTTCCCATCAGGAATCTATCTGGACCTTGTCTTCACTCTCCCTTCTGGCTCACTAGCTTAGAAAAGTAAAGCAAGCTCCTTGGTTGCTCACTCCAGCCTGCTAATTGAAGCACTTTGGTCTGCAAGAAGCCAGGAAATGAACCTTTCTTCACCCCTAAGCCAGTTTCTCAAATATGAAGACAGCAAATGGACCCACCTGCTACCTTGTAACTTCAGCTTTTATATAGCCCCACAGCCCCCCTAATAACTACACTTACAACCCTTTTCTACTTTCCAAAAAGCTACTGTTCCCAATGAATTCCCAATGAATTGCCTTCTTTAGGATTGTCCCCCTGCCGGATACATCATCTGCCTCCTGGGTTTATTGCCTTGATTCCTGTTCCAACAGAATTGGAGGCCCATGCTTTTCAAAGACTATTTAAATGGGTAAGAAAGCCTAGAACAACGCAAACATTTTTTTTTCCAAGAATGAAATTTCCAGTTATTTGAAAATCATGGGAGAAAAAAAAACACAATTCTTACCTCAAACGTGTATTTTTCTCTGTTGTTAAAGAGCATTAATATTGTCATCTGGAAAGTAGAGACTTGCAATATGTGCTTCCGTGTGTTTGAGCCAGTTACTTGGGCACCTCCTACACCAACCTCTGAGCCATCTTCCTGTTTTAAAAATCATAAAACTGCTGTTAAGATTATTCTCCACGCCCAAATTAATATTTTGCCTCAGTAGAAGGAAAGTTATATAATGAAATATTATCTGAGACCTCACAAATGACGAAACAGCAGATGCCTGCTTGCATAGCTAGCATCTCTAGCAGGTGTATTAGAATGACTTTAGTTGGAGACAACTCTGAAGGTCACACAGTCCAACCAGGGCTCGGTGCCAGGGCATCGAGAACAGCTGGCTAAGGGCCACATTCAGCAGAATTTGGAGTATCTGCAAGGATGGAGATTTCACCACCTCTCTCAAACTTGTTCCAATATTTGCCCAAGCTCAAATTTCTTTATTCTTTATCTTCTTTAAAATTACCGAAGTATATGTCCTACAGTAACACCTCACAAATTCACCTTATTAATACCTGCGCTACAAGAATTCTGTTTTTATTTTGCATTTGAATTTGTCTTTCTTCTTTTTTTCAGAGTTGCATGCTGTTAGTATCTCTAGCTTCTTGGTCTAAGTCACCAGCAGCAGCTCATTTTCCTGTATGTATAAATATTACCATTTTTCTATAAACTATCCTCATGTTTGGAAGAAGGTTGTATACATTGCTTTCACTCTCCATAAGAAAGCAGAATAAATGTGGACTAAGAATATTTTTTTCCTAACTAAACCAAAATAACTGTGAAGAGAAATAAACTTAATTTCACTTTTGACAGATTCAGAGGTTACTTAAGAGATAAAAAATACTCCTTTCCTGTTATGTAATAAGCGCAGTAGATGTTGAGTGATATATTCAAATCAGACTTAGAAAATGTTTACTGAAAACTAGACTGCTACAATGGAAGAACCAGTTTATAAAGGTGAGGGTTTCTCTTTCCTGTATTATTAGGTAACAAACTTAAACTTACCTTTTACAAAATTCTCAAGTTAGTACCCTTGGACGGTCACTAACATTTTAAAAATTATTTATGGTACAGTATTTTCATAATACTGACACTTTACCTTTTTAACAGGCCCATAGAAAGTGGCATTGAGATCTGCAGAACCCATATGATGCTGGAGTGTCAGCTGCCTCCCACTGTGTTTGGCTAGGTAAAATCTGTAATATAATGAAAACATTCCAATAGGTCTTTAAGTTTAGTATCTACCAAGAAAGTGCTTTAGATAACTACATAGGATTTTGGAGCTAAAATACACTGTAAGAAACTTTTAACAGCTGCTTTTAAGAAAACATAATCTATTATAATTAATATAACATATTATTTGGATATTATATATCCAAAATATAATCTATATAATTAAAAACTCCAGGCCCAAGCTTCACAATGTGAATATTGCATTGTCTTATTTTTACCAGAATTAATATAATTCACTATTCTAGCATGTCTTTAACTCTTGGCAAAACATATCTGTTTCTTAAAATCTGAAAGTTTTCTCTAAAACCCTTTAGCAAAAGGGCCTTCTTTGATACATACCTTCTAAATATTTCAAAAGCATGTCTAGGAGCTGGAGGGATGTTGCACTTTGGTGTGGCTGACTGAGTAGGCCAGTAACCTGTTGTGAGAACCCGCACTGTGAGATCAACACCACCTAACGAGACCTACAAAGAATGAGAAGAAAAAAATTCACAAATTTAAAACAGGTTTATGTTTCACTGTCCTCACTATCCTCCTGTATTCATTGAGGGCATTCAGAGTTTCCACAAACTAAGGAAAAGAAAAATCTATAAATACTATTTTTCCAAAGCTGGACAAATACTGAAGTCATCAATATCAGAGCAGAAGACAAAAAACAGATGATATTGCAAAAATCCTCCACGTTATTCCCCAGCAATATCTAAACGCATACAAAATTCTAAAAAAGTTCTAGCCAAGAGTGAAATATCTGTCATCACAAACAAACATTAGAGAATTTTTTACTCCTTGACTCCATGCAGTAGAGCTGGGTTGCTACATGTACAAGTTCCAAAGTGACTGTTTATAAATGTTATCTGCTGCAGCAGGTAATGAACCTCAGAAACTCCATGTTAAACAACAGGGAGCTATTCCTGCCATCTCCCCCCGGACTCTCTCTCCCGTGTGTAAGTGCTCTGCATGGGTTAGGGAACATCCCATGGGTGATATCTGGATCTGGACAGCAGTGCTCTTAGCAGGTGATGAACACCTAGCTACCACAGAAGCCCTGAGCCTCACTAGGTATTCTAATTAAACTTAGTAATAGTCAACTTGTAACTGAGTATTTCCAGCTCAAGAAGGTCTAACATATTCAAAGAACGCACATTATGAACGAAGAAGAAAACAAGAAAAACACGCAAATACTTGGTACATCCATACATATCCTCTTAGGAACTCCAACTCTCTATGGCAGAGGGCCCCTCTCACCACAAGCAACAAGCTCCAGACCTACCTGGGCAGCCTGGCTAGTGGCTGCAGTGCTTCTGGACAGAGCGCTTAACTCTGCAGGGGCCACGTGAGCAAAGCAGCAGGACACGCAGCAGGGCCTGGCAGGGCCCGTGCAAGGTGGCACGTCTGCAAGGCACCTGCAGATCGCCCATTTGTCCCCTCCGAGGCGGCCAGGCCGGGGGCAAGCGCAGCGGGCGGCTGGCCGAGGGGCAGAGGCTGCTCCCCGCGGCGGCGCCCGCCCTCTGCCGGCCGTGCCAGGGCAGCGGCAGCGGCCCCAGCTGCGCTCCCTCCACTCCACGCGTCTCCTTTCAGAGACACCCACTGAACGTGCCCGGGCAGGGGCAAGGCGAGCGCGGGCTGCGGGGCACACAGCGAGCGCGGGCTGCTCGCGCCGCGCACTTACCCCGGTGGCCTGCAGGTGCTGCCTGAACTCGTCCATCGTCGTGTTGGAGATGCTCATGTCCCTGAACATGCCCTCCAGCTTGGACGTGAACTGACAGCCACACTCGGTCTGAAACACAAGAGCCAGGGTTATAAAAGCAAGTCTGCACAGTGAGCAACAGGAGCCAGACCTCCAGACAGAAGGAGCTGTCCTCTTATGGGTGAATTCTTAACAGATTTTGAAAAGTAAGTTTTGTTTTCCAGTATGCTCTTTCACCCCGGGTCTCTGCCAATATTTACCTTATTTTATTTCCATAACCTTTTATAGAAAAGCTATTCCTATTTTCTGCTACTGCTAGGATGTTAAAATCAAATCTGTATCTGACCCAATCAACATGCATGTCATCTATGTATCACTTAAAGAGAGCAGAAACCATACTTACGAAAAACAAAGTTAAAAACACGGAAACAGTCTTACCTTTAATTTAGATATCATATTTTTCTCAGAGTCATCCGAAACACTCTTGTTTGTAAGAAGCCTTCTTGCCAAGTGCTGCTTATAATAGCGTTCAAAAACATCCTTCTCTTGCATAAACCTGAATAAAACCATTGCTTTATCCAATATAGTTTCTACTTCTTGCTCTGTTAGCTGTAAAACAAAAACAAAATTGCTGTTTTTAATCTCCCATCCCCAGTGCTCTATACACTCTAGATGCTTCAAGTAATTGAGAGCAGGAATATGGTTTAACAGCATCCTATGGAGAGCCAGACAAAAGGGGCCAAACGTGAATCAATGAGCCTAAGCGCACAAGCTCTATATAAGAGAGAAAAGAACAGAGCTAAAATTGAAGAATTAAATTAATTGGGAAGAGTAGTGAGAAAGAATGGTTGGATGCATAAAATGCCTGCATAAAGACGGCAACGGAAGTACCTGGATAAACATGCTTTTTCATATATCAAAAAAGAAGAAAAAAAGCATAATTAAACCCCAATTACTAGGTGTATGGAAAGTTAGTTTAAAATGACAACTTCATTTCAAGAATGGAGTTCTTTCAAGAATCATTTTGCAAAGCCTGACCAGCGCCACAACAAATAAAATTATTACTGACCAGGCTACATCTAACTTTTTATACAAACATTCAGGAGAGTAATTCTTATTTATAAATAAAATTTACAATTTGATTTCCTAACTATAAGATGCATCCAATAATATTCTGCTTTATTCAGGCCCATTTGAGATTTAATTTACAGAGGAAATTACTGGATACTGAGAATAGCTACAAAACTAAACAGATATTAAAGCCACAGAAGAGGTTTCCAAGAAAAGTGGCTACACAACCTTCTTCAATTTCTTTTTTTTTCCCCCCAAGAGGGTGGACAATTATCTGCTACAGGTAATCCAGATATATACTGCTTCAGCGACAGGGGACAGGCTATACAACATACTGAGCTCTTTTTGTGCTTTGCATTTCTGTGAGTTTACAGTTAAAACGTTAGGTGCCCAACTAGGTTATACAACTTCAATCTGACCCAAGTTTGTCAAAAAAAAAAAAAAAAAAGAAAAGAAAAAAAAAACACCCTCTTAATTGAATTTATACTTACTCCCTTGACTCCTTTTTTCAGCTTATCATCAATAAATAACGAGAGGTACTCTGGAGACCTAGAGTTGAGGTTGAGGAAATACTCGAAGTCACCCGCAATAGTTTGTTTGAAGAGTCGGTCATTATTGAAAGATTCTTGAAGGAAGCGATCAAACCTACTCTTCAAATCCAGTAAACCCTGAAGAAAAAGAAAGAAAAAAGAAAAGGTAGAAACATTTTCACTGATTTAAAAGTGTTAACTGCAAAACAGTAACAAAAGATGAAGTCATTGTAGAGAAGACCACGTCTTCTCTATACTGCAGAGTTTCTGCAATAACCTCTACATTCCATATTGTTGAAAAGCATCACAAATTTCACTTCCATTTTTAAATGTCTGTATTTGCCACAAACATGTCTTATGGAAGCACGTTTCACATAAACTAGCTGAAACACTAGTGTCAAACACTAAGCAATTGAGTGTAATAGGCTACTCAATAAAGATTAAGAATTTAATCACCTTTGTTAAACAGGCTGCTTTAACGTATTTTAAGTTTCTAAGTTAAAGGAGTTGTTTGTCAGGCATTTTATGCCTTTAAGTAAGCCAACATTCTAAATACAGGATAGGCTTTCCTACCCTTATCTATCTTTTTAGATGATGCTAGGCACCCACTAGCTGTATCCCTACAATTAATTACTAAGAAAGCGTGAAGGGAAAACACACCACAACAACAGGGAAATTCTTACTAGCTTTTCCTCCCTGTAGTTTCTATTCAGGGACACGTTTTGCATTACAGAGCCACATATATTTCTCACTAATCTCAAGAAGTCTCTGTGCACATACAAGAGTTAGACACACACAGTAGTTCCACAGGCTTGGACCGGACCACATCCTTTGAACCAAATCATCACATTAAAAACTATTGTAATTATTTTTAGGCTTTGTACCATCTTTACTCAAAGGATAAAACAACCAGGTATAGAAGGGAAAAAACATCCTAAAATCACCTGAGCACCTTCCAAGTATGAGATACATGTACGGTTTAGATATAACCAGGACAGTATTTCAGAGGAACCAAATTTCACTTGAGAGTTAAACTTGTTTAGCTTATTACAGGTAGCTACTGCCCACACAAACTGTTTAGCTTCAGGGGTCCTGAAGTCCTAGGTTTCTGAAGGAAATATTTAAGCGTGGTTACTTAAAGAAGCCATTCAAGAGTGTACTCAAGGAAATAATAATGTTTCTTAAGAACTCACCATCTCACTTAAAGGAATGGTCTTTAGACAGGCTAAATAATGCGTATTAGAAATTTTAAATTCAAAGTAAATCCCACTATCTCTCTCTGTTTACCAAGGTTAGCTTATGTCTCCTCTCCAGGAGTACACGATCTGAACAACCTGGTGTTAAACAGGAGAAACTGTTAGTACCTTGAATTACAACAGCATTTCAACATCCCTTCAAAGAATCATCAGAAGTTTAAAATCTAATCCTCTGGCAATGCTTTTGCAATCATCTCACCAATGATGCTGGGGGCTTGGTGATGGCATGTTGCAGAAGCAGTGCTGGACTAGGGTGATGCTTTTTCTTCCTGGCATAAAGCAGCCTCCTTGTCTGTCTTCTCACTGCTATTTAAGTCCTTTAAAGATTCAGAAGAACATGACTGAGGGGCAATGAGAAGAGTGAGCTGTTTCTCAATTCACGGGTATTTTTCTCTTCTTCCATCATGTCAATGGAAGGGGAGGGTAAACCTGCTTGGGGGTTTAGCGGGAACCAAACAGCAACCCCTTCTCTAGGGCACCTTCCCGAGCTGGCTGGGTGCACACTCATTACCTGAGGGTGATCTCCATGACCAAGCACATGCAATACAGTCTTAAGCCTTCTTCAGCTTCCTTGCTCTAATCTTTCTGTCTTTATGGCAGGAAACATCAATAGTATCTTTATAATTAAGCTTTAAATTCTTACTCTGTTGAGCTGATTAAGATATGCCTTTAGGTTCATCCAGATTTAAAAGGAATGAAAATTACTTCAAAGTAATTCAGATACTTAATTTTTCCACAGCATGTAATTTTTTTTTTAAATCATATCACAAAAAGCATAAAGTAGCCCTTAATCACTCAACCTTCCCTCAAAAATCAGTAAATCAATGGGCATTCATTCTTCTTTTTAACAGTCCTTGGAGAGGTGATTCTTGTCGAAGCTTGGTAAGAAGTTTGCTTCAGCATTGCCAGATAACTAATAATCCAATCAAAAGTGTCTCTATACTCAAATGGCTTCTTGAAATAGTAACCAGTTCTAGCGAAACTACTGATTTCAAATCAAACAGTGATAACAGTAATGATGCATTAACTACTTCTCATAAAGACCTGACACTAACATTGCATATATGCACTAAAAAACTTGTTATTTAATGAATAAACATTTTTACTTTAAGTATAAAATATAGTCAAAGAAAAATCCAAACATTTTCTAGCTATTATAACAAAACAACCTCTTATTTTTCAATAGGCTCTCTATAAAGATTTTTAGGGCAAGTTTAAAACCATCTTCTCAAAGAAATGGGAGCAGAAAGATGACAGATTCCTGAAGCAGCTTGTGATCTTCATAAATTAATGCTACACACCATCACTTAGAGAGAGAGAGAGAGATGAAAAGCAAGGAAGAACACTTGCATCTTTTAAAATGCAAAGTGCTCTGCTTCTCAGGAAGAGTGAGAATGAAAAGAGAAATGTGTTATGATTTACAACATATTTACCTATCACTCATAGTTAACGTTGCTATGAAGTACTGGCACACAATTTTTGTCTCAACGATCAATAGCTAATATAACATAAAACAAAACAGATGCTGTAAAGGTGCTTGCCAACAGACACACAACTCAAGCAGGAGGCAAATACCATTTAGAAGAAACCCCAAATTTCCTAAGCATTTATATAATTAGCCTGAATGTTTTGTTTAACCAAAGCAGCTACCCTAGGCACAAAAATAAGCAAGCACTTTCCAAGCACCTTCTGTATATAAGTAACTCAAATTTCTCTGAAAACTCCAGGAATGCAGAATTTACAAAGACTAAGTATTATATATATTTTTTTCCCATAAATTTTAAGGTTTACCTGCAATTAGTCATGTAGTTAACCACAATTCTGGAGAATGTGAGACAGATGGAAGAAAATTAAAACATTTAACTACCTGAATGTAGTCAACTGGATTCTTTCCTTCTCCCTCTTCAGATACTAGTGCTTTGCCTTGCTCCCTTAGGTATGAGCTCATGCACTCGCACATCGTCTTCAGACCATTTGGCACACGGCTGAACAGCTTGTACATGCAAGCAAGGTCTGCAAACACAAAGAGTGAAATATGCAGGACACCCTCTGGGTGGTGGACTTTAACTCTAGTGTTCTAGCAAGAGACAAGGGAAGGTAAGTTTGAACACTCAAGCCCCCCCCGCCAAAGCACTCCCCAATCTTCCAGTGATGTTTGCTTTCCTTCCCCTCTGAAAACACAGGCACTGCAGCAACCACAGGAAATACAAGGGCTGTATTCAGTTCTTCTGTTTGGTGCTGTCCTCCTCAAAGGCCAGCAAAAGTTGCCGTGAAGGATGCATTGGACCTGAAGGATGGTGTATTTAAATGGTCAGCAAGACTGTGTTTTCAGAGGTATTTAATGGTGTCATTTTCAAAGTCACAAACCCCCAAATCAGATACTTTTTGTTTTTAGTTACAAGAAAAGTCCAGGTTAAAACAAAAATCACAAAAATGCTCATAAAATACTCGCTTGTTTTAAAAGTAAAACGTGGTACCATCCAAGTTTAATTCATATATGTTTTGAAGGAACAATCAGTATTTTTTTTTTACACTACTTTGTGCCATCCATCTAAAATCATGAGGGCTGGCTCAGCTTAAATGTGACTTTCCAAAAAAGCACCCTATCCTTGTACGTTTCTCTTCTATAAAATCCTATCTTGACAATCACTCTCTACCTAAACCAAACCAATGCCAACAAAACTTAGGCTAATTCTTGTGCCTTCTATGAATACTCTGCCATACCTTGCCATTTCAGTCTGAAGTCTGTTTTAACTTTTGCTATCAGTGAAAAATTAAAGTATTAGGGCATTAAGAAAAAAAAGCATGTTAAGTTAAAAAAAAGTTTATTAAAGTATCATCACTTTCCCTTTCAATACAGCAATTCCCTCTTTTCTCAAAGCTAAGAAACTGGCTGCTTTGTTATTCTGACTAGCACCTATGAATTGTGAAGCTACTTTAAGGAAAAAACTTCCATCAAATTAAATAGCAAGTGTGTTCCCATTCTCACCGCTCCAGTATAAGCTCAGTGCCCTAACTGCTTCTATGACCATGCTCTTCATCATCTATAAGATCATCTGTGCTGCCATCCTCTGTCTCACTAATCCCCCCTTAGAAGAAAACAAACCCCAGGCAAATCCCTCTTTTTCGACCACTCAGAATACAGCTGTCTTTAGAAATCGGTTTTTGCTGCTACAAGTCTCCTCCTGCAAGAGGTGGTCCTGCTACTACTACTGAGCCCCTGCCTGCAGCAACTTTCAGACCACAGCCCGAGAAGCTTCCTGATGCCTTTGGACAGGCACATGATGGAAAAGCTAAAAGCAAGACAAGGGCTTGTGGAAATAGGAAACAGTGCAAAACAGACAAGAACCTTTCTTAAAGATACTTGGTTGCCCAAGAAAGGTACCTGTGCCTGGTACTAACCACAAATGCAATATACACAGGTAGGCTTTGTATTAAGATCTCTCTAACGGTCCCTCAGGTGACGTTCTGGGATGACTGCAAAACAGAGCCACTCGAGTCGCTTTACAATTACACAGAAACCTAACTGTTAAGTTCGGGTTATGCTATATTCAAAAGCCACAAACAGTATCACAAGCATTTTTGCCTCCCACAGAACACACTCTTACCTTCTGTCTTCCCATTTTTCAGCATATGAACGAGGCCAGAGTTCTCCATTTCCACTATGGTTTTCATATGCTTGGAAATCAGCTCCCTCTCGACAACTTTCACAATTGGTTCTTCTGTTGATTTATCCAGGCAATGCATCACCCGTTCTATTTCTTCATTAATTCTAGCTTCTACTTTCTTTATATACACAGAAGCACTGTTTTCAGCTAAAAATTTCTGACTTTCCATCTGTGATTAACACAAATTAATACAAATTAATACTTTAGATTTATTTTCAGGGTAAAGGAAAAACATTTACAAGCAAGTCCAAATCAAATCCAACAATTGTCCAAATGTCCAACAATTCATATTGTTGTATTTCAAAGACCTGCATATAAGCTTGACACAAAAGACAGTTCTATTACATTTAATGCAATGACTAAGACATTGTGTGAGAGGATACATGTAGCAGGAACATAGGATTTTTCATACCAGAACAATCTAAACACTCTAGTTTCCAGTTAGCAATAGGAGTTAGAGCCACATGATCCAAAGAAAACAGAAGGATTGGGATAAAGAGACAAAAATTCCTTCTGAATTTCAGTTTATACTACATTTACAAGTTGTAAAAATCAATGTTTCTTATTATCCTAGCCAGTGGCAATGCTGAATATATTATTCTGTACCATAACTTTTATTTTGCATTAAGTTTAATTTTTGCATTGCACTGAATAAAAAGCAGAGTGCAATAACTTCTCAAAGTTGGGCAACATATGCTTCCAATTTACAAGCAAATCTAGAGATCAGAGAAGTGACAAACATAGTTCATCTTCTATTTGAACCATGAGATTGATAACTTATGCAATTTAAATCCTTTTTAACATGCTCTTTGAATTTCTATTGATTTCCAGTAGAAAATGACCAAAAAAAGAACAGCAGAATCCAACCAAAAAACTATTCATCTGACATTTTCCCTGAAACTATTACCAAAAAGATCAGGAAGTCTTTTGAAATTACTATTCAATGTTCATTCAACATCTGGATAGCCACTTGCATAGACTTAATCCCTTGACTTTGTTCATTTTATAAAGCCTTTAGCATGGACTGTATGACCTACGAATGTAGAAACTACGAAGCAAACACAGCTTCCCCACAGGCAGCTTCCCAAGCAGCCTCCCCCTTCCATCCCCAACCTGCAGCCATTTGAATCTTGCATGGCAGTAGCAGTAAAAAAACCTCTTAGAACTGGAGTTTTTTTGCTTGCAGTGCAGGGATAAACCAAGCAGCATGAAATAGGCCAAAGCAGGCATGAGACTGACACGATGACAACTTTATATCTAATCATCATTTACATCACAAATCTTTTAGCTGAATATTCTTCTTAGTTCATTTAAGCACATGCACATACACAACAAATAAGCAGCAGTTGCTTAAAAGGCCACCAATTCTCACATTTTCTAAGCAACTACAAAATAATGATATCATGCTGCTGTACCTGAAAAAATTCTGCAGACATCTCCAAAAATGGAGCTTCGAAGTCTTCTTCATAGACTGACCTTCCTTCAAGACCTAGAATCATTAACATCTGGCAAGCATTTCTTATTGCGCCTCTGCCAAAAAGTAAGTTTTTAACAACTTGAGAAATCTACATGCTTGTAAGAGAGACTACAAAACAGAGCAACAAAACTCAGAACATCAACTTTATAATACAGCATTGTAATAAAACTTAAATTGTTTGATCTATTACAGTTTTTTCAGGGGATTACATTACCAAGTTCTTTGCTTCTATTTTAAACAGTGTCACTTACAACGTAAGACACTGTACACTGTTTAAAAAATACTTAATAAACAAGTTCTACTAGCCCTGAAATCGATTAACATGTATTTCACCTAACATGAGTATATTTTGCCATACAAAAAATAACTAAAAACAGGGGTGGAAAAAAAAAAAATGATTCCACAAAGCGAATGGAGAACTGCACGTGTAGGTTAGAACTAAGCAATTGAAAAAGGAAAAAGAATTGCATGGATGAAGTTGCAGTGTGGAGTATCTTTCTTTCAAACAAACTAGAAATTAAAGTGTATTTGCAAGTTAGGCATATGGCTAAGCATACAAATACATCAATAAAATGAAATAAATAAATAAAAATAATTGCATCCAGAAAAAAATTCCACTTTCTGGCAGCAGAGGACAACATGCAGCTGCTGCCAGGAAGCATTTTTTCTTCATAAGCTGCATGTTGGGCAATCTCAGTCACAGAACTGCAGCCAAAGTAGTATGAAGTTTACACATCTCCACACCCAGCAGCTGCTCTGAAACTGGAGGGGCACAAAACAAAACAAAAAAACCCTGCAAATTTCAAGTTACTTCAGTTGCAGCATCTCAAGTGTGTGGCTACTACTACTGATCTACCAATACGGCAAGAGAACATGAGGATTTCAAGGCTCACAGATGGAAATAAACTACCAATAAAGGATTAAACTACTAGGAATGAGTAGGAAAAAAAAAGTCTTCAAAATCTAATAAACAGATTACAAGAAAATTAAACAACCCCAGAGCAGAAAAGGATAAAGGGAACAAGGGCACTTGTCCAAAGTTACTTGCTTTGTAACGAAATGCCCTGGTGCAAAGAAACAGTAGGAATATTTAAAAAAAGGTAATAACAAAAAGTTAAGTATTAAAATGAGCTTCTCTACACATTATTACATTAAAGAAATATACACAAAACTTTTCCCAGATCATCATGCACTAGCTTATTTGTGAAAAGAAACACAGATTCACGTGATGATTTGTTCATGTTGATTTGCTCTTAAAAACTGCAAAGTTTCACAGCGAGAGACATCCCCAGCCACTGACAAACATCTTACCTGTCCACAACTTCTCCTTTCCTTTCTCTTGCAATCATATCCAACAGAGTTTGTCGCAGGTGATCCCTGATACAACCATAGCGCACAACTTGATCTCGAAAAATAATCAAACCCAAATTGTAGACATTCTCCACATTATTTTGTTGCACATATACACGGTCCTGGAATAAAGACACATGCATAGAGAGCAAAAAGATTTTAAATTCACTGCACCTGTGTGATTCAAAACTGCAAGACAACAGTCATATTTATAAGGTACAGAAACAATCAAACTAATCTTCTCTTCCTTTATAAACAGAGATTATTAATGTTCTCATAGCCCATGCCGACTTACCTCAACTTCACTGTACATAGGAAAATCAGCTGAACGCCCTAAAATTCATTTTCATTCAAACTGAAAGAGAACCACGAAACTAACACAGTTTCATTAAATTCCTCCCCTTCTCCTCCCCCTAAAAAAACCAAACAACCAAACAAACCCCCTCCGTTTACAGAGTAAGCCTACACTGATTAGTAAGTGTTAGCTCCGGATTTGTGTGTGACTACCAGTACGCCAGGACAAACCCACACCCTGCACTCCTTTCAGCCAGGGGGTGGAGGAACCCCCAAGCACTGAGAAAGCTCAGGACATAATCCCAAAGAGGTATTTCTTATCCGCCCAATCCTCCTCCATTCACCCCACTTTTTGCTTAAGGTGGAGTTTCTTTCCTACCACTAGTGACAGAAAAACTTCTATTTTAAGTTCACTTCTTAGTGTACAGGAAATTGAACAAATCACATTTTGCAAAGTCCAGACACCCCAACTGGATCCCATCCATGTTGCTCATACAGCTAGTGCTGCACATAATTAAAAAGAAATATGCTCTTTGCATTTTGATTAATTCCTTTTCTATTCTTTTCTCCAGCTCATCAACTGCCTAAAAAAGCAAGACTATCAAAAAAGTTGATATAAGATACCAAATGTGTCTTAGCACATAATATCAGGCAGTGCTAAACAGCATTAACAACAGAAGAACTGGGAATTGTTAAACTAAGTATTTCTGAGATGAGCTTTATGGGTCTTTTTTGTTTGTTTTTGTTTTTCATTTTAAGGGCATAGCCGATTACCTAAACTGTTTTGTTGGAGAAATTATTAAAAACACTGCTTTAACGAAGAACAACATCCCAAGGGATGTAAAAGTTAGAAATGTTCTGTTCCTAACCAAATTTGACTGCAATAAAGTTTTCTGTGAATTTACACAGTTACAAAAACAAAACAACAAAAAAAACACGCACATGAAATTCTGCATAGGCCAAAGGTGAATGTTTGCACTGAAGCATAAAGCTCTCCCCTCACTCCATCAGTACCATTTTACGTGCTGCAGCACACCCATGAATTACCTCCACAGACTACTGAGGCCTCTGAAGCCCAGGGCGGCAGCCGGGCACGGAAGCTGATAAACCCCAGGGCGCGAGTCGCGCGCGTAGCGTCATTGTGGCAGCGCCAACCCCGGCCACGAGGCCATGGAGCATCAGCTGCACCAACCAGAAACTCTCCCACGGGCAGCGGCAGCGCCTTTTTAACCAGGCAGACCACTCTACGGCACCCAAATTAGGGCAGCGGCATTAAAGCTTCTGATATTACTAATTTGCTTACTCTGGTAACAGATTAAATTCATTATTGACTGGAAGCTCTCCCAAACAAACACCCTGGCAAGAGGGATCACCGTCTGGGAACAGGTTTGGCAGATGAGGCCAGGGAACAGGGATCTCTTCCCATGGGGAAGCAGCAGGTGGTAAAGGAAGGAGCTACTCACAGGAGACACGGGTGGAGCTTCATTACTCCAATTACTCATCAACTGCAACGCTGCTTATGCTGCAGAATCATCCTGATCAAGCAGAGCAAGTTGCCTACTGCACATCACCTAAGCCACATCATTCTGCCCCTTCTCTTCGTGGGGGCATTACTTCAACGACGTGCAGCCTTTGGAAACTCCCACCTGTGTCAAGTGCTTGGACCCCAGCCCATGCAGGGCTGGCCTAAACCGAGACACCAGCTCCGTGCACTGCCCTGAGCAGAAGGGGATGCTCTGCCTCCTTGCAAAACTGCACTTGCAAGAGCAACTGTGAATCCCTGGCAGTGTTCTCTGGCACTAAGCACACACCTGTAAGGCAGGCAGGAGTGATCACTGTGCCAGCATGCCCACAATTGCTTTAAATGTAGTTAATGAATGAACTTGGGAGGCCAGACTTCAATATAACCTCCTTTCCATAAGCCATTCCAAGGATATACACACACAGAAACTGCACAAGACACCAAAACCTGCACCTCCTGTACTCTCCCTGCATCCAGTTGCTGAATAAAAAGCTATTACAGGTATGTCTATGACACGGCAAACACAGCTGAGCCCGGGTTTCAGATACAGCCAAATGGAGTAGATGACTTCACTGCTTAATACAGGGCTACAGACCATTCCATGGATTTATAGAGTTATTACATGTATTCTGATACTAATGATTGTGGCCTAAATCTGTGAATTGAAAGGAGCAGAACTAGTTCAGGTAGATGACAAAACACAGTGGGCAGGGCCACACATATCTAAACTCAACTGTGGAAACTGAAATATCTCAAGCTGACTAGAACTGGATTTACAGAGAAAATACAGGTCACAAAACTTTAGATCTACATTATAAACTGACCGGAAAGCAGAAATTAGGGAGGTAACAGTGCAGCTGATGGTTGAAATGAAGCGGGAACACAAACAGGCACCAGAATTGGCAGAGCTTAGTCTAGAAGGAGCATTAGGATGTACATTGTTCAGCTGGGGCAAGAACTTAAGCCAGTCAAGTTAGAATTCAAGAGGACACATTCAGGAAATTACCTCCTGGTACCAAAGGAGCCATAGTTCAATATCAGTGAAACGAATGGGTAAGGAGCTCTTGCCTGATGGATAAGGTAAGACAAGGACAGGGCTGCCACTGTTCACAAGGGACTAGAAAGGCATGTGCTTCTGATGGAACTAAGCATGTCCCTAACCGTGCCTGGTGACCAAGTCCATACAGATTACGATAAATATTTTTATTTAAATAATATTAGTTATGTTTGAATAGGAATATATAAACAGGTTTTAACATAAGCATTACTATAAAACTCCATTTTGTTCAGACTCAATCTCATAAAGCAAACAATAATTCCTTACTTGATAAAGACCTAGTACCCTTAGCACAACAGATATTTAACAGATTATACCTCCACCCAAAAATGGGTATCTGAAGCACAAATCCCTTCCTTGGAGATGGCCTAGGGAAGGCACTACCCCAACACCGCTCGTTTGTTTAACAGCAAGTCCCCTGCTACTCCAGTCTGGTTTGGGTCTGCTATTTGATCCTCAATGCACTGCAGCAGAAACAGGCTACAAACCAACCTGCTCTGCAGGAAAGGGATCTGAGGGACGAACCACTTGCTGACCTCGAGAGGCAGCAGACACTGCTGCAGACACCGTTCAGGCTGTTCTGTATCGCGGAGCAGGCAACCTCCTGCGCGAAACGTTAAGGGGTCTTTGGCTAAAAATGTAAAAGCTACTGAGCTACTCCCTTAGAAAGC
Organism: Nothoprocta pentlandii; assembly: GCA_013398315.1. NCBI lineage: Eukaryota > Metazoa > Chordata > Aves > Tinamiformes > Tinamidae > Nothoprocta > Nothoprocta pentlandii. The sequence goes on along the minus strand of VZSG01000014.1, from coordinate 3,126,304 downwards.
TCTGGTTTCCATCTTCTGATGTCTCTGCAAGCTCACCACTGGCTGTGTTCAGTTATTCTAATGATCAACCGTTCTTTCAGGTATTATTCCTGTCTGATTTTTCCATTTAATTTGTCCAGATGCAGCTATAAACAACTGATTTGTGTTTGTTCTCCACAAACAGATTAGAGAATTTCTTGTCAGGAGAAGGAACTCAGATGCTGAAGAATAACTGAAGGCATTTTATCAAAAGATCATCACACACAAAAAAGTACTCCCTGTGTATGTAATGTGTAATGTATTCTCACCTCCCTTCTAGGTCAAGTGTACCTTTTAAAGGCCATTAGGCATCACCTGTTGTCCCCAAGGATTTTATACTGACATTTTAATTATTCTGTAAAAGATGATCTAACAGAAAAAAGACAGTACTTAAATAACATCAGATACTCAGCTAATAAGAATGTTAAAAGTAAGAGCAAGAGCTTTTGACCACTGTTTTTAATGAGAGTTCTTCTAAGTCCAATTCTAATCAAATTAGCTAGTTAACTGATAGGCAAAACTAAGCTCTAGAAATTAACATGTTAGCCAATTACTTTTTTTTAAAATTCCTTCTCCATCTGTTGGCAGTCATAATATTTTTTTTCTATAGCTAAGACTTTTTCTAAACAGCATACAAGAAGGCACTCTCCTACACCCTCAGCGCAGGCATATGGTTCTGTATTTTAAACATTAACCTACTAATCTGAAGCCTAATATAATTTAGGCATAATACTCTAAGGCCTACTCTCCTACTAAAAAACAAACAAACAAACAAAAAAAACCCCAACTTTTACAATTACAACCATCCAACCAAAGATGATATGCTCATCTGTCCCCAATTGTCCCCTCAATTCTGTCCCCAGGATTATTTTCAGGAATTGCAAAACTCAATCATTGTTAATTCAAATGCATCTTTCGAGCTACAGTCAAAGACAGAAGCCATAAAGATGCAAGTTGAAATAAGAATGGCATTTCTCACACACCTGTACTAACTGCAGAGACAGACTGCACGTAACAGTGCATGACAAGGGATAACAGCAACTTCAGTGGAAGGTTGCAAACGTAATAAGTCAGTTTAGGACAGTATCTTAGTGTAACAAGTCATAGCTCAAGGGAAGTTAAAGAAATAATTCAGATGGATCACCAAGTCATAAAAAAAAAAAAAGCTGCCTAAGCTGAAGTAATTATTTGTTTATTCCTCTTTGGCTGCTGAAAGCAGCCTGTAAGTGACGGCAGAAAAGTGTTTTTTTGGAATTAACTTGGTTCCAGCACCTCATCATTCATACACGCATGTTTTTAGTAGTCTCTGTCCAAGATAATTGTTTCTCAAAGGATGTAAAGTACACCTTTAAAGTACAGGGACAGAGTCACCGTCCCTGGCAGTGCTCAGGGAACGTGCAGATGAGGCGCTTAGGGGCACAGTTTAGCAGGCAGCATGGTGAAAGGCTTACAGTTGGACTCAATGATCTCGAAGGTCTTTTCCAACCATAGTGATTCTGTGATCTTGCTTTTCATTCCCCCACATCATTTGTTCATGTATGAAAACGGCATCACCTTAAATATGTGAAAAAGCAGAATCCTCAAATACTCACCATATACATCAGAATGTCTCTAATCATCACCATGGCTGTTTGATGATCATTCCACGCTTGGTTTAGTGTCTGTAGAAAGTTGTTATTCAAGGAGTTTAGCACATCTTCTCGCACCTTTCACAAAAAAAAAGAGAATGTCATGGAGCCAAATCAGTTTCTTCTGCATCATTTAAATATTCATAAATCTTGCTTAAAAAAGACACACAAATAAAAACAAAACTCCAACTTTGCTCCTCTGTTATCCTGAATATCGTAAGTTCAGTTTCCAGGTGTTTCATGTTTTACTTCAACAGAGGAAAAAGTACAGCTTTACATCAGTCAAAGCAATACCAAAACACCATACAGAACCAAATAATCAAGCATATTATCTTTCAAAGTAATATCTCAAGTCTCAAACGTTACAAATAATTTTATATAACTTCTTGAAGCTTTAATTGCCTGTGCTATAATATGCTGTAATGCTTCAATTAAATCTTAACTTCACTAACACAAACCATTTCAGAATATAGGGTAGTACTAGTAAATACTACACACTGGAACATGTATAGGGAAACATGTGCAGGTACAAAATTGGTCATGATATTTAGTAAAACATACCAAGACAGTATAAAACTGCAACAAACAACAGTCCTGATAAGTAACCTTCACTTTTTTTTTTCACCTCATTATTCTATGACAACACTTCATGAAAGATAAAACTCTAGAATTTCTTCCAATAATGACAAAAATAAAAATTTTCAAGGCAAGTCTGACGAAATGTTTCCTGCCCCTCTTTCAAATGCAGGTGGGCCAACGGCCTGCAGAGTGGGAGATGACACTAGAAGCAGCATCACGGGCTCCAGCCCCAGTCAGGGAGGTGCAGAGGGACGTGGCTTTCAGGCACACGCGAGGCTGACACGTCTAGGCAGGGCTCTGCTGGAGCTGCTGCAGCTCTGCAACGCTCTCCTCGCACAGCTGGGTTTGCAGCTGTACGCACAGTGATCTGAGCATAAACGGGGAGACGATTCTATGGCTTAAACTCTGCACCTAAGAAGGTAAATGGTTCAATAGGCAAAGATTTTATACAATTTCTATTAAAGACTTGTGGCTGCTACTTTATAAACAAGCAGCTTGAACACCAGCAGTTGTAAAGTTGGGCTTTTTTTTTAAAAGTTAACAGAACTGAAGTCACTGAAGTTCCCTTTAGCGAGAAGGAAAGGAAGGAGAGGGAGCTGCCTGAGGCAGGAGCACGGGGATGTCGCACACCACAGCACAGCGCACGGGGCCACGGCCGAGCCCCGTGCTGCGCTCAGGTAGCCGCAGCCGACGGCAAGGCGAGAGCAGAGGCTAAGGTGCAAAGCTCTCAATCCAAGCTGATATTTAAGGGCCCAAAACACCCAACCTGGCTCCTGGTCATCAACGCACGTGCAGAATGATCTACAGTATTTAACTGTAAGCTTTTCACAAGCCACCAAGCCCACAGTTAAACACCCCATGCTCCTCTAACTGCATTTCTTGATACAGAAATCCCTTTCCTCATGACAGCAACTACATCAAAACAATCAGCCAGTTGATTCTAAGATTTTATTTCAATTAGAATCAGGAGCAATTTATTCTTGTGCTCACGCAAACATTGTGACCACGCAGCTTCCCCACATGCGAGACCCAAAGTATTTTGACAGTCTAGTCTTCCAGCTTCATTAACTTGGGATACCTAATGCTCAGGTCACGGCCACTGCATCACCTTCCATTTAACTGCCAACACAGACATCCTGTCTCTTTCTGTCCCATGCACATGCTAGCCTACCCATCCTGGTCCCATAATTTAGTACAAAAATTCAAAATATGAATTCTCAAGATAACTTTAAAAAAGTGCTTCTAGTGTGACTCCAGCTACCTGCCAATATTGTGAAGAACTGAGGAGGATTTTTACAGAGACAGCCTGAATTTCTTGTTCTGCTGTCAACTATTTTCAACACGACAACCAAAGCAGACAACTCCTTCTGCACAAACTTCATCTGACAGAGACAGGCTTCAATATGCAATGAATGAGATACCAACCAGACATAATCCCAACACACAGGCTCTACTCTTCTTTGCCAGACAACCTCCCACCACAACCATCTTTCTGCACAAAAATCGTTCTGTTCCCCTACAGAAATACAGCACCTGCATTTCCTGTGGAGATATATTTTATTCTGTACACTAGATGCCAGCACCCTGGATGCACTTGAGCTAGTCACCTTCACAAGTTCTTTTCTTATTTCCTTTCAAGGTCCAAAAAAGGCAGATGAGGAAAACGGAGCTTCCTACCCGTTTTGTATAAGTCAGGTCAGGAGCACTTCCCTGCAGATGCCCTCTGTCTGATTTTTTTTTTTTTTTTTTTTTTTTTTTTTTTTTTTTTTTTTTTTTTTTTTTTTTTAAATCCTTTTAATAAAGCCAACTTACTAATTTTGTCTGTGCCCGTCCAACAAATGGGCTGGGTGTCACACTGCCCACATTCCCCAAATTCCTGGAGCAACCAAGATGATGGTTTGGTGCAGTCAGAGAATGACATGCGCTATTACGTCTCTAACTCATATCCTCGTCCTAGTACAATTTGCCCTGTCTTGAAATTTTTGTCTGCCTGAAAATCAGCTGTATCCTAGTGTAAACAGGAATGCGTATGGGCTGGAAGGAGGCAGGATGTCTGCGTACTAAGAACTGAAGCAGGCAAATAAAAAAATCACACGTAACGAGCTGCAGCAACCTGCACCCACGTCGACTGCAAAGTGCTGACAGACACTATTCCATTATTAGAGTATTATTAGACAAACACAGCATAAAAATAAAACATTTTCACAGTGCAGAAGGCTACTTGCATGTACTCCATAAACTTACACGGGCAAAGCAGGAAGCACAGCATGGCACAAACCATCTGCCTTCATGGCAACTCCCTGCTAACACCGACCAACCCTTGCTACACTTACAAGTCTGCTTATAGTTTTCAGTTTGCTCAAAGTTTCCTGAAATGTTCAGCACTGCTGAACAACCTCCTCCTTGCTTTCGGGAAACACACCAGGATGTTGCAGGACACACACAGCCCTGCTCCTCCGCCGCAGGCTTCTGGTAGCAGCTGCCATTTATCCTGCCTCAAGCCTGTGCCGCGAGGCCAACCAGCAGCTTCACTGCACCAACAACTATTTCACCTATTAAAATCCGCCACGGGATTGAAAATAGCACTGTCCAAAGTCAAAGTTGCAAAGTCAAGTACCCTTTGAGAAACATAACGCTTAATTTCCAAACGCAGAACACAAAGATGCTCCATAATCACCCATCAGCATTACTGAAAAAATATACTGTAATTCACAAAACATGGTAGTCATAAAATGACATCTTTGGTGGAAAGAATGACTTGCAGTGGTGTGCGGGAAAGAATATTTGCTCTCTGCTGTCAAGAAGGAAGGCTTTCAGAAAGGGTTTCTGCCCTTCCAAAGCCTTAAGAAAAAAATCAGTCTGGAAAGTGTTCATCAGCAGTATGTTGCTTTCTATTAGCTGAGCTCGAAGAGATCTCCACACTCGTGTCTCTGAAGCCGTCCGTGCAGGGCTTTGCGGGCATACCCAGCTCACTAGGCCTGTCCATATACAGTCTACCAAACAAACTAGTAGATTCATAATTTATACACAGCCTTCTTATATTTGCAGAAATAAAATTTTGTTTAAGACTTTTGTCTCCCTTATTTTACACTGAATATGACATTAAGGAAACACAGCAAGCGTCTCCCCCATCTCTAAGAACAGTACGCCAGTATATTTTTCAATTCCTTTAAATAATTCTCTGCCACGTATACACAACGCAGACTTAGGGCACAGCACTTGCTTTCTTACAGCGTCTGCACAGAGGCGGCAGCAGGAATCATTCAGTCACATCATCCCCAACACTGTAACAACTGGCTTGCCTGGCCCAAGCCTAGGCAGGAGAGAGGCAAGAGACAAGGCACCTCCTGAACAAAGCTCTGTATTTATTAGTTATTCATCTTCTAGGAAAACGAAAAACAAATAAATAACAACCAAAAAAAATTTAGGTAGTCTGAAAGATAATACATGAAAAGCTTAATTTTCAAGTTTAGTAGATCTGTTGCTTTAACAAATTTACTAACACTTCCCCAGAAACATCTGCTTACTCCCACAGCTGCTGCCCTTTGAATGAAAGGAGAAAAAATAAAATAACATAAACCCTCCACACCCAAAACCACAAAAATATGGTGGATTCCAATTCGTGCCGACTTTCGGGCAGTTTTCCACTCCTTTTCACTCTCCGCATAATTTCAAATCTTGACAAGGTTTCGGGAGGTCACTGCGGGGAGAGGAGGATGCAGATGGGGGTCTCGCACTACCCGCCTGGCTCCTGGCACAGCCTAATGGTCCCGGGGTGACTGTCCCTGCGCAGCAGCTCCCACGTCTATTCCTGCCTGCCTGCTTCACAGCCCCTGCACAACCATCTCCTGATGGCTGTTCAAAAGAATTAAAGTTATATGACATTTTATACTTGAATTACGGCAAAAGGCTTTAGCACTTCTTACTCAATACCCTTTTTAAATTTAATTTTACACGTACTATGCTTTAATAATAATCCCAGACCCAAACAAGTGTAACGTCCTTATCCTGTGCTAAATGCCAGAGTGTTGAGGACAGCTCGTTCCTGTTAGTGATGCAGAGGAAGCTCCCTGGCTTACTACCTATATCCTGTGCACTTACACTAACCACGTATGCACCTATCACTTTATTTACAAATAAACAGACTATAACAGCAACACATGGTATTAAGCTTTCTTGTTTAGATGTTAAATAATTTTCTACTTTAAAGTGTTTAGTTTCTTTCCAATAAAAATACTGGGCGAGCAGGACTTTCATCTAGCAATTAAATGGGTATAAAGCAAAAATAAAGTTCTTGCCTACGCTACACCAAAAATAAACTCTAACATTCCAAACTCAACAAATATTTGGAAAAGCATCTGAATAAATACACTGCCCCTACCTAGGCTCTGCATCCATTCTTGATTACCGAGCAGGACTGCAACGCTGCAGGAACGGAACTTGCTTGCAGAATAGCAACCAGCAGATGCTGAGGGCAAAAGGCAATTCGGCTTCGAGGATACCAGAGAGCCCAAAGATGGGTTTGGCTTCTCTGCAACACTGCCCTGCTCTCCTTTACTAACCACTCACCATTTCTGACATTTTCACTTTGACAAAAGTTTATGGGTTTCATTAAACAACATTTTACTTGGCAAAATTCTTCCTGCTCAAACTCGTGTATCCATTGTGCTTTCAATATAACTTTACAAAGACTGGTAAATAGAATACACGTAGTAAATAACAAAGGGAACTACCCTTGGAAATAGCCACCGAAAATGAAGATTACTTTAATTTTTTGTTGTAAAACACATGATAAAGAACAGTTAAACATTGTTTTATCTGTCTTACAATTGGTACTTCTGAAATGCTACATCATGATTGTGTCTGATATTATTCTTAATAAGCAATAAACTTTTTTTCCATGCTTCTGGCTATATCTATTCCAACACAACATTCTTAAAGAAACTCCAAAAAGAAAAAGTAGCTTTGAATCTAACAAATATTCTACAGAAAGTTCTCCCCCTCCACCCCCCTCCCCCATAGTTTTCAGGACTTTAAGGAAGTCACTCTTTTTCCTTCCCTCTCCTGGAAAGATTCAACTTACAGGTGTGCATCACCAGATACCTGATCAAGTCAGATGTTTTAAATTAATGGCATTTAACTACAGACACTCAATATTAGGCCTTTTCATTTAAGAAACTACTTCAACCCTTTGCACTTTCTCTGAGCTTTTAGTCATCCATTTTTATCCTTTCCAGAGATACCCTTTGATTAATCATGTTAAAGATCAGAGCATCAGAGAACAGTTTTTAAAAGCATCAGATAAGGAGCATTCAGTATCACAAAGATTTTCACTACATCAAATTCCTGTGAAAGCCTCTCAGCCACTGCAGTGATAGGACAAACTCACAGCATCTTCAGCTCTCTGTCCATTTGACACAACCAGTGCTCCAGAAAAATGAATTTTGCATATGGATAATTTAAATAGGCAGAATAGCAACAGTTTGCTCAAATCTCAAAGTTTGTATCAAAAAGTTTAGTGTCCTAAATATTCTCAAGCATATGTGTAAAAATAAGTATACAGAAGGCACAGAAAGCCTCAATCATTTGCCATATTTTATATGAATAGATTACGAATGCACATATTTTCAAGACAAGTACTTGAGAGGCACTGATGTGCTACAATTATATGAGAGCCATAAATTATCTGGCTACTTCATATATGATACTTCAACTCATGCAAACAATAAAAAGTCCCATACTCAAAGCATTTCCTGGACTACAGCTCTTAAAATTAGAGTTTTAGAAAAGAAATACTCTTCAATTGTGCCACAGCAGCAACATACTTATCTCTGCATAGTAACAGCAGCAACTCCATTTAGTAGGAACAAAACCTATTTCTACAAAGAATGGATTGGAGATTTATGTAATCATTCAAGAGACATGATTGTGCATGGCTTTCCTAATCAAACCTTGCAATAACAGCCCAAAAATCTGACACTCGATCTGGGATGGACCAACAGCCAGCACAGACACTCATCTGACCTTGGAGACAGCAGGTAAGGTTTTTGCTGCAAGCAACTTCCCCAGATCTACAATCACGTTATCTCTTAAGTATTATGTGAGCTCTGAAATGATGAGGTTTAACTTCATTTAAATAATATACTTATTCATCAACACTAAACTTTTCCTCCCAAGACAAAAGAGGTGCAGGTCCATCATTTATCACGAGATAGGAAGAGCCCTTTTTCTCAGATGTTTCCTCAGAAATGTTTCTGCATGTCATTTGGACTGAATTACACAGTTCTGAAAAGGCTGAACTGAGAGAATGCAGACTACTCCGGACTTTTGTTGTTGCTGAGCTGATGCTTTCGCACACTGCCTAGCACCTCTTTAAACAGTGTAATCCCAGCACAACTCTTTCAGTAAACTGTGAATTAGTTCATCAGCCCATAACAAACAAGTTTTTACGGTGGTATTTATTTTGTTCCACAGACGAAAAAAACCTGACTGACTGGAATGCAAATCCAAACTTTATCTGAGAAAGTCACAAAATGCCACTAGAAGGCCGCAAATCTTTTTGAAGAATCTCAGATCTCAGCAGCAATGTTTCAGATAAAGATGCTTCCTATTTTACTTTCAGATACTTTCTATGGTCCACTTTCCATCAGTAATTTACAGCAAACAGAATCTGGAAAATGAAGTTATTTAAGCTTGAATCTAGCTCTAAACTTTTGAGCACAGCAATATGACTTTGACACAAGGTAATATAACAAAGCTAGATTTTTGTAAAATAGACCACTATTCTGAATTCTTCTGTATAAGTAAAATACTCAATTTTAATTCCCAAAATTACATACCTTGTTTATGAGATGCTCAGTGACCACTTCTCTTAGTCCAGTGTAGAGTTTCTCTCCATGTTTATGCAACACCATAGTATACGCGTTCCTATATAGCTCCTCAAAACTGAGACCACTATTGTTCTTCCGCTGGATCTCCTGGATTGCATTTTTCAGGAGATCCCAAATGCTGTTTACATATTTCTCGTCCATGGTCATCTGTAACATTAAAACAACAAAAAAAACACAGTAAGTGTCTAGAATCAAGACAGACCAGAGCAGCAATCACAGCTGCTCCCTGCCGCCCGCAGCAAGGGCTTCTGCCACCTTTGGTTCCTTTCAACATCTCCAGATTTCTCAAACTTTAAAAAAGACGGCGTTGACAGAACTCCTTCCTGAAACTCTTGCTGGTTATGAAAAGCATCACTTGAAAGGGTTGAACATTTTCTCCTTTTGATGTGCTAGTCCACAGAATGCAATAGTAAAGTATGGGCAGCATGGAGAGGGGAGATCATGACTGTTGTTATCCTCTTCCCTACTTTTACTTTTTTTTTTTTTTTTTTTTTTATTGTTTTTTTTTTGTTTTTTTTTTTTTTTTTTTTTTTTTTTTTTTTTTTTTTTTGCAAAAGATGATGATCAGTTAATTTTCCTCCCATGTAACACTGTAGTTGGTACCTTATAAACCATCCTGCAACACTGACCTGCGTAATCAGGTTTCAAACTAACTCGTGCAATAAAAGACAATAATGTCTGACAAAGTCAGCAACCTGACTAGTTATCAGCTTGAGCTAACGAGGCGTTTATTTACAGAACCTCCTTAAGGGCCCAGGTATTAGGTGCCTCCTGCAGAGATATTTCAGTGTACATGAACACATAGAGGTGATACCAGAGGGGCAAAAGAAATCTCTAAAAGCGCCAGCTGTACAGAACATATTTCTATTGCACAAAGATTAAATGATTTCCTAAAAGACAGACATCAAATCAAGCAGAATGTGCATCTGTGAGCTACACAATATGTACATTAGTAAAAACACCAAAGAGAAGTTTAGCGAAAGACAGAAGCTCCACAAAAATTCTCAATATAGCAGCAAAACCATTTTGTCTTCAGCGATGTATCATGTAGCATAAATCAATTTATAATTGCACCTTGTCAAAGTTAGTTGTCAAAGAGGCTTCAAAATATGATGCTTTCTGGATAAAGCTGCACCTGCAGCAATTGCACAGGCTCCATAAGGGCAGCAACAGGATGTGTGTGTGTGCACGTGCTACTGCCACCACACAAAGTTTATGATATACTCAGTGATAGGCACCTGAGAAAAACACATTTTAACTATTCCAATTTAAAAGGTATTATTTAAAAAGTTAAGTTCATACAAAAATACATTCATCTAACATTTTACACCTAAAAAAATAAAGCTACTACTCCCAGCATCACTGTAGAAAAAGAAAATATCCTCAAGTCAACACATGTCTTCAAAGCAGCCTCGAATATGAAAGCAGAAAGGAAGAACTGAGTAAAGAATTGCATGACACTAGAGAGGACAAATGTGACCAAAAGTATCCTATCTCTTGGTTCCCTCTTTTTCCACCTGAAAAACACTAAGGGAAGGATGGAAGGAAAGACAAGGAAGACTAGATTTGCCTGCATTTGTAATCAAAGGCAACAATGAATAGAACTTTTTTTTTTTAAATTAAAAACACACTTTTAGATTTAATTTCAGAATATCAAGTTTTCTAGGCACTATAAATGGAAGTAAAGCTCATATTAAGGTTGATTTGCTCCCTTCAGGGAGCACATGGTAAAGAAAATCAAAACAAGCCACATACTCTTCGCTTCTTTTACAGTCTTTGAGAGTTTCAGTTAAGATTAAAGGTTTTCGTGATTACAAACAACAATAACAAGAAATTCCTACAATTTACTACTACACTCTCCAGATACCAGAGCTATTAACCTACTAATCTGCATGTCTCTGAAACCTAAGAGTTATGTCAGTGTGCATCTAAACACAAGCAACCCGCAAACACTTGGGAAAATCCTTAGCTTCCATTCTCCCTAAATCAATACTCCAAAATAGCAAAAGAAAAATGATGGAATTGCTAAGCTTTTTTTCCTGCCATCTATGATAAAGAACGATTTTTCATTTTAATTTGCATTTGATACATTGGTGCCTCTTCAGGGAAATAATTTTCTAAGGCCTTCCTGAACAAGCAATTTTACAAGTACTGATAATGAAGGCAACCATTTAATATTGCAAAGTGCAATTAAAGTAAAAGCTTCTCAGGTTTTATTAAAAGAAAGGCTTTATTTTCAAAGAAAGCACAGAGTTAGGGCAACATTTATCCATGGTATTTCTCCCCTTGCTAATCACACAAATCTCTCAATCAACATGACAACCTTTTTATCTGAATTGCAATTTAATTGCCTTACCACATTAAAAACAAAATAAACAATCAAACAAAAACCATGATCAGTATAAATTAGGCAATCACAGATGACTAGTTTGAGGAGACACTGCAGCACTGCTCTTTCTTTTGCAGTTCCTCATGAAACATTTTTATCTGTTGCATGAGTAGCACACCTAATAATTCAGATCCATTCACAAAACAGTTAAACTGTTCATTACTTCTACTTTTAATCCAAAGCAATTAAAAAAGGTTGCAAGACTTTCTGCAAACTCACTACACACAAACACAGGGCTTTCTGCCACTTACAGACTTGCTTTATGCTTTACATTAATAATATCCATGTGGTTTTCTGAGAAGCAAATTTGCTAACGTGCTCGGGCATTGCGTTCAAAGAGTTGTCTTCTGAAAAGCATCAAACTTGTTTTCTCAGCAGTGACTTCCAGCCAATCACAAATCCCTAACATTTTAAATAACTGCACTATATCAAATAATAAGTAAATCTTTAGAAAAAAATGTTATATTTTCTCTGAAAACTTTGAAAAATTGTCTGCTTTGGAACAGAGAAGCTGCTCCTCTGTCATTATCATCTAAAAACTCCTAGATTATTTAAAATGCAAGTTCATCTCTGTTCCCAGTCTTAGGTCAGGCTTGCTGACCTAAGATTTCCCCAAAACTAAACTAGATTGAGATGCTACTTCAAAATCTGCAGAACAGCTTCTCCAACTCCGCCGTTAAAAAGCTTTGACCCTCATCTGCAGTCTGATCCAGCAGATTGATTTACGCTACTCTAGGTTCCTACAAACTAAGTGATCCACTTTCATAAACCTGATTACAAGATCAGAGCCTACATGCAGCTCCATGCTCATTCCCAGACTGTAAACTCTTACGGTTGTATTTTAAAATCAAATCGTGTGGTTTTCATGTTTGTGAACCCAGATTCAGAGAGACACAATGTTGCCAATACCTAAATACAGGAAATGCATTCACTTACTTCAATGTATCTGAAGATCACCTTGCTTTGGAAATGCAAACAGGGGCAAGTTTGGTACTAGCGGCAGTCACGGCTGTTCAGCTTGGTAAAAAAGCATTAGTTGGGAAAGTTCCAAACTTCACTGTCCTAATGCTAATGATGCAAAGACGCAATTCAAACAAAAATGTCTGAGCACACAACTCAGCCAAAGTGTATCTGGGGGTAATTAGGCCATAACTCACTGTACACAAAGTACTAGAGCTTTATTTTAAAAGACTAGAGTTTCATTTTAAAAGTCCGCAAAGAACAGAAAGGATGCTCTTCCACAGCACTGCCTCCACACAGGTTCAGCCACATCTAAGCCCTTTCTTCTGTCCAAGCTATTAAACCACAGGTGTCTGTCCAACCTATTAAAACTGTGACAGACTCATTTATCACCATCACTCTATTGCAATTATCTAAAGAGCTAGACCAATAGATAAAGCTAACAAGAGTCCTGAATATGCCTCTTATGACTCTTAGTGACTCCTATCACTCTTAGTGACTCCTTCCTAAGAGCCAACATTACTGATATTACCTTTCTGGAATAACTTCATCAGCACTCCCTAAATCAAAAGGTGCTACCAGCTAGATGCCAAAGTCCAGGTACTAACACACATCCATTCACATACAACAGTATTGGCTGCCTTCCAGTTGCACAAGTCAAAGCTGCACAGGAGGGAAGCAGGAAGATCAGGGCTTCCTGAGCAAGACTGAGCTACTGAAACTGCCAGTCTTGGTCCTCAGTCTGAAACACACCAGTGAAGATAACCATGAACTTGTGGCTGTTGCTGTAACAAGGTATTTGTTTCCCCCGACTTTCACATCCGCACTCAGAAACAACACTGAAACCCCCAGATTTAGCAGAACATGAAGTATATCTACCACTGGAAACGCAGGTATCTTTGTATAGGCACAAACACTTTGGAGGTTAATTTCCATTCTGTTCAGCTTTTCCAACAACGTTCCCCTTGAACGCAAGCTCATTTCATATTCTTCTCAATTTAAGTTGTCTTTTGTTCGTTTTGCCTTTACGCTGTCAAAGCTGTTGCTTTCTCTTAGAACCCAAGCTGGCAGTGGCACGAGGTGGAGGCAGTTAAGGAGCAAACCGCTCAGAACCTACTGAATTCTTGACTGTTTATTCTTACTGGGAGTAGCTACTTAGCCCTAAGGAAGGGGCAGGAGAGAAGGGAGGAAAAGGTAGTAAGTGACCTTCCGAATCTCTGTAAGAGGATTCACAGACAGGATACAGGAGACATACGGACAGGTACTCGCAAAAGCAGGGGCACAGCTTCTTCCTGCAACCAAAATTTCTAGACAAATTCTGTAAAGTTCTCTTAAACATCTCACGCCAAGCAGGTCACAATTCTCAAAAGTCGTAATACTGCTACTCAACATGTTTCTTACAGACTAGCTGCAGGATGCTTTTGGCCATTCTACACATCAGCAAGTAAAACAGTTTAATTCAGGAACGATCCCAGCAGAGCAACGTTTCGCAAAATTGTGCAGAACACACCCGGCACGTGGCTCGTTTTTTTCCACCGCATCCTTCAGGTCTAGTGCTCCAGAGCACTGGAGTGACAAGTGCCTGTAATTACAGGCTGCAAATGTTTATGCTCCCTCTACCTTGAAGGAAGTGAGTGGATACCAACAATTAAAGTTAGTTAGTAGCCTTCTGAGTAAACATTTGCTGCTAGTAATTGCAGCCTGTTCTGTCCCCTCTGTCCCCTGGGTGGGAGGACAAAGAGCTGACTGCTGCTACCTAGACCTGGGCTGTCCCGGGGGTCCTGACCTGCAGCCCAGGAGACACAAAACCAGCAGTCTTCATTTCCATTCCAAGAAAGGGACTTCATCAGGACTGTATTCAATCATCTGTTACACAAGAGTTAGCATCCTTTGCCTTGGTCCTTCATCCCAGATGAAGGTAAATCCTGGACGAGCTAATTCAG
>VZSG01000014.1:3020876-3101433 GCA_013398315.1 Nothoprocta pentlandii | reverse complement strand
CGGGGCGATGCGGGGGCGTTTGCGTGCTGCGCCGTTCGGTTCGGTTCGGTTCGGTTCTGCTGTGTTTTGTTCTGTTGTGTTCTGTTTTGTTTGCTTTGCCCGCCGCCTGCCGCCCTGCCCCGTTAACATCCTGGCGCCGGCGCGTGCGAGGCGCCCTCGTTTTGGGGTCAGAACACGGGATTTCGGCGGCGGGGCGGAGCGGAGCGGAGCGCGGCGCCTCCCTGCCCCGGGCGCCGCCGTGCCCGCGCTGCCCCCGTGACTCAGGCGGCCCGAGGCGCCTCCCGCCGTGACGCGAGGCGGCCGTTTCCCCTTTATTTATGTTTCGCCTTTTGTGTTTTTCCCCCTGTCGTGACGGTACGTGCCTGGGAAATGAGCCTGCCACCCGAGGCAGCCCGCCCAAATATAGGTGGCTGGAACAGGGCCCTTGCAGCGGAGGGCAAGGGGGTTCCGGCGGCGTCGGGAGCGGTGGGGCTGCACCCCGGGCAGCTGGGGACCCCGAAGGGCAGCGAGGGCCCACGGGGACACGCTGAAGGCCAGGGGACAGACACGCTGAAGAGTGAGGGCACAAAGTTGAGCCTGGGACAGAGCCTGCTCCGCTGAGGCTGCCCCAGCGCCACCAGGAAGAGGTTTCCCTGTAGGCACTCACACCGCTCCGAGCCCCGGGCATCCGGGTGTCCGTTTTCCAGCATCACAGGATGGTTGAGGTCGGAAGGGACCTCTAGAGATCATCCAGTGCGGCCCCCTGCTCCAGCAGGGACACCCAGAGCACGGGGCAACCGGCCGCATCCAGGCGGGTTTGGAGACCTCCAGAGCAGGAGCCTGCGCAGCCTCCCTGGGCAGCCTGTGCCAGGGCTCGGGCACCCTCACAGTGAAGCAGTTCCTCCTCGCATGGGGATGGGACTGCCTGGGTTGCAGCTTGTACCCATTGCCCCTTGTCCTGTCGCTGGTCACCGCTGAGACCAGGTGTCCCGCGGGTGCCATCCTCTGCTGCAGGGGCGGCCTCGTTTTGCCACAGCCCCTTCCCCTCCAGACCGCGTGTTGCTGCGCAGGATTGTTTTTTCCTTAATCTCCTAATCAGAATTAAGTATACGCCTAGAGATGATGTTATATAACGGCGGCACAGTAAACAACGATTGCAGGCTGGCTTTGCAACACCAGCCGGCCCTGCTCAAAATACGAGTTCAGTGAACGCAGGTGAATCAGAAAGGATGCGGCGAGGACAAAAGGATTGCGCTTTATCAACCCGGCTTCCATATTGTTTCAATATAATCTGCATATTATTTCTCCTCTTAAGTATTTCCTTTGTCAAATGAGGGCAATATTTTATCTAGATTCTGCATATTTTTTTTTTCCTATAACAATGAAGATCAAGTCTTTTGGAAAATTATAATTTTGACTTGTGAAAACATCCCAAAACCAAAATTAAAATTTGTCCGTTTTGAGCATGCTGCAAGTGTGCGTTGCAGCAAATTCAGTATTGCTTTGGAAATGCAAAACTCTCCCAGAAACTGTTTTAGGAAACTGGCATTTCTTCATTCCAAAAAGACGGGGGGAAACGCTGAAATGAACGTTCACGGTACCCCTTACTGCTGGCTGTCTCAGATAACGTTTTCTAATTGCTGCTTTGGTGCTTCCTCTGGTCCTGGTCTTTCACTCCCGGCAGCCCCAGGCCATCGGCCTCTCGCCTCCTGCTCCTGCTAAGACACATATTTATCCAAGGGCCTGGAAAGTGCCGAGTCACCTTCGCCGCTGTCAGCCCAGCACCGTGTGCTGAAGTAAAAATAAAATTACTCTCACCCCAAGTTCCCTCAATGCTCATGCCAGCATTAATTTTACCCTCGGAGTAAGGGTAAAATTTAGCCTCTAGATCTGACGCTCAAGGATACGCACGGTGCTGGGGTTTGTGTTTAATTATTATGAGCTGCGGTTGCTGTCTGGGACGTCTCCCGCTGCAGGTTGGTGGCCCGGCAGGAGATGCCTCCTCCTTGCAGCCTTGGGGTCTGCCCTGTGATGCCCCTGCGTGCAGACAGCGACTCTCTTTTCAGCACGAGCTTTCTCTTTCCATGCATAGTCTCCAAAATAAAGTTCTGGTCAAAATTAGGGTTGCGCTCACCAGAAGATCTATTTCAGTTATGTTAATGTCAATTATACCCCGGTCAAAACAGACGGATGAGCGGAGGAGGCTGGATTAGCACAGGAAGAGCTAGCCACCCTGTAGCGCTGATTTAAGAAGAGAGAAGCTTGACACACACACAGTATCCAAAGCTGCCATTCACCTTCTTTTTCCTTTTTTTCCCCCCGAGTGACTGTTTTCCTTGGTAAGGCTCGGTCATGCTCCGCTGAAACCCAGAACCAATAATATCTTGCAGAAAGGCAACACTTCCCAGCACTCACACGTACGTGTATTTTCAGGTCTTCCTCACACACTCCCCCTCTCCCACCACCTTCAGTGATATGTGACTATGGAAAAATACAAAGAAAAAANGCCAGGGCTCGGGCACCCTCACAGTGAAGCAGTTCCTCCTCGCATGGGGATGGGACTGCCTGGGTTGCAGCTTGTACCCATTGCCCCTTGTCCTGTCGCTGGTCACCGCTGAGACCAGGTGTCCCGCGGGTGCCATCCTCTGCTGCAGGGGCGGCCTCGTTTTGCCACAGCCCCTTCCCCTCCAGACCGCGCGTTGCTGCGCAGGATTGTTTTTTCCTTAATCTCCTAATCAGAATTAAGTATACGCCTAGAGATGATGTTATATAACGGCGGCACAGTAAACAACGATTGCAGGCTGGCTTTGCAACACCAGCCGGCCCTGCTCAAAATACGAGTTCAGTGAACGCAGGTGAATCAGAAAGGATGCGGCGAGGACAAAAGGATTGCGCTTTATCAACCCGGCTTCCATATTGTTTCAATATAATCTGCATATTATTTCTCCTCTTAAGTATTTCCTTTGTCAAATGAGGGCAATATTTTATCTAGATTCTGCATATTTTTTTTTTCCTATAACAATGAAGATCAAGTCTTTTGGAAAATTATAATTTTGACTTGTGAAAACATCCCAAAACCAAAATTAAAATTTGTCCGTTTTGAGCATGCTGCAAGTGTGCGTTGCAGCAAATTCAGTATTGCTTTGGAAATGCAAAACTCTCCCAGAAACTGTTTTAGGAAACTGGCATTTCTTCATTCCAAAAAGACGGGGGGAAACGCTGAAATGAACGTTCACGGTACCCCTTACTGCTGGCTGTCTCAGATAACGTTTTCTAATTGCTGCTTTGGTGCTTCCTCTGGTCCTGGTCTTTCACTCCCGGCAGCCCCAGGCCATCGGCCTCTCGCCTCCTGCTCCTGCTAAGACACATATTTATCCAAGGGCCTGGAAAGTGCCGAGTCACCTTCGCCGCTGTCAGCCCAGCACCGTGTGCTGAAGTAAAAATAAAATTACTCTCACCCCAAGTTCCCTCAATGCTCATGCCAGCATTAATTTTACCCTCGGAGTAAGGGTAAAATTTAGCCTCTAGATCTGACGCTCAAGGATACGCACGGTGCTGGGGTTTGTGTTTAATTATTATGAGCTGCGGTTGCTGTCTGGGACGTCTCCCGCTGCAGGTTGGTGGCCCGGCAGGAGATGCCTCCTCCTTGCAGCCTTGGGGTCTGCCCTGTGATGCCCCTGCGTGCAGACAGCGACTCTCTTTTCAGCACGAGCTTTCTCTTTCCATGCATAGTCTCCAAAATAAAGTTCTGGTCAAAATTAGGGTTGCGCTCACCAGAAGATCTATTTCAGTTATGTTAATGTCAATTATACCCCGGTCAAAACAGACGGATGAGCGGAGGAGGCTGGATTAGCACAGGAAGAGCTAGCTGCCCTGTAGCGCTGATTTAAGAAGAGAGAAGCTTGACACACACACAGTATCCAAAGCTGCCATTCACCTTCTTTTTCCTTTTTTTCCCCCCGAGTGACTGTTTTCCTTGGTAAGGCTCGGTCATGCTCCGCTGAAACCCAGAACCAATAATATCTTGCAGAAAGGCAACACTTCCCAGCACTCACACGTATGTGTATTTTCAGGTCTTCCTCACACACTCCCCCTCTCCCACCACCTTCAGTGATATGTGACTATGGAAAAATACAAAGAAAAAATCCAAACAAGAGGTTTCTGTCACAGCAGGAAACAGAATGACCCAATCCTGATCCCAGAAGTGCCTAAACACTTGGGTGTAAATGCCTAGGTTAACATTTCAGTGCTTGACCTCACTGCATAGGTCCAAATATAGAAAAAGAAACAAAACAGGGTTTGCGTGCAGGGGTGGGAAGAAGAGCGAGTTCCCTCCCTTTAACGTGCAGAGTTTAGGGGCAGGCTTTTTTTTTTTTTTTTTAGCTATATGTCCAGTATGTCCAGCTCACTCTGCATATGATGGTTGCTTTCAAATTTGCATGATGTATATGCGACACAGTAACCGTATTTGTAAGAGAGTCTCTGCACTTCCCCGTGCTACTGTTGAGAGAGATACAACGAACAAATCATTCTTTCTATCACAACTTATAAAACCTAGGGGAGAATGGATTTTTTTGTTTGTTTCGGTTGGTTTCTTTTTCTAACACAGCTAGGCACCACCAGAGTAAACATTTAGTCAAAAATATACGTTGATTTTTAATACATCGCATTAAAGATTCTGACAAAAGTAGTTCAGCCAAAAGCAGAATTTTATTCCAAATCACTGAAAGAACAACAAAGCACAGCACAAGCACGTAAATACACATTTAGTGCCTTAGTCCTTCCCCTGTAAATCAGAATAATATCTCATTGATTTATGTCATATTTAAGGTGCATCAGTTGTGACCGGTACAGGATGGATGGGGTGCTGTAAAACCATGAGGAATATTGGGAAGCGGGATTTATTAGGCACTGCTATCTGCTGCTTCTCTGCAAAGAAGCAGGGCAGTGTCGAGGTGCCCTGTCCCACATAGTCACATAGTTTCTACCCACTTGGAGACTTTTTCTTCTTAAATATTATTTATTGTGAAAAAGCAGGTGATGATTTTAGCTCTTTTTTTTTCTGTTGGCTCTTCGTTTTGCCCTGTGGGGGTGGCTGGGAGGCCCAGGGGTGCCAGTGCCAGCAGCGGTACCACCGGAGGTCCGGAGCCCCCTAGTCCCTAGATCGGGGCCAGGAGGGTTTCTCCTTGCAGAGAGCAGAGCCTGCAGAGTGCAGGAGGAAAACGGACAGGGTCAAGTTATTGCCTTGCTTCCTCAGCAAAACTCTTGGCATGTAACATTTGCTTGGGCTGACTCTTAATCTCAATTCTTGTGCATTTAAATGTCACCACAAATAGAGTAAATGCTAAAATATGACAATCTAAACTGTTCAACAGCTCAAAATTAGACAGAAATACTTCCAAGTGCCCTTGCAAGCAGGAAGGAGAGATCAGGCTCAGCTCCTGTCACCTGCCAGTGACTTAGGCCAACAGCCCAGCCTGGCCTGCCGCCCGGTCCCACTTCCCCACCGCCTGCGGAACCAGCTCTGCTCCGGCCCGGGCCTGCTCCGAGCTCGCTGTTCGTGCTCAGTGCCCCTAGACCGGCCGCACAGATCAGGAGGTTGCTCTAACGAGCGCATCGTGTAGTGGCACATTTTAAAAACAGGTCTAACCAGCCAACGCACATAATAGCAGAAATTAATGCTGTCCAACCAGCGCTGGCTTCCCTCTCAGTGCCTGACCCACTTCAGCGCTGCTGGAATAATACGTGAAATCCTTAACAGATTAAGCCTGGTGTCCCTCCAAGTGCAAACTCATGTCTGCAACGCTTGGTGTGACTGTCACCTTGCACAATATTGCCTGCAAAACACAAAGCAATTTGGTGCCTGTTATTGGCCAGCTCCGCAGCTTCTCTTATGGCAGCAGTGGTAGGAAGCTCTATACAGTCACTTGCTTTTTGCCCTACCTCCCTCTCTGTCAAGGAAAGACCGCAGTAGTTTAACATAACCGTGTAAATGTCTGTGTCCTCATTGCCACCATAAGAGGGGAAGCGATCGCACTCAGAAACCGTCAACTCTTGGGTGACAGCCCCATTTTCTAGCCCTGAGACCACTGCCACAGTGCCAAGAAGAGAGATTCACAGATCACATCCCCAAATTGCCATTAAAAAAAAAAAAAAAAAAAAAAAAAAAAAAGATAACGATAAAAGAAGAGCCATGTTACATCGGCTGCAAACAGCAGTGAAAGCTGCAGCGGCAGCAGAGCGGTACGATGAATGGTTCAGGTTCAGAGATTTTTCCTACCACATAATGAGAAGCTGCTCTTAGAGGCCAACAACCGCGTGCACAGCGTGTCGCATAACAGCACGCAACAGCGGCAGTTGCTTCAAAACAGCTAATTTTCAGAAAAAAAAAAATGTTTCTGCTCCAAGCTGAGGAAGAAAAGGCTGTGCACGAACTCAACTGAAAGTCTAAAGTTTGCAGCAATACCACGTAAATCATTTTCGGGTTTTAAACACTCAAAAAATTCAATCTTTTTTTAAAATTATACTAAACAAACACACCAACAGGTCGGAGGTGACTTAACCTCGGGGTGTAAAGTACCTATATGGGAAAACAGTGTTAAGTTTAAAAAAATAATTAGTCAAGGTAGAGAACGCACATTGCTTGCCAGGTAGCGTTCACTGCCGTGCTGCAGTGCTCCCCATGACGCAGGCTGGGGACAGATGTGCTTGGGGATGGCCAGCACATTTTTGGCCTTACAAGAGCTCATTGCTCAGTGCCGGCAGTTTCTCCGGAGCTGAGGGAATTTGCTGTGAAAAGGGGGTGGGTATAACACGCTTCACAGTTTTCACGGTTACTCTCACAGAACTGACTTCATTTGTGGCCGTTTCGGGCCTTCCTGCCCCAGCTATTTTGACATTTCGCATCGGTGAGGTGACAGAAATGAGTCAGCGCCAACGCCTCAGTGCCCATGGCCTTTTCACAGCCAGGCCAAGGGTGATGAGGGAAGTTTCCTCACAGGAATCTTCTCCTCATAAAATATACGTACTGTTTACAAAGTTCCTTCTGCACGGGAGAAGCCTCTGGTCAGAGGTTGTTTGCCTACTTTCCAGATCATTTTTAGCGCTGTAGAAGGAAAGATAACTACAACGCAAGCCATGAGTAGCGAAGCGGCCAATCTTTAGGCCGGGGTCAGGTGTTTTCTGGCGGAACTGCGGTGCCTGTTGACGAGGTGACTGACACCCAGCTGCTTGACATCACTCCCCCGCGGCTGTACAGTCAGCCCTGTTGCATAACAGCCAGGCTCGTATGAAAAAATTCCTCGTTCTTCGGAGCTCAAGGTCAGCCGGGCACTCGGAGCCCTCTGCTCACTGACCCTGCTGCCTTTGCACGGCAGCGGATGAGGGCCCAGCTCATCCATCCGCACACGACGAGGGCTGTTCAAGGAGCCCTTTCTTCACTGGACTCAACCTTACGAATTTACAGCTGTTTAAAGGCTGAAATTGCAAAAGTCTTTCAAGGTGTTAAAAAGCAAAGGGCAGGGAAAAAGGAAAAAAAGATCATTAAAGGATAAAAAATTACATACTCTCCATGATTAAACAAAAGTCTGTATCCACACTAGACCATTTTGCCATCATGGGAGGATCACTTGTAGGGCTAAATCTTTCTATTATTGATGCAGTGTATATTAACTAAAGTTCACTGTTAGTAGTGTAATTTGTACATGCCAGCTCTGCCAATGAAAGGAAGTATTTGAACGAATAACAACAGGTGATACAATCACATTTCTTAGCGTTTCTTTCTGACCCAAATTCTTTAAATTAAAAACTATAGTGGGGATAAAAAACTGTAGTGGTCAGATCTCAAGGCTTGTTTGGCTCTAGTTACCTGTCTAGAAGATGTTTTATTCATGTGATTATTAAAATCACTACCTCAATTTGAAAGGCTTTTAGAGAGCTTGCAGATTCTACCTATGTAGCACAAGCCAAAAACATTCCCAAAAGAATTACATTGCCCTTAGCACTCTCAAAAAATAATTATTGTGCATACCCAAGATATTCCTTATTTTGAACAAGTAATATACTTACCATTAGTATAAAAAAAAGTGAATAAAAGTGCTATATTTCTACTTCAGTATAGAGAGAGGATACTAATAGTAATTTCATACAGACAAAAGAATTATGTCTGGAATATGATTTTCCTCTTTGCATTTCAATACGAAAATGCCATGTTTAGCTAGGAGCTGAGAAATAAGCAATCCTGCAAGTTATTTACTTGTAATCACCTTCTCCTGCTTCTCTATTTCATCTTATGCAGATGTTACAGCAGTTACAGATAGGCATGTGGGAACTTTTTGGACCCACAAGGCAAATTCAGTTATACTGGCTGTTCCCTTACTTTCTGCTGGTTTTAGGAGCTTGGCATAAATAACAAAGCAGCAGTGAAAAATTACAAAATAACCATAATATCCTTGCATTTTCAAAATGCCAACCATTTCGTTTTTTGTGTTCAGTCCCCCAGCTCTGAGCACCCTTCGCCCGAGCAGGTCTCAGCTCCCAGCGTAGCCCTGAGGGAAACCGAGTCCTGCCAGAACTGCCAGGTTTTGGAGATGGTGTCCAGCCCCTGCCATCCACACCAGCCTCACGGACACACAACTTTCTTCCCTCTTCTATTTTGGGATATCATTTCTGGCCAAAGTGCCCAAAATTCCCCAAGAAAAAATCAGTGTCCTTTCATGAACTTGTCTTCAAGCCAACTACCATGAAGAAGACTCTTAATTAAAACTTCCCAGGGTTTGAATTCATCTTAACTAAAGGCATCCAAGAAGTTTCCCCAAAATTTCCAATTTTATTATGAAACAAATGTGCATCTTAGCAGCACAGGAATTTAATAAATTCACATTAATGAAGAGCATGCAGCTTGGACGTTAAATGGACAGTCTGTCTTAAGTACCAGGCTGCTTAAGAAGAGAAAAGCAAATTCTTAGACAGTCCCGAGATCTTTTGAAAATAATAGGTGCAATTCTTGTTCTGTTCAAGCCATTTTGTTGTTTGAAATGCTATGGAAGTTCAGCTACTCCTGGCCATCAGACAAGAGCCCAGCAAACCTCGCTGGCCTTGCAGATTCCTTAAAGGCAGGAATGCCAGCGATGACTTCTGCCAAAGGGGGCCGTTGCAGCCGAATGGAAAGGTGTAAATCCTTCCCTCTTGTGCATTCACTGCCTCTAGCAGTTCTCAGGACCTGGCAGTTTGAAACTGCCTGCTATTAACAACCAGAAAAGTATAGGGCAGAATGCCAATTTCTAAATTAAACAAACAAAAATCCTTTTCTAGTTGGCTTTAAGGAAAGATGTATATTTCTTTCACATCTAGTGCTCAGTATATAGCCAAGGTTAAGTGAGTGCCTGGAAAGCTACCAAAGATTTATATACACTTATTTTACTAAAAGAAACTGCATTTTTGAACACTTCACAAAGACCCATGAAGATACCCCCTCTCCATCTCTGGGCCAGATGGAGTATTGGGAGCTGGGAAGATTTTTCAGAGTGGAAAGTCCTAAAGATCATTGCACAACCCCCCATTAATCAGGCTGGCCCAGTTGCCTTCAGGGAAACACAGCTAAAGCATTTCAAGTCAGTTAAAAGGCTGATAATTTTACTGTCGATTTTCACTCAGGGACAGTGGCTTGGATATTTTTTTCTTTTTTTCTTTTAGTCTTTGGATTTGTAAAATTTGACAACAGAAATAATCCTCATTTGAATATTTTTAATGTCCTTAACATATTACAAGCAGTTCTTCAGTGTGGACAGATATATATTCCATTGCCGAATGGGAGAGAAATTATTAAAAGCGAGACATATACTGAAGCTTTGTGTCACCCATAGCTGAGGCATCACATACAGGAATCATGCAGTTACTTAACATGTGCCCTAGGGCCCCTATAAAACATAATACCGGGTACACAGAGCGACATATGGTAGCTATACACAGCATGAGAAGAAATGCTGCAATATTTCAAAGTCACTTTTTAGCATCGCTAGGAAAGCATCCAGAGAGAGAGATGAACATCAACCTCAAGCTCTGCCCACCTGCCAGACTCCTAGAAAACCTACTAGGCAGCCAGTATGTTTTGAAGAGGCTAAATAGCTGCAAACCCATAGAGTGAAATGGATGCTCTGCTTTCCAGATGGAAAACGGACCACATTCTCTGACTATAGATCTCCTACTAAACATTATACAACAGTTTATAGACTTATATTAGAAAATGACAAGGATATCAGGAGAGTTTTACTCTGCTTAACAACAACATATAGTTTTAGTTCTACCTCATGATTCATAATTCCATACATATTTTGGGCATGCATCTTATGGAGGCCTTTTAAATTTGAAACTGAAACATGCAATGGAAACTTAATGTGCCTTTCAGGCCTTGGACACCAAATGCACTGGAGTCCAGGTGCTGCAGGTGCAGAGCTGGTGCTGAGCCATCAGGTGAGCATAGTGCTTCATTATGGTCATTGCTGACGGGAGCTTCAGCCATGGAGCAGGCGGGAGCAGATCCCTGCAGGGAGAAGAAAAGAAGGATGTTTAGTCTAAATTGATAGGAATTTGATCATTAGGGCAGGGTTTTATTCACGCTCATTTCTCCTTGACATTATGTTATGGGTGAAATGCAGAGGGTTTTGCTCAGTTTTAATGAAGACTTGCGGCAAGGGCAGAAATTGTTATTCAGGGATTTCTCAGGCCTGCAAAAATGCCTTGGCTTGAGGGATTGTGCATTCACAAACATAGATTACCCAATAAAATCCATTACTCTTATGGTGCTCATCAGTACCAGTTCTACGAATCAAGAGCTCTCTTGGGTAACCCTGCACCTTAATTATGTTTTGGTGACAGGTAGAGATTTGAAGGATTCTTCACTATTACTTTGACAGCAAAGTTTGCTGGTGCTGGATAACTGCCCCAGCAGCTCTACCTCATTCCCCCCTTGTTAAAACATTGTGCAAGAAAATATGTGCAATGAAGAAGATGGAGCGAACCACCCTCTGCACGTGGGACTGTTTCTCCAGATGGTTATCTACTTAAAAAGTCCTTGTCAAAACAGTGTAATGCTCTTCACAACAGCAGGAGCCACCTTGCTATGCAGGGACAGGAGATGTTTTGGCACCAGAAAATTCCATTGCTGTTCCCACCACTTAGCCCAGGGTGCAGGAACTGAGCTATGGAACTAAGTGAAACTAAGGATATCACGCTGTATACATATTAAAACAAATAGCCTCAAAAAGCAGCCTAATTAGTATGTACTATTTGGTTAACAATTTTCTCACTGTAAGTTTTGGAAATGGGCATTAATGGTTGTTTTTTATTGAAGAGGCTGCACTTAATGGTGCGGGTAGAGAAGCTGCACAGCCGTCACCCCGAAGAAGGAGCACTGCTTGATGGGGACTGCGCGTTGCCACATGGCCAAAACAGGGGAAAAAACACGAGCCCAGGGGCAGCCAAAGGAAGCCTGCAAGCAGTGAAGGCCAATGCAGCTTCAGGATTTGCCATCTAAATAGGAGACCCTTTAGATGGGCAGCCTCGCAGGAGCTGTCGCTGTAGGTCGGGGCTGGCAGCACCTGCGCTGCTCCTGCTGCCTCCTAGTTTTCAGCTGCAGCGAAGATTACAATAGCTAGTCCATACATGTTACTGGACAGCAGGATTGCTATTGTTTTCCAGGTATTACACCACCACCGAGCTGTTGGGACAGAAGAGCTGCACAAGTCGGAGCTAGCCTCCTTTCAATTAGCTGCCTAATGGTTCTGCTTCTCCCTTGTAAACTCCCATCCCTCCAGTTTTAAGTCTGTATTTTTTTTTTTCAGCTGAAAAACAAAGACTATAATCTGATGATCAAGAACTCAGGAGTTATATGCTGGATCATTTTTCCTATATCGCATTGCATCTACATTTTCCAAATGGAAAATGTAATGCGAGTGAGTGATACTATTCACAAATATCACCTTTGAAGACAGTGCTGTGCAAAAGTGTAATCTGTACCGCAGTGCATTTCCTCTTTTACACATTCGACTCACTGCTCTCACTACACGTCACACAGGCTGCACTTGTCATAGCTGTTCATCAACTGGACACAGAGCTGTTTTAGGGAAGCTACACAGGTTTTGGGGTTATCCAGGACGGCAGACATCCTCCAGTCCAGAATGGGCCATGGGCTGGCGAGGCAGGTGCTGCTTGGATCACCGCCGACACCTCCGTTTCGAAAGGGAGAGATGAGGAAGGAGATTGCAGGTGGAGACACGGAGCCTCGCGCCCCTGCTGCCAGCCTGGGCCGTGCCCACGTTCCTCATCCTCATCATTTCTTTTCCACCTTCCTTTTCCCACAGCATTTCCTTTTGCTTTACTACTATCTGTTTTTCCTCCACAGAGCCTTCCTCTAGCTCTTCAGCCAACCTTACTCCAACATTCAAAAAAACAGTAGCTTTGCTGCTTCAAGGCTTTACAAATCTAGAGTTTTCTTAAAGTTCCTCAGCCTTTCCCTGTTACCATCACAGGTTTCCACCCCGATTTTCCAGGAGAGCTTACTGCTCCCTATTTACTCTAATCTCACCCTTATTTAAGCAATGCAAACCCTTCTTTTATCTCTCCTTTTCCCTAAGTGCATCACTGCCACAGCTTGGGGCCAGTCCTTGGGGTTCGTGAGAGCTGCAGTCCTCTGAAGGTTGAAACTGCTGCGCTTGTGGCCCTCATGAAGCTGCAAAACAGCTCATTCACATCTACAAAAAAGATTTTCAAATTCACCTTTTCACAGAAATGCTCCAAGAATTTTTCAGTCTAATATACTGCAAAAAATATAACTTACGGATTCAGCTCAAACGAGGAAAATCAGAGCAATTATATAGCATTGGTGTTACCAGAAGACCTAGGTACAGTATATAATTAATAGTACTACAAAAGATTACTAGAGGAGACAGCGCATCAAGGAAGCTGCATGTTCAGCTGGGGGTGCCCGGGGATGGGGGTGACCACTGGTGCAGAGGGGATGCACCAGGTTTGCAACTTGGGTGGACTCCACACAACGCATGGGAGAACTTGGCCAAGAGGAGAAGAAAACAATCAATTTCTTATTATATGAATGAGATTCATTAAGGATTTGCAGTTTGACTGCTATAGATGTTATTAAGATCCCAGGCAAAGGAAACATCCATCTTGTAAGAACTCCAACAAGATGGGAGTCCGTCTTGTAAGAATAAAACCCACAGATACTTAGTATGCCGCAATGGAGGACTGCCATTTCCAAAAGTAAAGCAGTAATTCCTCGCAATATTAAGGCCAAATAAAGCTAGTTTCAACATTGACTAGTGGCTGTTGATTTATCACTATTGGGGATGTGCTGCAAAATCACCCTGAGTTCTTGGACTGTGACCTTGATATTTCTTGAATTGCATACAGGTGTGTGCGGGTGACATGAAGGCCCTCTCTAAGCCCAGGGAAGGGTAGCAATTTGGGTAGAAGAGACTATACTGCAAGCCCCTCAAGCACAAACTTGTTTACCAGCACAGCCTATGCGGGCTAGCATTAAATATTCCATTGTTTAACACAAACTCCTTAAAGGTTGGAGTTACTGTTCCAGAAGAACAGCTCAGAAAGCAATTAAATGGCTTCATATGCCATGATGTTCAAACCACATAGCCTTAAGAACAACACGAGTGTAATGCCACAGCACCAAAGATAGTTTGATGAGGCTTAGGGCTTTTTAGACATTCTTTACCCCATTCTCCCAGTCTCCTGGATAACTGTGCTGTCTGTGATTACATGAGAAATTAATCTAGCCCAGGCAGCCAAGAGAAGTGAGTCCTTGCAGCTTGTTGTAGTGGTGCTGAAGCTGGAATAAATTTTACTAATCAGCAATCAGAGGCCAAAATACAGCAAAGGGTATTTTCTAGGTAGAAAATACAGATTTTTAGGTATTCCATGTTTGATCGCAAGTACTAACAAGCTCTAACTAACAAGAGGAGCAAGCACGAGGGCTTTACATCAGATGCTTCATGCAGCAAATGCACGAAAAAGTTTCATTGCAGCAGAAGGTCTGTGCCTGCTTCACAGCACACGTGCTGTGCCTGGTGCAGGTCTCATCCCCCCTGCTCGGAAGGGAATGGTGCCGAGGAAGGGAAATGCCGAGGGAGCCCGGAGCAAGTCATGCACGGGAAGAGATTAGCTCCGCGAGCAGCGCTCGTGGAAAGACGAGGGAAAGGGAACGGTGCCAAAGGCTAGCCGGCTCTGCGAACAAATCATTCATTTCTTAAATTCCCTCCTCTTCAGTGTGGTAAAGGGCACTTATGAATAGATCTTTTTTGGACCTGAGCCGGTAGCTCTTCCTGGCCATTTTGCAAAGCCAATTTAAATACTATTGATGCTGTCTTCCCTCTCTTCCATAGTTCTACAGTTAACCGGGAAAAGTTCAGTTTTTGAGAACCTTCTTGAGGATAAGGCCTGAACTGGCACTATTTTGTCAGACCTGCACAAGTCTATGCTCATGACAGCTAAATTTTGCCCAGGGTCTTTAATAAGAATTCAAATGTAACTGTGGGGGTTTTTAAATATATATTTTGAAAATTTTAGCCATCCAAACTATGTAGGGCAGTGCATGCTCTATGTTTATTTTTATTCCTAATCTAGATAGCCTCTCTATCAGCTGTCCTCATGGTTTGGTAGCGCGAAGGCCTGGAAGCCTACCAAGACACATACATAAAACCGCCTTTTTGGTTTCCTTCAGCGGAGGGACAGCTTTTCCTTTCTTTTCGAGTCACTGAGAAGTCACAGCGCATGCTAATTCCAGACAAATGTGAACACATGCTCCCTGAACAAGGGACGTGGGGCTACGTTTAAAGCAAGTGTGCTAAAAAGGACTGTGGGGTCTTCAGAAGGAGACACTGCTGGCAACCACTTGGAGAAAGGATTCTGTTACTGAGACGGTATTTTGGGCTCCAGACTGAAATGTTCAGAATGTGATCTGCCCAGACAGCGAAGTGTTATGGGGAGCAGTGCCTCCACCATGGCAACTAACACATGGCTTTTCAGGGCTGCTAATAGTCACACCACGGGAAGAAAAAGGTGTGAAAAGAAGCATGTTCTTACAAGCACGGACTGCAAATCTACAGCTGCATGCTCCAAGGCTGGAACCAGGAGTTAGGGGCTGCTGTATTGCCTATTTCCTCTTCTCTTCTAATTGAAAACATGCAAATAAATTCTTGCTTAGAGCTCATCTATTTGGCTGACCTCCATAGAGCTCAAGGATGCTGTTTGCTACCAGCAAGGTACAAGTACAACAACAGACCAGGGGAAATCGGCTCAATAAAACTGTTGTTGACAGGCAAGGATGAATATCTTTCTAGCAAGGCCACAACCCTCCCTTTCCAAATTAATGGATCCTTCAACACAAAGGCAGAAGGATTATGAGATATGTAGGTAGATCCATTTGCTCACAAGTTCCTGGGAAGGCTGTAGACACTTTCAGGATCAGCAGCACAATACTCGGCCCGGAGCCTGCTCCTAGGGGCATCGCTGAGCAGTTCCTGAAAGACAGATACACGCAGTCAGTGGCTGACGTGGTCCTCAGCCCAGTGTCCGACCTGGCACTGGACCGGCGTTGGGAAGAAGGAAAAGCTCTTTGAAGGTCAAGTCCACTGTGGATTTCCCAAACATACTTCAGCTGAGGAGGGTGCTCTGACTGCTGGTAAACAGCGATGGTTACACGTGGAAGTAACTGCCCATCTCCTGTTTCGTGAAATGGGAGCACTGAGCTCCCATTCCCTCCCATGGGGAGGGAACATCACACCTTAAGCATGATTTAGTCATATGCTAAATACTCTGTCATGCTTTCTCCAGTTTTATCCATCTAAGATGACAAAGGTGACCAAGGACACATTGTGGGCAACACTGGCTTGCAAAGGGCAAGCAGCCCAGTAAGCCGCCTGCAAACACTCCCGATTTGAAACTTCTTCCTCTCACTTAATAATGACAAATAGTCCTGAAAAACAGGAATCAGTTCACTGACTAAACAAAGGCCTCAATTGATAATGATAAATTCATCTCCAATCTAAATGTCCTTGACGATCGGGGTTTTTGGTCTACAGCTATTAATTTGAATTTTGGGTCTCTGAATTAGATAACAAAACAATAATGACAGTTGCTTACATTTTTCACTAAAATCCATTAGATTGTGTTATGCAATCAGTAAAGGAAAATAAAAGATAGCAAGCCACTTTGCTTGCAAATCTCTCCAATGATGCATGATTTTGAGTATATATACTTTGAATATATATTTTATATATA
Source organism: Nothoprocta pentlandii (assembly GCA_013398315.1). Classification (NCBI taxonomy): domain Eukaryota; kingdom Metazoa; phylum Chordata; class Aves; order Tinamiformes; family Tinamidae; genus Nothoprocta; species Nothoprocta pentlandii. The sequence goes on along the minus strand of VZSG01000014.1, from coordinate 3,085,146 downwards.
TAGTGATCAGCAAATATATACAACTCAGATGTATTATACTATTTTCTCTAATTTTAGCTTCCTATTTCAACATTTCTAATATCAGATTATTTGCATTCACATCGACAGCAGACTTACGTGGGTAAAATTTGCACAGCAAGTTACGTTTGTTTTGATGGCAGTGACAGGGATGAACTCAGAAATCCCATTATTTTTAGCAACTTTGTAGGTGTTATTATATAGCCTGTCTGTCTGTGTAATTCACATGCCCATTTATAAGGGGGTTAAAATACCAGCTGCCTTCAGATTGCCAGGGCGCATCAGCTAACAGCAATTCATCTGCTGCGCTGGGTGTCACAGTACCTGCTACAGAGTTATGCTAAAGTAAATATTTGTTTTGGTGCGAAAGGGGCTGCAAACAAACTCCATCTCCTTGCAGCATGCGCAACATTCACCGAGCCCTCAAATCCCATGGATTTGGTGCCTGCTCCCCAAAAGCGCCAGGCGGGAGGAGCTGTGCTCCACCAGGCAGCGATGTCCACGTGCCTCTCACTGACAACTTGTCTTCATCAGCAGGGAGAACTGCCCTTACAAACTGCTAGCACTCAAGGGTTGACTGCATCTAACCCAACCACCACGTTGCTGCTGGCATTGTCCCTGCTCTCCTCTCTTCTCCGATGGGGCGGATGGCTGCAGACACAGACTGGCCCCACACCAGTGGCAAGCAAGCCCTCAGGTTACCTGCTCTCACCAGGCTTAGCACAGCCTGGCACTTTTCCACAGCATCAATCAGCCTAATAAAGCACAGGTTTTACCTGCAGCTCTCATCTGCTTAGGCAGCCACAGCTGTTGACCCCATGGTCACTATTCCTGGTCTACTGAGAGCCGTTTTGAGAAAGCCCTGGAGAAAGAGGCCCTCCCTTCTCACCATTCCCCAGGTGCTGTCCTGAGCCACGTCCCTCGTGAGGCTGGTGGCTGGGACAGGGCAAGCTGGGCTGCATAATGTCCAGTCTGGAGCACCCACAGGCTGTCCAGCCGACACGGTGCAGCGCCCAGCCTGGATGCAGTGCCCAGCCTGGATGCCCTGCACCACATCCCGCCCGGATGCGCTGCGTGGTGCCCAGCCTGGTCACCCTATTAAACGCCCAGCGGGGCTGCACCGTGTGGCAGCCGGCTGCTGGGAAACGTGACCGGGAAGCTAACGTGCTCTCCAGGCGCGCTCGTTGGCACCGCTTCTCGCATCCGCTCCGCCAGCGACCACACAAGGAATACGTATTCTCCGCTAGGAAAAGCGGCCCGTGGCAGGGAACGGCTCCGGAGCGGGGAGGCCGCGGCGCCCGGCTCTGCTCCGTGCAGGGCGGCTCTGCTCCGCTCGGCGCTGCACACACCGGAGCGGCAGGATGGTGAGTGCGGCGGGATGGGGAGTGCGGCGGGATGGGGAGTGCGGCGGGACGGGAAGCACGGCGGGACGGGAAGCACGGCGGGACGGGAAGCACGGCGCCGCGGGGCCGGGACAGCTCCGACTGCAGCCCGGCTCCTGCGGAGCCCCGGCCAGGGCTGCCACCGCAGGCGCTTCCCCTTTCCCGGTCCAAAACCAGCCGCGGGAGCTTAAGCGCAAGAGGAGGGTGTGTTTGGATGGCGCTTGCAAGCCCACTGCATCATTTCTGTGATCACCTGTTTATTTTTTTTTATTTTTCAGTATGGATTTATAAATTCATGCCTGAAGTCCCTAGTGGTTGAAAAGTATGGTGAAGAAACGTGGGAAAAATTAAGGTAATATATTCTTAATTGATGTAGCCTGTTGAAAGAAAAGATGCAGGGACGTAGCAGCAGAGGATCATCATTTCTCCCTGCTGCACGGCTGCAGAGGTATAGCACAAGCAAATACTAAAAGCTAGGGGGACAAAAGCAAAACTTTCTTACCCTTTAACAGTTAATCTTATGATACTAACTTGTCACGATTGCTCTATTTGTTATGCCACGTAATTAAGGATGACATTTCCTCTTACGGACAATTGTACAATAGACTCACTGGCTCATGGTGACAATATTGGGAAGTAATTATGCTGAATAGATGTCACCTTGAATTTGAAGTCAGTTCATTGCAGTTCCTTCAGAAAAGCAGCTAAGTATATCCTCTTCTCAGCTTTCATTTTTCCTTTACGAGATCTGTGGAATTTTCCAGGAGATAGAGATATCCGAATGAGGTACACAATGAGACCGAGGCACCTAAATATAATAGACATAGAGACCAGAGTAAAATTTCAGCAGATTTTTGGTCAGGACTATAGAGACCCTATAGAGAGCCACACTGTGCCTTAAGCCAGTAGACAAGAAGAATGACTAGTCCTCTAATCCCTCTAGCATCACACGTTGTGTTAAAATTTACCATAATATGTTAAAGAAAAACTCTTAAACCATTAATGAAAGTAGTGAGTTCCCATATCATGCTTGAAGTAAAGGAATGGGTTAATACCAAGAAATGCATAAAGAATACTGGCAGGTGTTGTATTTACAGCATCTCTGAGACAAGAACACTCTCTTATCTACTGCAGGCTCCAGGCTGGAGTTGAGGACAGTTTTCTGACTTTTGAAGTTTACAAAGATGAGATTACAATGCAACTCATTGATAAAGCCTGCAAAATACTAGGTAAGTGTCTTTGCACCACCAAAAGGCACCATCCTCATCCCAGCCTGAGGTTGCAGCCTGGATTTTAGTCCCTTGCTTTCCTCATAATGTCCTCCCGCTGTTCCCGATTTCCTGCATTCACCTGACACTCCCAAGCCTTTCATGTTCATTAAGACATCTTTATTTTGGCAGGCGTTCCTGCTGACATGGTACTGAGGCAGTTTGGAGAGCACTTCTTTGAATTTTGCAAGCGTTCGGGCTATGACCACATGCTGAGAACGCTGGGCGGAAATCTCCACGAGTTCATCGAGAACCTGGATGCGCTGCACAGCTACCTCTCCCTTTCTTACCAGGCAAGTTCAGGGTGTCATCACTGAGTGGCTATGGATGGATTCTGACAGGGTTTTGCCACAGAAGGAACAGCCTCTCGTGGGTATGAATAATGATAAAAAATGGCTGTAGGAAGCTCTCCTGTGTTCTCAGACTAATTACTGCTGTATATTAGGACAATTATTAAAATAGTTTCTCTGAGTAATCCTTGTCACTAGAGCACTAGATATTATTCATTACCTTGGCTTTAATGCCTAGCAAATTTTCCTTCGCAGATGAGCATATTTCATCTCAGCTTACTTGTATTATGTATGCTTGTTTATTTTGTTAGGTAGGGGATGCTTTTGGACAAAGGGAATTCAGCAGCATTCCTTAACGGGAAAAGATATTTAAGGTTTGTTTTTGTTTGTCCTTTCCTCAGGAGATGAATGCGCCGTCTTTCAGAGTTGAAAAGAACGGAGATGGATCAATGCATCTACATTACTACTCGGACAGAAGAGGCCTGTGCCATATTGTCCCAGGTAATCTGCCAGGAGGCAGAATGCAGACCATTGGGTGGTAGCACAATGTAAATAGACAAACTAAACATTTATTTGCAGACACGCTTTGTTTAGGTTTCAAAATATTTGCAGATGAGGACTGGCTGTGGTAGCGAAGCCTGGTAGAGTTTAGCTGTCAACCATCTGACCATCAGAGCTCAGTGGTCTCCTAACTGCCCAACCACCTGTGATGGGCATTGTAACAAACCCTCTGACTTCATTACCTTTATCAGAGCTCATTTCATATTCCTATCAAAACGTGGAACTAATTGATTTTCAGATAGAGTTTCACGTCACTGTTGTTGACCAGTAGCATGCCCAATACCTAAACAGAAATGAAAGGACTGATCATGCAGCTTCATTAAATCAGTTTTTGCAAGAAGAAATTTCCCTCTATGTAAACTATCTATCTAAATAGATGATGATTATAATGAAACGCTGTAATCTGGGGAAAAAAAAAAAACTCCTTTTATTCTCCCTGCACTTAAATTAATGGAAATTCCTGCTAGTTAGATATTACTATTTAGCCATTTCAGATATCCTGCTGAGTTTTTCCTAGTGAAAATAAGCATTTTGCATCAGACAAAAGAAAAGAAGCATCTCCTACTCACTTATTCTTTTCCCAGCAGTGCAGTAGGAATGACATAAGTAGCAGTAAGTTGTCTTTTTCTTCCCCAGTCACTGGGAATATTGAGTTCTGAAACAATGAAACTCCATCGAGGATGCTCTCTAGGAATTGTCTGAACTGTTATCAGAAAAATCTATGGAAAGGGAATGGCTTTGTTCTTGGCAATATTTTGTCTTCTGTTCGTCCTCCAGGAATCATTGGTGCAGCAGCCCTGGATTTTTTTAACATTGATATTTCAATGGAAATAGTCAATCAGGCAGAAGAAGAAGAAAGAACTGGGAAAAAAGAACATATTGTTTTCCTTGTCACTCAAAACCCAATATTTTCATATAAAGAAAGAAAGAAACTTTCTTCCTCACCTCAGAATCTTGCAAACTCTGAAAGACAAATTGAAAACCAACTGAATAAAGAGGTATTTTAATATTCATGGTGATTATATCATTAAAATATCTCTACAGTATAATACACTTGAATTTTCCCTTGAATTTATTCCACAGGTCCCTGAAAAAGCTGATACAGTTAGAGGCAGAGGAAGTGCCCTTTGTCCTGTCAGGAAAAGTCACTGGAAAAAAATCAGAGGAATGATTGCACTAGGAAGAGGTGAGTGGTCTGCTCAAGTTTCTTTTGGTTACACAAGGTAATCATAAAACCTGATGGTAATAGCATGCTTATTAATTACAGATACTTAAATGGAACACAGCCTGTCACTTTTGCCTCTTAAATATGTTTCTTTTATTTCTCTCTGAGAAGTGGTTTTGCACAAATGCAGTACGTTTGCTACTTCCATGTCATGTCAGGGGTCTTAGCTGATGAATTGAGTGTTTTTCAACCTGGTAGCTGCTAATCTATTTGAAAGTTGTCAACTTTTGTAAAATTCTGAAAGCCAAATGACCCCCTCAGACACCTAAAAGCTGCTGCCAATGGGGTAATCTCTGCTCCTCCCTCACGGGCACATGGCAAGCGCGGCTACCAGTGCTTTTCCTGCTGGGATCTTTGGATGCGTCTGCAGGAATGGAAGCCCAGCTCAGCATCACACTGCTGTCTGCATCCTGTAAGGGGTGAAAAGCTGCGCCTGACTAAGAAAGGGCTAGGAGTTATGAAGAGCCTGAATTTCACAGATGATACACGCATCAGCAGTATGTTGATGCTCACTGAAGCAGTAGGAGCCCAGCTCTAAGAGCTGGGGCCTAAATTCTCAATCTTTCTTGCCATTCTCTTTCTATCTAAGCTCTTCTGGGTGACTTGAGCAGCTGTTAGCAAACAGCATTTACCCAAGTGACTGTAAATAACCGCCTTCCGGTGGCAGATTTGTGGGAAGAGATCCCTTGAAAAATCAGCCACATGATTATTGTGGGCTACCAGAGGAGGATTGAGATGTCTAGGTTAGATGAGTGCTTCAGACTATTTTACCTACTTTATTCTGAATGTTTATCACAAAAATATCTATCTGCTAGAAGGCATAAGCTTCTCTGTAGGCATCGTGACTGCTTTTTAAAAAGCTCAAGGTAAGTAAAATAAAAGCAGAATAGTACTTCAGTCTTTGTGCTCCTCATGTATTCTCATTGTTTCCACATAGTGTCACACATCAAACGCTTTTTGTTGTTGTTATTTTTCATAGTTTTGTTTGTGAGGAAATCAAATTCTCAACCAAATCAATTTGGCTGGTGATCAGCTGTGTATTCAACTCCAGAGCACAGAAGCGTGTGCATCGCTGAATTCCTGTTTTACTTATATTGTTTTTTCACATCGAAATCTAGAGTTCCAGCAGACTTGAGTGCCACAGTGATACTGATCAGTTTTATGAGGCACAACTAGATTAAAAACTGCATATTTATCTTGCTACAGGTAAACTTCTGAGAGGATTTGATCCTGTCTATCCGAAGAATCTTTGGATTGACCCCAAAACATTTTGCAATGGACTTCCTTTTCATATGGTTTTTGACAAAGAGGTAGGGAAGACACATGGTAAGGGCATTTAGCTTACTTAAGCCATATAGTTATTTTCCTATATTGACTGTCTCCTCCTATGTTGTATGTGCTGCTGTCTCCTTTACCCACTTACTTTCTAGGTAATCTGCAGTAACAGCATAAATAGTAAGCTATCAATTTTTAGTCCTGTACTATCTGACACTGTTTCCAAGTGTGGAAGAGGGCAGATAGCACAGCAACCCTGACACACAATACAGAGTCCCTGTACTTCTCTCCAGAGCTGCTTGACAGGGATACTCCATAGGGAGGAGCGAGATGATGGAAAAGAATGAAAGCCTGATGAGCCTGAACCATTTTTGCTCGACCGCTGGCAAGCATGCTGACAATTACCCCTTGTGTTATCACTCTACAGCACATTGCCACAAAACAACATACTTGCATCTTCTTTCTGTGGTACTGCGGTAGGATGAACCGTGTTGCATCAGACCTACAGAGACGTAACCAAGAGTAAGAAGCAGTGGGGATTTTGTTTTGTTTTTGTTTTAAACAATTGATTAACAATTGATAGCGAAGAGCATTTGGATAATAAGATCTTGCTATGAAGGACCCTCGTTCAGAATTTTGAGGTAATATGAGACATAAACATTGCTGAGAAATAAGTCATGTAATACAGCAAGGCTGGTGGCTGTTTCCAACTCCGGTACTTGTATAAACAGCAATCAGCTATAGCTTGGCCTGAATCCAAACAGACTATGAACTGTAACACCTTGTCCACAACTTCTCTTTAAGCTCAGGGTGAAGCAAGCTGGGGTGAGCATTCAGAAGATTGTTCCTGGCCTTCAAACCATGGGCATCTGCCTGGATCACTATTTCAGTATCACTCATCCTGAAGTACCCTTCACCATCTCTAGCATTCAGAAATTTATCAACAGCCAATTTGTTTTCCAGACTAGGAGGGAGATGATGCCAGAATCATGGAAACAGCGGCCAATGCTAGAGCTGAGAGGTACTTCACTGTTTTCAATAACATAAGTGTTCAGATTAAATCAAGAGTAATGATGGATTTGAAGTAATGCATTTCTATTGACTCCTAGCTTCACATAAGTCCTATAAATGGCCTTGTCTTTGTGCAGTGAGGAAAAAGGAGATGGTTCTGTTTATAGAAGTGCTACCTTAAGGTGGCCATAGACAAATTCTGATGTTACTCACCAGATATTGAAGGTTTTCAATCAGAAATAACAAAGTTCCCATTTAAAAGCCTTGGATATATAGTGTTTTTCTAAAGCTGCTAAACCCCCATCTTTGCAGGCTGCTGAGTAACGGAAGCCAGGCCAAATATTAGACTGTATCTGAACCACCTCTAGCCTTAGTTACTCATGGAATAATCAAACAGCTCTCCTGAACTCCTCTTCTTTCAAGGACCATATTTCATAGGATTCTCCCAGATAAATTCTCAAAAAGGCCAAAGTTTGCTCTCCTAAAATGAAGGGTTGTGATTCTTTTTACTTCATTCCCTGCTCAGAATCCTGCTTTCTATCATCTCATGGGCCCTGCAGCCAAGGCCAAACCCCCAACCTTCACATTCTCCAACCAACACTTACCTGTTGGCACGTACTTGGTCTAGCAGAGCACTCTGATCTGCACTCTTTGGTCACCTGTATTGAGAGAGTCAACTTCATTCATTTATTAGTGCCCTCCAGAAATCCCCCAGCCTGTTCATGCTGTGTGGTCCTTCCATCAGTTACCTGGTTGGTTCTGGTCCCTTATGAACATGATTCTTCCAGTTTGCAGAAGGCCACATCTAGTTTTCCTTCCTGATCAGATGGTCTACATTAGATACCCACCACAGCCTTGCCCACATTGGCCTGCACCCCAGTGCTAACTCACCAACTCTCTACTGCCTCCTCATCTCTCCCTAGGCAGAGCTCCATGCATCCCTGCCGCTGTCCCACACACAAGGCATCTCCTCCTCACATTCCCAGCCTGCACTCCAGCCACGTGAGTTAACCACCACATTTCTCTCGTCCAAAAGACACCACAGCCTTGAGCACAGACCTCTGCTGCCTCCTGCTTGTTCCCCATGCTGCATGCAGTCATACACAGGCACTTCAGAGGCCCTCTTGTCCTGCTGATTTCCTAGAAAAACCTCTGAGAACATCTCCGTAATGCTGCCCTGCGCATTAGTATTTGCAGAGGACAGAGGCAAAGAAATCATGTAAGTCATGGGGCTGATGCAATCTCTCAGGTTTTTGGTGGGAGTCCCACAGCAAGTTCTCAGATGGATCTCCTGCACCCAGCCAAGACCTTCTATTTTGTTGGGAAACTGTGGAAGGTGAAGAAAGACCCCAGAGATAGCTCCTGCTCCTGGAACAGCCGCTGTAAGCATGGAGGTGCACCGGACTGCATAGAAGTAACTAAGTCTTAGCTCCCCGTAGCTCTAAAACTCAGCACAAGCACCCAAAGTCACTTCTTAGCACTGCTAAACATTTTTGATAAGGAAGTCATATCTTTGTGCTTGAAACAACATTTTAAAACCAGCCATCTGACGTCACAGACCTTGGATAACTCCTTGGGCTTACAAAGAAAATAATTAAAGCACTGGGTGAGCAACCTATACACCCTAAAACGCATGGCATCTGCCAGCACGCAGCTCCCGCTCTGCTGGGTGAAGGGGTGGCAAGGGGAGGGAAAGGTTAAATTCAAATTCCTGATAAAATTCCTACAGCTGGAGGAGCATTGCCTTTCCCTGTGAATCCATGCCTTTTGATTTAAAAAGTATGAATACATTATTCAAATCTTAATTCATACCTTTGAGGAATAACTTGTTAGTGGATGGTTTTCAAATGTGGATAAGAAAATACATTAGTGAAATAGGCTTTTATTTTTTTTAATCATGTTTTCAAATTCTGATTTCTGGCTTCGTTTCCTTATCTAGTGCTATAGAGGAGTTTACCCATTAAAACTTTGTAGCTACAAGCAGTATTTATTTGCTTTACTTTTATTGAGAGGAATGAGTACAGAATGATTCTCCACTTTGTACAACTATAGGGATGTTTGTCTTAAAAGGTCTTTCCTACTTCGGTTTTACTTTTCTGAACTCTATTGATATGACCTACTTTTCTCCTTTACCTGATGTTTCTTAAATGTCATATTCCTTAGATTAAAAAGAAATGTAGGGGACTTCGAATAAAAGTAATGTTAATAAATGTTAATAAAATTAGGAACTTGGAACAGAGATAAAATTCCACTTCCTCTTATTCACTCAGGCTTAATTCCCATAGCATCTATTATGTCACAAGCCTGTTAATTTTAAAACTATTCATCCAATTTCCCCAGGAGTGAAATAAGGGAGAAGAAAGACCAGGAGAGCTCTAGATTGCTGTTCGGAAACCAAAGATACTTATGAAGCAAGTAAAGGAAAGTCAAATCCCAAAAGTACGTCCCTTCCTACCCAATCAAGCAAGCAAACAAATCCCAACCTCAAAAGCTCCCTATACCTCTCAGGCATTTTTATACCTACTGATTTGTGGGATCATAAGGATTGGAAGCTCCCACAGAAGGGAAGTTTTGTCATTGGCCTCACCGGGGCCACATTTCAACCGCTGTGAATTTCACCTCTAAATATTTCAGTTCTTTATTCTGCAGTCTTTTTATTTACCCACTATACCTCATCCAAACAAGTCCGCCTCTAAATGCAGATCAACTTCTCTGATGAATCCAGCCCCAGGAAAAGCCACTGTACTAGGAACTGCTCTGTTAATACAAGCAGCAGCAATGCTGAGCATCATGTCCAGGCTGCTGGATACGCTCACCACTAACTGTTTTAAACAGGCCAGATGATCTGGATGGAGCCCGTGCAGTGCATGCTCTACCTCTGCTCCCCTTTGCTTCGCACTTTGCATGAGCTGGAAGAGCGACAGATGCACATTGCAGACATTGCCCCCCATGATGTGACCAGGGACTTGATTCTGCTCAATCAGCAGCGGCTGGCGGAGATGGAGCTCTCTAACCAGCTGGAGAGGAAGAAGGAAGAGCTGCGGACACTCTCAAAGCATCTGGAAGAAGAAAAGAAAAAGACTGAGGCTCTGCTCTATGCCATGCTTCCTCAGCACGTGGCCAACCAGCTCAAGGAGGGGAAGCGAGTTGAGGCAGGTGAATGGACAGGATTCACTCGTGATGCATGCACCATGGTGTGATCGTGTTAGGAGATGAAGGCAGGGGCACAGCTTGGCCATTGTCACCTGCCCTGCAGTACACTGGCTACATGGTGGTAGCCAGGACCCTACAATGACAAAACTTGGGCTATTCTGTCAAAGATTTGGACGCTGTTGGCCACTATTGATTCTTAGGAGCTTAAAAGTGGCAGCAGCCATCCATTCAAGGAACAAAACTCAGTGTTTCAACAGCAAACCAAGCTCTTATTTTTGACCTAGGTTTACATAGAGAATTGAGAGCTCAAAAATAAAAGAGCTAAAAAAAATGCATCTTTCCCAGAAAACTTAGTTTCTCTATGCCATTTAAAATCCTAATATTATTGTGATTCCAGAAACCCATCTACCTTAAGAACACCACCTAAGAATATCCTTTAGCCCCCTTCAATAAGTCTCTATGAAATAAACAGCTAAGAATGTCCTGAATGTGGACAGACTTGTGCATACATCAGATATCTAAATCGTTCAAGATGTGCTATATATCCTATTTGATGCTGTCGTGTATCAGCATCTCTCCCTTCACATCCATATGTGAGTATTACAACTGAATGGCTGTAATCCTAAACAGTTGCATCCTAAAATAACGACAAGAGAGAGGACTTCACAAAGAAGTCTCAGAGAGATGTTGGGATTGCCTGCCCCTTGCAGTTACTTACTACTGACCTTTCTGCTTACAGGCGAGTTCAAGGAGTGCACCATACTGTTCAGCGACGTGGTGACCTTTACCAGCATCTGTGCCCAGTGCGAGCCTATCCAGATAGTCCTCATGTTGAATTCGATGTACCTGCTATTTGACAGACTGACCACAGTGCATGATGTGTACAAGGTATGTGCTGATTGAGAAAGGCTGTAGAAATAGTCTGGAAACAGGGAGGGTTGTTTTGAGTTACCGCACTTACTTCCCATCCCCTTTCCAAAACTTTTAGAGAAGCTATTTTGTAGTGGCCAGAGAGCAACCATGTATTTGCTTTTCCTTTTTATTTTGTGTTTAATTAAAAGCATAACGTGATTTTCCTATGGAAACTAACAAACATGCAGAGCTATGATTAAACGTGTTTAAAAGACTTGAACAATAATGTAACTTCTAGCATGACCTAGGGTCCCTTTTCACAACATTAATATCACAACGGCTGTTCTTTGATGCATCTTTCTTCTCTCAAAGCCCACCTAACACAACAAGGTATGCTAGTTTATGAACCAGTTTGACTAACTTTCTATTCTCCTTTAGTCTAGCCTGTTACAAAAGAGGTCACTGTTTCATTAAGTACCTCTTTAGGTGGAAAATAGCCATATATGTGACATATGGTTATCATATAAACTTTGTTTTGATTCATGGAGATTTAGATGATGACATAGATCTGCCTCCTGGCCCTAAAGAGGATTGATTGCATCTGCTCTGTAATGTGTGATCCTCTGCTAGAAGGATCAGAGGACGACAAAAAAAAAAAAAAAAAAAATTGCCATTAACATCTCCAGAGGTTACCCAGATCTGAGCAGCTGAAGAGCGGGTCCTAAATTTGTATCTGTCACCAACAAATTAAATATTTAGGTAGACAGAAATACTACAGGGTAAGATCCAAATCTCATTCATTCCATTGCTCAGGCAAGACTTGCGGTTCATGCTGCAACAATTTGTACTGGGAAATCAGAAGAATATCTGCCCTGCAAGGAAACTGTTCAATAATTGAAGCATCCAGGAATTGGCACAGAGATCTGGGGGGAAATTAGCATCGTATTCTATCTAAATCATAGATCATGTGTAAATTATCTGTCCCTACAATAATCTCCTTTTTGACGCCTGTATATCACTCCTATTAATATGGAAGGAGGTTATTAGGGTGGAGGGCGGGAGGACAAGATTACTTTTCCAGGGAGTCTAGAAAGAAATGAAATATTGAAACTGATCAAATAAACTTGATCCAACCTTACAAATGTCTGAAGTTATGAATAAATCTTGATAAATTGAATCTCCTACTACAGCCTAAAAGTAGTTAGAATATCTATTTGCATTATTAGTTTTTTTTAACACTTATTTTAAAGCTGTTACAGAAGATTACTGGCGTTACTGCGCCCTAGGCTATTTCAATAGAAGATGTTTACAGGAACATGTTTTGCAAGATTGACATGCTGAACTGTTAAGCCTTTATATAAATGAACAATCTAAACGCTTATCGTTGTTTACACATTTTTTTTTTTTAAGGAAAGCCAGTAAATCCAATTTAAATTAATCTCTTATTTACTGATGGTGAATGTAACAATGAAGTCACATAAGAGCAGTTTAGAAAGCTTCCGTGCCTGAACGCACCGTGCACTGCACTGGTGCAATGAATCTCAACCATTTGAGAATTCCCTGTTTCAAGCAAGTCTCTTCTGCTCCATGCATAATCCCTAGGCCCTGGGTCAGCTCCCCAGGCATTTCTCAGGTGCCGTGCCCTGCAAGAGCCTGGCACTTGAGGGAGCACCAGCCCCTTAGAATTTGACTCAAACACACTGGCATGTTGTTGGAAAACAATTTTAGGGAAGGAGAGTCAAAAATAGTTCAGTTCAAGCTTTGTATTTGCTGACATCCTAACCTTAGAGACTCTTAACTTTTGTATGAACCACTTAATAATAATCACCAGTGAACAGATGCCCTTGATTTATTCTAATTAATAAGAAAAGGTTTTAAGACCGCTCAGCACTTGTGAATCGAAGAGAACTCATTAACAGCGTTGAGTCCTCTGATTACCTCCTGGCTCAGGGGTCTATGCTTGGAAAAGGTCCTTGTCACATAGGTCTGCCCCACTTCAGTGGCAGGCAAGAAGCCTGACACTGGCACAGCAGCATCACTGACTCCTTAGGGCCTCACACCGATAGCTCAAGTGGGTCAAGTAAGCAGGGGATTTATTGGAATTTTTCCTGTGGAGTTAAGGAACAGCTCCCAGCTCAAGAAAACTCACAGATGTCAGAGCTTTGGCTGTGAACATCTTTTAGAAGGAAGAGGGAATCGCTGCAGGTAGAAAGAGCCAGGGAAGCAAAGCACTAAGCTGAACAGGGTACAGATGCCATAGTCATACTCGTTTCCCTTGCAATTAAAGGTGGAGACGATTGGAGATGCCTATATGGTGGTTGGTGGAGTCCCTGTGCCTGTATCCTCCCATGCCGAGCGGGTGGCTAACTTTGCCTTGGGGATGATAATAGCCGCAAAAGGAGTAAAGAACCCAGTTTCTGGGAATCCTATCCAAGTAAGTTGCTAGCACAAGGTTTTGTGGGCCACAGCTGCTCTGTGCGTCAGGCTTGTGCTTAATGGTTTGCTGTAAGATTTTAAAGAGCTTCTTTTGAGTCATCTGTGACCTTGAGCAAGGCCCACATGGGTGCATTTATCACAGAGGGCCTCCTGCTGTGGATGTTTGGCATTTTATGGATGCCCAGTGCTGTGTTGGGATGAACTTTTAGGTGACCGAAGAGCATTAAGATATGCTCTTACATAATGATGTTAATATATAATATTAATATATAATGATGCATATAACGATATTAAATAACAGATTTTTTTTTTGGGGGGGGGGTGCATTTTATGTCTCTGTAAAGATTAGAGTTGGGATTCATACAGGTCCTGTCTTGGCTGGAGTTGTTGGAGAAAAGATGCCTCGTTATTGCTTATTTGGAGACACAGTGAATATCGCCTCCCGGATGGAGAGTCATGGTGTCCCCAGTAAAATTCATCTAAGCTCCAGTGCTTATCAGTGAGTAGCTGTGCTGAAATGTTTTTCTGTTAAAAGCAGTGCTAAAAAACCCTGTCTTGGACAGCTGCAGCTTTCAGATATAGATGATGCTGTTTTTCATCACTGATTTGTGCAGCACCCTTATAAAGAAAATCAGGGCTGGCAGGGAGTTTTATTTGTTCTGATTATTTCAGTATCAGCCATTTTGGGGCAGGAAAAGAAGGCAGTGATGAGCAATAGCTAACATGGATTTACCAAGGGTAAATCATGCTTGACCAACCTGATTGCCTGCTAGGATGAAATGATTAGATATAATTGTCTAACTGATATTGGCTCCCTCAATTGTTAATTTCTATCTACCCATCGACAAGGAGCTGTTCCCCTAAATATTTGACTGTACTGTATCCCCTGGTTTGGGATCAGGTTGTATGTGTAAAACTTTATTCAAGCCTGCTTTGCTTGGCAGCAGTTGGAACAAATTCAGTTTTTCATGGTCAATTCTGTTGTTTCTCCCTACCTGCTCTGATTTTGTTGCTTATATTATAATAGCTCTTCTAAAAACTATATTATTTCTGCTTCTGCTACTTTAGATGTCTAAAATACAAGAATTTTGAGATGACTGAAAGAGGAGAAATAGAAGTGAAAGGCAAGGGGAAGATGCACACTTACTTTCTGCTTAGGAACAAAACTGCAACCGAGAATGAGATTATGGGAAGGCCACTCAAAGAGGCAGATTCTGGTCACGATTCTGCTCAGTCCTTTGAAGAAAGCAGAACTGAAACGCTACCAAGTTCTCATCAGCCAGGTAGAGTCAACCTGAGATATCTCTTCATCCTTGAGCAATGAAGGTCAATACAATTCAGATAACCTTTTCTGATGTTCTTTCAGTTATACCAGCTCAGCCAGAGAAGGACCAGCCACCAGCTGTAGCAATGAAGTATACTGATGGTCCCACAGATGCACAAGACAGCCTCGGAGGAAGAAACGAAGCAAAAATCACAGATTTAACAGGTAGTTTCTTAGTTACCACCTAGAACAGATAACTCCCTCCTTTCCTACCTGGTCATAGTAGTTAAGGTGCTATACAGTGAGCTGACACCCTGAAACCTCTATGGCCATTAAAAACACACACTGAAAGAGTGTTTCCTTTCAGGCAAAACTTACGATTCCAAAAGTTGTGGGAGTCTCCACGGCAACCAGCATTCAGAGGATGATCCCTGTCCTCGAAACCGAGGACAAGTCCAACCAGCTACTCAAGAGCCACAGATCAGAGACGTCCGCTCCAATTTTTGCAATTTACTCTGAGTTTCTGACTTACGTTAAAGAGAGCCATTTTGTCATGATCTACTACATTTTGCTGTTGTGGGACTGATTTTGTATATCAAGCAGCACGTGCTTTTGAAAAAGAAAAAGGAAAGAAAGGAAAGAAAGCATTTCATCACAGTTTTCAAGAAAAAAAGAAAACAATGGAGAATAATTCATTTTTAATCATGCTACCTATGCCATATAATACTCCTGGTGGAGAATGAAAACACTAGAGGATGGTTGGAAATACATTTTTCAGCCTCTGGCTTAGCTTTGAAATTCCCTGTGTAAAAATCACTTCTTGGTATCTCATGTAGCAATCAAGAAAGAGGTGACTCATACAGCTAGAAATATTTCTACCCAAATGAGCATTTGCAATAAAAGAAACATTCCCTGAAGCAGTCATCTATCTTGTCTTAAGTACAACCAACAGCTTCCTTGAATAAAATCAGTGGAATTTGATCTACGTTACAGCTGTGATGACAACTGAATCTCTTAACAAGTCTTTTGTCAGGTAAAGTCATTGTGTAGTAGAACTGCAGAAGAGATATAGATCTAATATAACCTGTATTTTCTGTCATGGACAGACAATATTGTGTACTTCAGAGCACATACTTATTAGAAAACACTGTGCACTTGTTGAGCCACCATGCTGTACTTGGAAGATAAGAAGGAAATGCAAATGCCAGAAGTATTTAATATCAAATTCATCATAGTCCTGAAGGCCAGTTCAAGGCACCTATGAACCAACCAGGTTTCAGTCTATTTCTTATATTACTTCCCCAGGTAAAAAAAAAAGTAGGATTTCAGAACTACAGAAGGACTACGTCAGTGCTGGAATTAAGGGTGTTAGCATCATTTAAAATAATACTATTAAAGGTAAACCTCACTTACCTTGTATCAGATGCTCCTCAGATGAAGGAATGACTGCCATTCCGATATGTTCTTCATCAGTAATGGCAGATCAAAATCAAAGTTCAGCTGCAGGGATACAGGAGCAAGAACACAATGGACCTAAATATTGCAGACAATGTGGCACGTAAATTGTCCTCTCAATCCTATGAATCCAGCTTGGAGTCGAAGGATTGTACTGTACCGTGGGGGAGGCTGACATTAGGTGCACCCTAGAGTGATTTATTGTCTTTGGGTATGAATTAATTGTCTATGGATGTGAACAGGAAACTCATTTGAACTTGGAGCAAGAGCTCACTGCAAATAATATTGTCAGTCCTCTGTTACAGTCCGGAGTATCACGTTTTCACCTCAGTATCTGCTGCAAGAGTGAAGCTCTTCTTTAAACAGCAGGCAGAGAGGAAAGACTGGTGAAAGGAACCTCCTCCTCCCCGTAGCAGGACATGATGAAATTTCACCTGGTTTAAAGACATTTTTAGAGCTCTGAGTTTAGAGCTGTAAACCCAGTTTTATCTGGGTGCTGTGTGGCTCTATTCGGTCTGCAAGTAGCTCAGACCAATGGAGGCGCATATGTAGAGTGATGATTTCCATCCTACAAGTGTTGCAGAGGGTTTGCTAGAATCGTCTCTACTTGCTAGGCTTTGGAGCACAGCAGGAGTGCAGCTTCTAGCTTTAAGTAATTAACTGAACATATATGTACCATCTAGTTTTTGACAACTGAGCTTTCATTAAATCATTAAAACAAATGTTACCTCTAATGCTTTCTAAAGTGAGCTGCTCAGTAAACTTTCCAAGCCATAACCTCATTTACTGGAGTAGCCATCCACTGGAAACAAATGAAATTCATCTCTCTGTACTGGGAAAGTGTCTGTAGACTTATTTTTTGACTTATTTACCACTAGTTCTAACATTACAAAGCAACTCTCTGCAGACCCAAGCTGAAAATAAGATTTACAAATAAATAGCAGTGAAATTAAAATTTTACTTCATTAATGGAACTATATTAAAAGTTTACTTAAATGTACAAAGCATCTTGAATTTCAAAATCAAAACCAGAGCACATAACTTTATAAGAGGGCACAAGATCACTGGAAATCAGTACGGATGTTTCTTAACACCAGGTCTATGTTTTCACTTTGTGAGACTCCAGAGAAGTATATCATTTAAGAGCAGGTAATGAGATAAAATATTTCCTCAGAATTATTCATACAAACCTCTACTGTTCATGCATTGGCTGTGCAATATTCACTCTTCAATACTGCCTGCATACAAAGGAATAGCCATTTTTTCTTTTTTTTTTTTTTTTTTAATGCAGTATATCAAATAAAATAATATGTGGGACACTGTCTTCCTTTGTGTTTTACAAGCTATCTACAGATCCTTCTTACATTTATTTTGTACCTGGTTGCTTGCTGAATTCCTGCTAAAGACTCTCTTGTTCTGAGCCTTGCTCCAAAGCCAATCATTCAAAATTCTCACATTCAACGTTTTACCTACTTTGTCTTGGTATATAGCCCCTAGTTCTGATGAACATACCAAGTTAGGAAAAGGTTTGTAGTCCCACCATCATACCAGTCAGCATTTTTCTCCCCAGACCCCCCTCAGAAATTTACTTTTCTGAGTGAACATGATCATCTTTAAAAGCATTTGCAAAAAGCAATGGTTCACAGACCATGAACACAAAATGGACATTAACAGACAAGGTCAATTCTCGAGGTTTTTTAGGGTAATATAAAATGAATCTGTAATGCCCTGTGAACTTAGCTGTATTGGTATTGTGAAATTTTGGAGTTTTACATACAGAAAAAGCCTCACAGGTTCTTTAATGGCAACAACAAATTCTTTATCATTTACAACAAGTGCCTAAGGGGATCAGCATGTCCAAAAGGTGACGTGGTCTCCCCGGTTTTGAGACACACACACAGCAAAATCAGCTTTAGCATCCTATTTAAAGCACTCTCAAGGGGAGGGATGCTGGAGATGTTGTGCACAGAAGCTGCCCCTGCTGTCGTGGGTTTCAGCGTGGCACAGAGGCTCCCAGCAGCTTTTGTCGTGGCTTCCATTTCCCTGCTAAACAACAGGCCAGTGACCCGGAACACAGTCTAGGTGACTCCGCAAAGGCACCCGGCCAAAGCGTTTTGCAGAAGAGGAACCTGACACACAGCTGTCACTTAAGGGCAATTTATCTCGAGAATCAATGGGCCTTTAAAAATTCACCAGCTCACATATCCTTTTCAACGATGGTGGTTAACTGTTTTGTGTTCTGATTTTGAGGGCATTTGAGAGAACCTGGATTTTCAGCATGTGGTGACATATCCATCGGTAACAGGAAGCTAACGGCCTTCACTTTACCCCTGGTGAAAAAAGAGAAAAGATTATGAGAATTACAAACATATAGATTGTGCAATAAATACAACAACAACAAACAGGGCCAAGCCCAGGTCTCTCTACTGGAAACATCTACCTTCTCTGCTGCATCTTCTGGTCCTCTATCAGCACCTGGATTTTGGACAGAAGGTTAAGTGTGCATATAAACCTATGGTCTATGTAGCATCTGGGTGCTCCTAATCTGGGAGTTCCTCCAGTAGGTTCCTACTTGTATGTGTAGGTGGCTACTGACTGTGATTACACAAAGCTGTTTGAGAAGTGTGCATGGCAAATTGAGCCCACAGTAGAAGCAGAGGTAAAAACATGATATTTGGTATGTTTTGAATTTGGTCATTTGACAAATAAATGGATTGTGGCTTGCAGGGCCCCTTGTTTGGTTGGTTTTGTTCTGATCTTTGCTGTCACTATGAGCTCTTCTGACGGTGCAGAGGGCCTCCACGGTGCCCTCCAACCTTCTCCCTTGCCCATGAGGCCTGTCCTGCTGGAAGCTGAAGCTATCAGATCTGTGCACCCCATCTATCCTACCCAAACATTTTAAAATGAGACACGAGTCATGCACAGGTGAGCTTCATAACGGGGACAGAGTATGACTGGGGGACAGTTGTACCAAACAGGCTTTGCATACCTTGTAAGAGCCCTGAAAACAATATTTGGCTTCTCTTATCCTGCCTTGTGTATTAAAATATTTACTTCCTTTTTATTTTCCTCGAAAGGGAGAATAATATGGCATAAACAGTGCTTTAACATATAGCAATAAAAGTGTTGCAGACAGAGATTAACAATGATCTGGTAGCACTGCTATTTTATTACTTGGAATCAACTGCGATCGAAAAAAATCTGAGATTATATATTTCTAGAGAGTAAAAATATCCAGCACCTCATATATGTTTTAAAACAAACATGAGAAAACTACAATAAACAGTCTAGAACCACCTGTCACCAAATAGCGTGCTGGGAAGCAAAGACATCATTGCTATAAGAAAGCTTAAATAGCTTTCTGAACTCTTTGACACAAATTATCCTATCTGTGTCAGATTTTTTGTGTGTATAATGGAAATGTCCACCTTTATGATGAAAAAATGTTAATTTTTTTCCCCTCTCCAGTAAGCGAGCATAACATTGTGCTTCAGACTGACTGCGCCCGATTCAGTCTACTGATGGGGCCAGGTTAAAAAACTCGTCCTGTGTTAATGTCGTGTTTCTCCTAAAGCAGCCAACAGTGATGAGACGTGACTCTCTGTGCCAAACTCACTGCTATTCAGTCCTGACAAGGCAGCTCCAAAGACTGCAAAACAATACCCAGTAATGTTCCTTGACCTGCTAAGTACAGCATTTTCCCTCGATAAGTCCCCAGACCTCAGTTACAGGAGATCTGCACTGCTATTTCCATTACTGCTATTTCCATTACTCTGAACTCCATTCCCTGTATGCTGTTTGTCTCGGCTGGGTGGTCCTGCATGGGGATGGACGCAGGGCTCCATGCATGGAGGCCTCTGGAGCACCCGGTTTCAGACAGTTCCCAGAGCTGGGGAGCACATGTTGAGACCCATACGGTTTCAGAGCCCTGGTGCTGCTGAAAGTGATAGTAGCTCCCTGCTGGGGACTAAATTTAGGTGTCCGAATGCTGTGAAGCATTTGACCCTCGTGTGTCCTCTGAACACACAACCTCGCTTTTCCCTCCAGCCTTTCAGCAAGGAGCACTGCTCCCGAGTGCTTTTGCGCAGGGGACATTCGGCTTCATGTGGGATCCATCCCGTAGGAAGGTATTTCTTAGGGCTGCATTAACTTGTAATGCTTGAGTTAGAGAGGAAGAGCGATACAATAGGTCTAAAACCATGAAGTGAATCACGCTTTCGAAAGCATAGTTCGAGGTGCCTTGACATCTTCATCGAAGATTTAAAGATCCCTTTCCCACTGAGCTCTTTAGTGCAGCACATCAACCTGCAAAATACCAGCCTGGAACAGGGAGATGATTTCATCCTTCCTCCCTCATATATTCTTTTATGACAAATTCAAGCTACTGATGGTGGTCAAGGCTAATACACCTCTCAAGCATTGGGCCACCCCAACCTCAACAGAACTCGCCTCTGAGCGCAGTGCAATCACATCTGAACAACCTGAGGCTTTGCAGGTAGCAAACTAAAACCCCAAGGCATGTTTTATACGTGCTACCAAACATAATGAGCATGTCAGCCCAGGACATCTATGCCACGAAGGCCAACCCAGCCTACCTGCACTTGTAAACTTGCTCTCGAAACAGCTTCCTCTTGCTGGCGTTACCCTTGGAGAAACCATTGGTTGGACCTTCTTCAGCCCCGTTTCCCTCCACGTAGGTCGGTGGGGCAGCAGTGGGACCGGCTGCCGGCCGAGCGCCCCCCTGCGTGTCCAGGAGTCCTTTGCTCAGAGGCCGTGGGCCACCTGTGCAAGGCCGGGCCTGGCTGGACTTGGGCCACGCTGGCGAAGCAACGGGGTAGCGCCGCACGGTCATGGCATTTCCTGGGGGCAAAGGGGAGAATGAATCTGGTGAATCCATCAGTCACACCGAGTTAGGTAGCTGGAAATATGGAGAAGGTGGAAGAGGCTGAACATCTCCTTTTAATGCCAATCTTTTCTCTTTTTTTTCCTCTCCTCTCCACTGTAGAATACAGCCGGAAGGCCACAAAGTAAGAAATCAGTTTGCACACCTTTCACGCTCACTGAAAGACTAGTCATCTTCTCCCAAGACAATAATGAAGCCTGCAGCCACTGCAAGTCCCAGTGTGAAAGGCAGTGAGCTCAGTGGGGTTCGGTGATGGCCTCTGTTCCATTCTACATGTAGAAACTGTACATCTGGTGTCATATATATGCAACCTATCACCATTTGTTACTATTTATAGAGGGTTTTTTTCTCACCTTTTGCTGCTGTAGGAGAGATTAGAACATGATTACAACTGTTAGTTCTTTTATGTCTGGAAAACTAAGGAGTAAGGCATTGACGAATAATAATAATAATAATAATAATAATAACAAAAACAAGATAGCTCCTGCCCACAAAAATTCAAAATAAAGGTCAACTTTCACGTGAAGAAAGATGAGCTGAGCGTGGCTTGATCCCTGGAGTAGCAAAACACTTCAGTGAGCTCACCTGGGAGTATACGGATATCTCCCATAGAGGATCTTAGGGTTAAACACAAAACTAACTTTTTGTTGGATGTGGGCATTGAAGGAAGGCAAAGTACTTCATTCAAGGTAACCAGAGACAAACTTGTTGTGTCATTTCACATTCCCTGCAATATATAACAACAGAACTGGGAGATCCTGATCAGAAGGCAAATTATTATTGTTAGGATCCCTGGCTTCTCCATACCTTTCTGCTCCTGTGGTGCCAGCGTGGAACCAGTAGAGTTGTTATTGCTGAGGGGCACTGGTGGATCAACAGGCTCCTTCCCATCATCAGCCAGGTTCCTGGATTCTCCATCGCCACCTTCTCCTCCTGCTCCGGGCTCCTTCTGCAGCGCTCTCTGCCCGCAGAGTTTGAGCTCTCCTTTCAGGGCCCTGTTTTCCCTCTCCAGTTTATTGATCTCCAGGCGCATCTTGCGGATGACCTGGAGGAGGTGGGTGTTTCCCTCCATCATCCCGCTCCGAGCGGTCACCCAGCTCCTGCACAAACGTGCTTGCCCTAAACTGGCGCTCCTGAGGCGATGGTGGGCTGGCCCTGAACTTAAGAGCATACAGACAATAGGAGTCCCTCCCTGCGCTCAAAGCTGGGCCATCTTTCACCACCAGGAGAGCTGGGTTAAGCTGTCAAGCTATTAAGAGAAGGTCCATGATTTATTCATTCAGGGTTTCATTTTTCAGATCAGAGCTTTTCTTTTACACATTTACACAAATCACTGTCAACTCAATATTGTCACATCATCAAAAAATACTTCCCTGCCCCTTCGCTTACCTCAGGCTTCAGTTTTCTGCAAAAGGATCAAGGAGGAAGAATTCACCTGGAGTCCATTTCCTTCAGCTCAAGGGCTCCGCGTTCCCCAGTGGCGCAAAGGGAGAGGACTGCCTTCACTCTGCAGCAATTAATCTCTCTGTTACCACGGGATGAATTATTTATTTCCACTCTTCACATTTAGAAAAGAATTAGCTATTTCTCAAAGGAAAAATCAAATCTCCAAATTAAAGCTGAAATATTGCCATATCCCTGCTATTAACTAGAGGGACCAACTGTTGTGGTGGAGCAGCCGGTAACCTCGAGCTCTCCCTGAAAGGATGCGGCCAGTACTGCTCCCTCGCCCGGGCTGCCCTTTGTTCCACGCTTTGGGAAGTCTGCTTGAATGAAGCTTGTGCAACAATGTCCTGGGAACATAAGGGAAGGCATATCAGACATGAATCTTGCATTAGAAAGGGAAACACAATCCTCTGTGCCGCTCTCATTACCTAGTGCCTGGAGCTACCTTCCCGCTGGAAAGGAAATGCAAAAGCCTCATAAAACACGTTGTAGAGAATCTGCTTCCCCACTTCAAAATTTAAAACCAAGAATGTCAGAAAGTCACCACGAAAATAGTTTAAAATGACTTTTACTTTGAGAAATTTCAAGTCATTTTTATTAGCTTGAAAGAGACTCAGAAATATTTGAGAAAATAAAATCACTTAGCCACTTCTCCACTCTGCTGCCAGAGGGCTGTGAAAGAGAAATAAAATTTCGTGAGACACTGAAGACAAGAGACGATTCTTATTTTTTCCCATAAGGTGTCAGAGCAAGGTCAGCTCAAGGAAGTGGTGGAGCCTGTGGGAAGGCAGCATCATTCAGCAGCTGTCTGGAGGTTGGGTAGGAACTGCCAGAGTTGAGATGCACCCAAAGAGCCCGGATCTTGAAGCAGCAGCACATCCCCGTGCAGGTTTTGCTCTCTTCTGAGGAACAGTCTCATTGGAAGTCCTCAGAAACGGCTTTGCTTAGAGCAGTTCCAGTATTTTATTCTGCAATCGCTTACTGCTCTGACCAGCAGCAATATGCAATGCAGCTAGGGTAGATAGATCTTGTTATAAGATCTGCCTGAATATGCAACTATTCCGTTTCTTCCAGCAACGTGACGGTGAGTGGGAACCAGCAGCCTTGGCAGTAATGCTCAGCCCTACCTACGTGGTGACCCTGGGACCATCGTGGCCCAGGGCACCTCTCTGGAGGGCACTGTGCAATTCAAAAACTTAGGCTGGGTACAGAAAGAGGGTTTCTAGTGTTCACCTTGGCTTAGTACTGCCTCCTTACCAAGGCAAGAACAAAAGTACACCCAAGCCCAAACAACTTGCTCTGCGTTTTCAGGCCACAAAAAATGCATTCAGCATTCATGACCTCCACAAAATCATGAGCTGCATATACATCATAAACTTGATCAAGAAAATCATTCCCATCTTGGCTGAGCCATTCAATGCAGAATATTCTGTTTAGCCTAAGCACAGTAGTTTGCTCACACAAAAGGCAACCAAATCATCAACCCCTGGGTGCGTATCTACAATGCAAGAGCAGAGAGTGGAAAGTCCTGCCATGCTGTCTGTCCTCGCTGCCAGCTGTTGGTGTGGCTGTGGTTTGAAGCATCCCCATTAATCTTAGCAAAACTCCTAGCAGATTACATCTGTCCTCACCCCAGTCAATCCAGATGGCATCAACGGGAGCATTGCCTTCCTCCATTCCAGAGAGGTCCACACTGCTGAGGACGTGCGTGTTGCTGGCATGGGAAGGGGAGGGAGAAGGCAAAGCTGGCTCAGAAACAGCCCTGGGCCTAGGTATAAAATAGCAGTGCAGGTTGTAACTGCTATAGCAGGGACAAAGAACAGTCAGCAAATGCTGGAACTGTAGTAAAAAAAATATCCAGCTTTGGAGTCATCCGAGGACTCAAAAAAAGTCTCACGGCAGCAACCATCCAATGTTGAGTTTCAAATTTATGTTTCTATTTTTCCAGCAAGTGGATCAGGTACTGGATAAGTGACAGCACTTGCATGTAATTATAATATCACTGCTGATCTTGCAATTGGCAGGTTCAAATGGGCAGGGAGGCTTGCCAGCTCAGCAATTAGCTTGCACAGGCTGCAACTGAAGACATCTGCTCTTTTGATCTCACATTCTCCAGTCCGCTGGAACCGGACCAGGAGCGGGTACAAACCTCTTGTTGTACCAGGACTTGTGAGAAGATGGACTTGTTCTTAGAACCACATACCTGATGTTCCCAGTGTGTTTTCCTCCTGGAAATTGATGGAGTGGAAGGGTGGGAGCCAGGTGTTTTGTACCATGAAAAAATCAGCTAGGAATCATTTGATGGCTGGTTGGCATCTTCTCCTGAAGCTAAACACAACACCCTGCGTGCAAACCCCAGCAGGGTCTGTGGGGACCTCTTGGAGATGTGCTCCTTCCTGCAGGATCTGCCACCCTTGCACAGGAATAGGCTGGATATGCTGGTCTGGGGGTATTGGCCGCTGGCCAGCAAAGCTGTCTCGCAGAGGCCAGGCTCCCTCAGGCTGCAGGTTCCCATCACCTGGACGCTCCTGTGGTGGTATCCTGTGCTCCTGCTGCAGAAGCTTGTGGTTGTGTGCGAGTTTTTCCCCCGCCTCCTGTAGAAGCCTTGAAATTGAAATCATTTGATACAAAGAGCAGAGCATTTTACATTCAAGTTACTTTTGCAAGTTGGGGTTCATAGGATATGGAATTAGGTAACATTTTATTCACCTTCAGCCATACCCAAATGGCTTCACTAGGAAAAATAACTGAATGCAGACGTGGCAGTTTCGGCAGCTCACCCCACGGAACAGCCTCACAACACCCCGGTTCAGCTGCCAGCGTGCTCGCTGTGTGTCAGCAGGTTGCATGGACTGCATACCAAGCAGCATCGCAACACGAGACATGTGAAATAAACGCAAAAGTCTTGCAGAGTAGCTCCATTAAAAAACAAAAAATAAATCCCTACAGGAGGAGCCTGGAGCTTTATCCTGCGCCTACTTGAAATTCTAGAGCTTCCTGTGTGTGCGTGGCACGGTGACATAAGATATTTGTGTGCGCACGTAGCTGCTGCGTGGGGCGGCTGCAGAAGGGACCAATATAGCGCGAGTGAAGAGCCGGTGAGAGCTGCCGTCAGCCGAGCGCGGCATCCTCTGCCCGCGCTACGTCGCTTGCCAAAGCTGCCCTTCCTGCCTTCCCAGGGCGGGTAAGGATAAAAAGCAGAGGGGATTCGTTACCACTCTGTTTAAACCAAATATTTATGTGAAACTCAACGGTTTGTCCTTGAAATACATTAACGACAAGTGTTTGAATGGTTTCTATGACCAACTGCAGACACGCTCTTGCTGTCTCGCCTGGGAAACTCCAGTGTCTGTGCAAAAACACCAAGTGTCTTGAGCTAAATCCCACTGGCAGGAAACAAACAGCAGGCTCCAGCCTTCTCAAACACATGTCCAAAAGTGGGACTATCACCCTGGCACCCAGCATGCTGGCACAGCTGGGAAGGTGTTGAGCAACCCTTCCCTAGACAAGGATGCTTTTAGCCAAAAAATATAGAGAGCATAGAAAGGAGAGCCATGAACAGCATTTTGGGTTTATTCATCCTATAAAAAAATGACTAAGCAAAAGGACCAACCGAACTAGGACGAACTGAAATTATTCCTATTGTTGCTGTCTTTTACTATACAAGAATACTATCATGTCCTGAGTTCTTGCCTCAGCTCCTCTATTGACTCATGTTTTATATGTCATTACAATTCTTCTAATTGTATACTTCTAATTCTTCTATAAACATATCTCTATAGTTTAAAGAGGTGGAAAAGAGGGAAATGTTTTATCGCCAGGTTGATGCTCTCTCTTGTTCATATGCACTTTTGATTAGCTTGCTCCTGAACATCTGAAGGGATTGAATAGATTTAACTCCTTATTGGCCTTCTCATGATCCAAATCTTTGAAGTCATCCTATTTCAATTAAGAGTACAAGTATGTTTTCTCTTTATGGTCTATATTAGTTTCATCACTTTCACTCAAAATCCTGGCCTTTAGACATTTAAAATACTATATATACAGATATACTCATAAAAAAAAAAAAGAAAAAAAAACACATTTAAGTGTGTGGCTCCTCCTTTCTTGACAAGCCCTAGAGCCTGTGGCTCAGCAGAAGGCTCTGGGTCGCTGCTGTACCTGCATGCATTTCCCTGAGCTGCTCTGCCTTGCTGGAAGGTGTGGGATGTGCCACGCTGCTCACCCGGCTCCTGCTCGCCGTTCCCCACTGGCACCAGCATCCTGCAGGCACCAACCTGCCCTTCCTGATTGCATCTGGATTGGAAGAAATTACATCCACAGTGCTCAGCCATGCAAGGAAACTCCTCTCGCCTCTAATGGAAGGGTTTGACAGGGAAGATTTTACAGCACAAATTGAAAATGCTCTAATAATTGGAGAAAAGAGAGAGGTCTCTAACATTTGTTTATCCCACTCGTACTGGAATAGTTTTCTGAGGTGCCCTTGCCACACGCTCACCGGAGAGCGGGCTGGTGTCCTTCCCAGCCTTGTGGACCAAGTGTCACCACGGGGCAGGTCTCCTTCAGTCCAGCCTCATTAATACAGCAGACACCATTTCCTCTTCCCTATTATCCCATAAGCAAAACGACTGTTCTCCCTTCTTTGAGATATTAATCCAGAAGGCTAGTTCCTCGGAGTACATGCGATCATGTGAAGGACCCCTTTTTGTTAATACAATAAAACAGCTAAGACTATCTCTGGAGGAAGGGCCCTTTGCCCCTTCCCTGGGCCTTGCACCCATTGCCAAGAGTGCAAGGAGGATCTACCAGGAAGATCTGCTCTTAGTCTGCCCCACACGTCTCCTGCTTTGGGGCTGCTGCATCCAAGCAGGGAGGATCCAGTGGCCCGAGGGTGAGGAGAGGGGACCCAGGTGGTGGGCAGAGGGAGATGGGAAGGGCTGTGAGGATGGATGCAGGGAAGCCGAGCAGCCTCACACACTGCGAGGCGTGAGGGAACCCAAGATGCTCACGCGCCCAGGTGCAGCCTCGCGTTGTGGTCGTGACTAACTGAGCGCGGCCTAGAATCGGCTGCGAGACGGGGCTGCTGCTTAGGCCCCCTGCCCTCCGTGGAGGTCTCCTACAACAGAGACGCAGCAGAAGCACCAAGAAAATACCCCCAATCTTGTCAAAAGCAGCTCTCCCATATCACACCAGCCAGCTCAGATAGGGGCAAGGAGACAGGAGCCCCTGCAGCATGGTGGAAGTTTATCTTGACACACACAGACCTCAACACACATATGTGCGTGTGCATGCACGTGTGTATCTGTATGTAATTTCATATATGCTCTCCCTTCACAACCAGGCAGTTCAGGTTATCCATGAAGTGGTAAGACCAAAGAAATCTAACAATTATACCTTAAAACTCAAGTCTTTGGCCAGATTTGGCCAAGAAAGATCAGTGGCTACTAATCTTAAACTGCTTCACTTTTGAGCACTGAGGGCTCATATGAAAGGGGCCTGGTTTCCAGCAGGGGATGCTCAACGCTCTCTAAAACCCAGGCTTAACCCGAGCCCAGAAACTAGAAACACCTCAATACACGAGTCACATCTGAAAACCTGGGCTGTAGAGTTTTGGCCTAGGCAAGAGCTGAGCGATGCAGCTCAGGCTTTCTGGAGAGCACTTTGGTGCCTGCACACAGCGCTTCCAGGATTATGGATCTCTCTCCCTTTAAATGAGTCCTCAAATTAGCCTAGAATAATCAGAACTCATCTCTTTTCATGCCAGCTCCCTGCAAGCAGAACATATGTTATGCAGTATAAAACTGCATTCCTTATGCAAGAAAATTGATGCACACAGTAGGGGATTTTCATAAAATAAGAACAAGGAACTGGGCCTTGAGGTACCTGCACAGAGTTTTGATAGTTTTAGAATTAAAACAAGTGATCACTCACAGGAGATAGGCTCACAGTTATTGAGCAGCTCAAAGCATAAAATCCATCCTAAAATGTGGAATAATCATCATTTTAAAATCATTTTTTCCTCACATTTTCAAACAAGACTTTTCACGTAAAATGCACGTAAATAGATATATCCAGGTATAAAACATCAAGCCATATACCATGTGCATAAATATATCTAGAGGTGTTTATGTGAGCATTAGGAAGCACCATGTGACATTCACAGGTTATGAGCACACACTGACAGACTGCACGTACCAAGTACTGCCATTAATTACCCCACTGGGTTCCAGGCAAGAGGAATATTTGCTAATGCTACTACGAGCAGAGTGCGTGGAGACCACTGCATTTGTTTAGAAAAGAAGCTGCCACAGCACTGGGGGTCAGGTCACTGCCCCCAAACTTCTCTTTGGCTTGGTTAGCAATACACAGTAGTGGGTCCTATGCATTCACAGCTTTTCTCTGCCTAAAAACAAGTGTTACAGCCACATGTCTATCCCAGACTAAGAACCATGACCTGGAAGAAGCTCTTAACCCTCACTCTCCTTGCCCTAGGCCCAAGGGACACCTCCAGGGTCGCACAGAACATCGGTGACCATGCACAGAGCCATATCCAGGTCTCCCCAGACACTGCTTTTGGACCTGTTTCCCACAAAAGCAACTGCCCTGCATGCAAGAGTCCGTCCACCGCTTCCCAAATGGATCTGGAGATCCCAGAGATCGACTGTGGATGCTGCATGTGACAAACCAGGTCTTCAGCCAAATTGCGGTGATTGATTACAGCCAAAGTGGGTAACCCAAGAGGACAGCTCACTGCCTTGAGCATATGCTGCTGTGACGAGGATCTTGCCAGCACGTAAAAGAGCTGATTGCACCCACACAACAGCAGGGCTAATTGCCTGCCAAGCCCAAGGTCTTTGGGCAGAGAAATGACATCTCCAAAATCTCATTCTATGTCTTCAAGTAGGCTACAGCAGCTTTCAGATTTGACCTTCGAGACAAACCTCAGCACAGCATGGCTTCTGATAGCAAATCATTTGATGACTGCTGGACACTCTCAAGTCAGTTGTTACTCGTGAGCAATTCCTGATCATTGTAGCTGGGGAGGAAACCTCTTCGCTTCATAAACCGGTTCCCTCAAAGACTGGGCAGGTTGAGGACTCTGACCCCAATAATAGTTTTGATACTGTATTATTGTACCTGCTCTGATCACACATGTAACTTAGCATATGCTATAGACATGGTCATGCTATATCTGTCATGCTATAGACAGGTATATATTTGAAATATCTGAAGGGCTTCATGCATCCTCATGCATGGAGTGTGCATGAGTACGACTGGTCTAAGACTACATGTGGTTTATAGTTAGGTTTGAATTCACACCTCTGACCTTGTCATCTGAATGCTACCAGCCTCTGCACACACTAAATTGGGAGTCAGGGCTTCTCAAGTACTTTTGATCTTATGAAGGAGCTAAGGAGGCAGTGCCTTAACTTTGGGCATTTTAAGATCTTCATTAAAGTCTGATCTCTATCAAGAGGTGTTTCCGCTATGAGCATGCACACCTATTTCCATTAAATAGCTCACCTGGAAGCAAAAGAAGAGTCTGTGGTTTTGGATAGCAGTGTCGAGTCGCCATAACTCGCGAGCATAAAGAATTACAAGCAGATTTCCAATCAGTTGCTCTACAGAATGTGTTCACTGGTGCCAGTGTCGTGTCCTTTCCTGGAAGGATGCATGTCCTTGAGACTAGCACAAAAGTAAATACCCCAAACAAGATAATGAGAATAATAATAACCACCAGGTTTCTGATTGCACGGTTGTCTCAGTGTTCATCCGCTGTTAGTATTCACCTTCCTTTCTCTCCCCTAACCTGGTGCATCCTCTGCAAAGCCACGTAGCGGTCCTGGCACACGTACCTGGCAGGATGCTGCTCCAGGCTCGTCCTGCTCAGCTCTGCCTCGGTTGTCACTTCCAGGAGCCTAGAGCTTCAGCAGCTCGCGAGGCTTCCCGCCTCCTCTGCGTTCAGAGTGTTTCCAAATTTGTGTTTCTCCTCTGATTACAAGCATTGGGCTTTGTTGCCAGGATTTCTAGCTCCTGAGTCAAAATAGGTTGAAGGAAATAACGTATAATAACAGGATACACAAATAAACAGACTGCAAGTTACTACAGCTGCCTGAGGGTAGTTACTGCAGCTTCCTGAGTGGCATCTGGCCCCGTAGCCCTTTTGTGGTCTCACCGCAGTGCTCCGAATGCCACTAGGACCTGCTAACCAGCCCAGAAATCAGCTGCTGAATGCTCCTGGGTGTGCAAAACCCAAGTGAGGGGCCAGCCCATCTCCTCTCTCTCAGGCCCAAAGCTCATCTCTGTTGGGTACTTTGGCAATTTGCTACTGTAAAAAAAGGTTAATAGGGAAGATATCCCCCTTTCTCATGTCAGGAGCCACCAGAAAGCAAGGGTTAAAACAGGAGGAGCAGGGAAACTTGTACGGGCCCAGGTGCATCTGGATGAGTGTTTTGCTGGGTGAATAGTTCATGCTAAAGCAGAGATGATACAGGGTGAAGCTGAAGCTCCCTCTTTTTGTCACAATAACAACCCTACATGAGTGTACGTGCTCTTTGTCTTTGGGATTCATTGTGGTAATAGCAGTGTGATTCTCTTAAATGAGAAATACTTTCCAGTCAATGCTTCATTTTGCCTAATGTTTTTGTCAAAGTTGCATGCCTCTGTTCTCAATCAAAATTAAGCACATTCTTTACTTCTAACTCCCTTGGTTCAAACTTCACTTTATGGCTTTAATTTGCTTGTCGTGAGTGGGAAAGCTGAATATTTATGTGATAAGATAAATATTATCACAAAAGTCCTTTGCATGTGTAGTGAACTTACTAAAACTCAGGAGCTTGCGTCAAATCCATGGCAGACACTTTTAAGGCATCCTTGATGGGTCATCTGTCTTTAAGATTCATCCTCCCATGACAGCTACAGCTGAAAAATTCTTGTGTGAGCAGATACCAATTTCAAAAATGCTCAAAACCAAAATAAAACGTACATGAAGCCTGACAGTTTTTAGCACACATGGGACTACATTTCTCACACTGAGCTCCAAAAATACACCTTCAAAGTTGCACATGAATCTAATTTCACTTTTTCAAAACCTGCCTTTGCATGGGCAGCACAGAGGGCAACTGCGTATTTAGAACATGTAGTTTAGCACAGAGCCTTTCCACATGCAGATTAGGAAAACAGCCTTGAGCACACCAAAAAAATCAAATGGAAAACTAAGAATTCGACACATGACAGTCACAACTGACATAGGTCACTGTTTTCATTTGGATATTATTCAGGAGAATTAAAAAAAAAAATCAGATCAACATTATGTTGCCAAAGTAGCATCTCTCGTGAATGTAAAGATATAATTACCCTGTAAGGAATGATTCCTATTAAACATTTAATACATCTCCCTCTAATTGAAATTTAAGCTTTTGGTTGTGGTTGGGTGTCACTAAAGATGTGATTAAACATAAAATATGTATAACGCCTAACTCCTTTAGGGGTGTTGAGATAGCTTCAGCTAAGTAATAAACATAAATAATTTCTTGTGCACTACGAAGTTTCTTTCAAGTTGCTCGATATTAAGCTGGTGCAGGAAGATCTGCTTCCTTGGAGAACAGGACATCTCTCAACAACTCTTTGCACACCAGGAAAGGAATCGGAGAACCCTTAAATCCCACCTTCAACCAAAGCATGGCCGATTCTGCTCCTTGAAAGACCTTTGAAAGGCTTTGTGCAGCCCTGAAAGCTCCTGCCTGCCT
The DNA here is from genome assembly GCA_013398315.1 of Nothoprocta pentlandii. Lineage (NCBI taxonomy): Eukaryota > Metazoa > Chordata > Aves > Tinamiformes > Tinamidae > Nothoprocta > Nothoprocta pentlandii. The sequence continues at coordinate 3,052,858 of VZSG01000014.1, read as the reverse complement.
CACCTGCTCCTTAGGACACCTCGGCCAGTACTTTCGGGGCAGAAGAGTTCCCTTTCCTTCACTAGAAAAACAAAATGGGTGATTTTCCAACCTCCTCAGTCACTGCTATAGCATAGCAGAAGGCTCGTTACAGAGGACAGGCTACTGGGGGAGGTCTGACCAGGTCCAGCATGAAGATGGCAGAGCTTCACCTGCCCTGTAAGCCAGGTTTGGGGGGAAGCAAGTTTCTATCCCCTTCTGGGAAGCACATAACTCCCTTTGGTGTAAAACATCTACAGAGTGAAAAGAATAGAACAAAACTGATGAGTTTGCTATGATCATTGATCTGGGGATCAAATCAAATGCATCTGTCTTTCTCAATGATCAATAGCATTCATGGGGAGAAGAATAGTGATCCCCCATGATGCTAAATCATCTGGCACGGTGCCTGAGTGCTGCTGTGCTGCTTTCTCCCTGCTGTTAAAATCACTACCCGCTACAAAGTAGGATAAGTGTGCAAGGAGAAAATCCAGTTCTCACCAGCATTTGATTAAGAGATACACAGAGGGGAGCACGTTACACTCTTCAAGCCCAATCAAGTCTGGCTCAGAATCCATTCCAAGTAAAATACCCTTATGGTGTCATGTCCCTCACGGAAACCAGTTTGCAGAGGGTGCAAAAAGGCAGCACGCTGCACCCTCCATGCTCCAAAACCACCTACCTTCTGCTAGGCTCCTGGTGCACATTTACTGATGACAGTTGGCATGGGAAGGATGAGCAGAGTCCTGGTGCCTGTGCTGAACTGTGGGCTCGGCCATGCCAGGCCCCTGTTCATGCCCTTTGCATTCCTGCACCAGTCCCACGAGTAAAGCAATAGATGGGAACTCACCTGTGACACCAGCCAGACCTTTACCAAAACATCTACTACTTGGTGCTCAGGTGCAGCGGCTTGAGACGCTCCCCAAACCTGGGAACAGTCTGGGTCTGCAGGCAGAGTCCACAGGCCAGGCAGCCTGTGCTGGAGGAACTCAGAAGTCGGAGCTCACGGAGCCATCACTGGCCGAGCTCTCATTTCCCAGAGCAGGTGAGATCCTTGGCTTCAGGAGATGCTTATTCTAGTGATTTTGCTTCTGAGTTTAGAGCTCCTGCAATGTGCCATGCCCAGGGACCAAGACGTTCCATACCATAAACAAAAGCAGGACAAAAGTCCCCAAGTCCAGATGCTCCTTGCATGCCTTTTTTCTTTTTTTTTTCTCTTTCTCCTTATGGAAGGATTTTCTACTACAAAATACAACCTAAAAGCAACAGTCAGAGGAGCAAGGCATCTCCTCAGGTCAGCAACACAAGGCAGTCTGTGGTAACTGCATGTTATAAACGTTAAAGAGAAGACTTCTCCTGTCCGGTCCTCTAGGGAAGGCCCTTCATAGGAAATCTGTAGCAAATAAACTACAGATATTTTCCCCCTAATTAACACACTGTGATATTTATTTGTGAGTCAACCAGCAATTTAGAATGCACAGACATCATCAGAGAGCTGGGAAAGAGATTTGCTAGGGAAGAAGTAAAGAGCACATCTATCCAGGAAGGAAGGTGTCCTGAGAGTCAGAGATGAGTCCTACTCAAATGAGCTAAACTGCACGACGGAGCCGGTGTTTATTAATTCGTCCTAAAAAAGGGACACACAAAATCTCTAGTGAACCACGAGAACTAGATTATTCACACTGAGAAGGGAAGAGCAGGTGATGCACTGCATTGACAACACTGGGTGCGCCGTGTCTGGTCCCCTGTGATGTCAATGTTCATGTCATTGCAGCGCTCTGCATCCTGCAGTGAAAATAAAAACTACACATTTTAGCACTCGGGAACACATCTTCATCGGTGCACACTCTGTGCCTTGCCCAGCAGCCTTCCCTAAGCTGCTGTGCAGTGCATCTGACCTGCCTTCAGCTCATTATTATAGCCTGGAAGAAAACAAATAACAAATAAGTTGGTTGTTCTGGAGGAAAATTCCATCCTAATACTGGAAAAGGGGAAAAAAAGGAAAAAAAAAAAAAGAAAGAAAAAAGGATAGGTCCAGACAATTGCTTTCGGAAGTGACTGAGAAATAAACCCAGCTATAGGAATAGACTCTGAAATTGTTTATTACCTTTCACTGGACAAAACTTTCACTCAGAGAATGGCTGAACATGCTCCAGTGGCTGCCTTAAAATGAGTTTCTGAAAGCAGCTCTACATACTTCTTTTGACAGAAAAAAAGTGGCATATACCTCATGAAATGCTAAAAGTTTGAAAAAAAAGTCATGAGGTGAAAACAGCCCTTTCTTAGCGTTGTATGCAGCACACAGACATGCTTTAAATACCTTTGAGTTGCATTAGGGTTCTCATGGCCCATGGGCCAGAGTGGATGCTGGATTCAGCTCTGACACATCTCTCTGTTGCAGTTTGGGTAGGTAAACTTTACAGCAGCGAAGGACCAAGCTCCGCCTTTGTCATAATTTTCCAACCACCATCTTCTGTTTGAAAGGGAGAAGCTGCCTGACATTCCTACCCTTCTCCTCAAAGGCTGAGAGAAATCATCTGTAGTACTTTGCTTTCTCTCCCTATTGCTTCCCTGGCTCAAAGCTCATGTTTTCTAATTGCTTTCCCGTAACTATGTTGAAAGTGCTTGAACACAGCAGGAGAGAAAAGGCAGTTTGGAAAAATGACCCAGCTAAATTCAAGTCTGAGCATCTTTTACACCAGCAATAAGGTAACTGTGAGAATGTTAGCTGGGTTTTGAAGTGTGCTGAGGAGGTTGCAAAGCTGGGAGCTTTGAAAAAAAATACACACACCACAACCCTCCACAACCTTTACACTTATAAACTACACCCATTTTGTGTGCGAGCTCTTGAGCAAACCACCCAGGGATCTCTCTCCTTACCTCTCTCCTTGCTGGAACACAACTTGACAGCTTGGGCAGCCTAATACCAGTCTGCAACATTCCCTCCGGACAAACCATGCCTTTGCAATACAGATTATTTCCAAAGATGCCCAACAAATTTAGCAGCTCAGTTCTTGTGAATAGTCATTAGAAACAGCCTGTAAACAAATCACCTTGGTGGGTTTTGCAATACCCATTCAGAAGCATTAATCATAGCAAACCCAAAATGAATCATTGCGATGAATCCAGCGAGACCAACTCAATTCATCATTGGGATGAATCCAGCGAGACCAACCTGGAAAACCAGGCTGCCCTTGCATGGAGGAGAGAGATTGTCCCGCAGCTCCCTCCCGGCCCCACAAAGGGCACCCACCCCACGACTCCCAGCACAGCCTTCCTCCGAGGAAGACCTCCACGGCACCACCAGATCCATGGATACACCAGACCAGGCCAGGCAGCTCCATGGATACACCAGACCAGGCCAGGCAGCACCACAAAAGCATCAGTGCAGACATGAACCCACGCGCAGGGCTCCAGAGAGAGGGTTTTGCAGACACTCTGATACACATACACAAATATTTTAATATAATGGTAACTGAAATGTTATCCATATTCTTAGTACTGGTCATAATTAACTAAAAACATACTTTTTAAATTTTGTAAAAATGACATATTTTACACATCTTCTATTTACAATTGCAACATACTTAAATGTTATAAAACATCCACTCTGACCTTTAAAATATATGTATACTAGGACTTAGTATTAGATATATTATAATTTAGAGCAAACATAGGGTTTGCTGAGTAGCTATCTGTTCAATGGATATTTTTTGATCAGTCTGGCTTAATAAAGACTTCCCCAAACCAAAAATCAGCTGAGATAGGAAATGTGCAAATATCGGGGCAGAAAAAAATAAAAAAAACTTGCAGTTTTAAAAAATACCACCGTGAAGACTTCCAATAAATTAAAACTACAGCCCACTAATCCTTTTCTCGGCATTGTCCGTGGTCAAACCCATTTTGAGCGTGACTAAGGTGGAGGGAGAGGCGGAGGCCGCCTCAGGGCTCGGCGCTGGAGGGGGCGGTGGTGGCGGCCGCGGCGCTGCCTCTAGGGACGACTCGCGACAAGGGGCGCTCCATTCCGTGCTGCTTTGCCGAGTCCTCCTTGTACGCAATCTTGTCGTGGAAAGAGAGAAGGATAAGAGATGAAATTGCCAGAGGAATCCTAATAGCCGGGTTTTGCAGATGCTGCTTCCTTAATTAGCCCTCTCACAGCTCCCTTGCAGATGCAACCGAGCGGTCACTGATAGTTTATGAGCTTGGCACCTACTGCTTGTGGTACTGGTTCCTGCTGAGGTTCCTGCTCTGCCCAGACAGCTATTCTGGGTACACAGGAATCCTAGTGAGCTTAAAACATAGGGGAACTGCAAAATATGCCTGATAGTCAAATTTGAGCCTCTTTACTGGAATAAGAGCAAGCAGGCCAAGTTCGGGACACAGCTGCACGCTCACAGTGAAGTCAGCTTTGGCCTGACATCTTCTCAGTGTTCCTTGAGGAAGGTTCACTCTAAGTAAGTCTCAGCCATATTTACAGCTATTTTTCCTACTTCAGGAACTGCAAATGGACAAACAACCTGCCTCTTTCCCGGGGACACCTCGTTCACAGAAGAAACGGGGCCACCACCCACCTTCCCTGCAGCAACAGGGAGCCCAGTGACACCAGCTCCTGCTGCCCCTGTGTCACAGGGAGGACCAGGGGGCCACCAGCAACGTCCCGTGTCACACGCAGGGGAACTGAGGCACAGACATGCTGGGCTTGGGTGTCTTGGCCCCCGTGGGATCTCTCCATATTCCCTCATGAGGTTTTGCTGTCCATCAGTCCTGCCACCAGCTGACTGAGCACCCGAAGGTCTAAGCACAGAGCTGCTCGCAGGCTGCCAGCCGGAGCCCAGCATGAGCTGGGAGACGTTCTGGGTGTGATTCACACATCAGCTGCCACTGTATCCCACAAAACGGGGATCTTCTGACAAGCGAGTGACAGAAGAGGCATTTCCATTTTCCCCAGCACTCATGCAATAAACATCTCCTGGGTGGGAGGGTTAGAGATGTTGAGAGTGATTCTGGGCACAACATCTCCATTGCCTTAAAACGAACAGAAATCTTGCCTGCCACCCTCAGCCCTTTAAGGGTGAAGATGACCAAAATGAAAGGTTTTAAAGCACCAACTCCACTGCTTTTACCAAACCACACACAGAGGCATTAGAGGAGAACACTGCATAAATTAAACCAGACCCAACACTTCATATTGCATTTTTGTTTTCGTAAGGACACTTCAATTTTCAGATCTCTTTAAAGCAGAAGAACTTGACTCCTAATGAGCAAAAATTACACAAATGAAATCTTGCATGGAGAAGACTGTTTGAAATCCAGTTAGTTTTGCAGTCAAGCATGTTTGTGCATATGTATGATGCATAAGCATATATGTACTTACAAGAACTTTGTACTACAGTAAAAGTATCTCAAATTTTGCCTACTAACTCCCCTCCCCCCCCCTTTTTTTTTTGAGAGAGAGACACAGGGAGAGAAATTCAAAGTTGGCCCTAAAAAAAATTCTGTTTTTTACCATACATACTTCACTTTCCTCATTCCTCCCAGCCTCAAAGGCACTTTGAGCTCCTGGTGTCTCAGGCACGAAGACAGTTCCAGCAAAATCAGCACGAGCTGCAGTGGCAGCCTGAGAGCACAGCTGAGCACAAGGGGACTCTGCAGGCAGCCTAACTCACCTATAACTCATATCCAAAGCACTTCCCAAGGACATAAGAAGAATAAAGCTTGGGACAGCTGCTGCAGGGCTGCACCCAGCCTTTCTGGGCTGCAAAAACCTGGGCTTAAGCAAAGGCACCGGGTTGGTCCCCAACATGTCACTGACAGCATGACTAAATCTGCGTTTTAATTGCACCTACGTGCAGGGTAGTGGGCGGGCTTGGCTTCAGCAATCAAACACCCACAGCACTTTCTGCTCCCTGGATCCTGACCTTCATCCTGTCACCTGCGCTGCTGCCCCCAGGGCTTCTGGAGGCTGCTTTGGAGCTGCCCCACCAACCTCCCTGAGGTCATGGCCAATATCCTGAAAGCTGAAGGAAAACGTCTCAAATGTGGCCATGGACTACAGCTCACACACGCCCTGGCTTTTAGGTTTGACCTCCCTGCGCAAGGGAGTCATCAGACTCAGAACTAAATGAACCATGTAGGAAAAACCAGCAAGCGAGAAAGCACATGACATTAAACAAAAAAAAGTAGATGTAAGAAAAATGAACATACCACATTTGGCTATAGTATTGAGGGAAATGTTAGACAGGGAAGAAGAGAAGCTGTATAAGCAAGGACCATGACAGAGCTGTCAGAAAAGAAAAAGACAAGAAAACAGAGAAGAGAAAACAACATATGGTGATGAAAGAGTCACTACTGGCAGGTGAGCAGACACAACTCTTGAATACAACAGTGGGAAGCACGGCAAATCTGACAGTCATGGTGAGGAGCAGCAAGGACAGAGCTTTCCAGCTGTGAGATCCATAGTCCGGCTGCAATCTAGAGCGTGGCACTAGTCTGGGGCAGCGCTCTGCCGAGGGGCCTTCAGCCTTCCCTCTCAGAAAGCCGGGCTTCCCAGTGGGAAGGAAGGGCCTGGCTTTCGGTAGAGACTTTTGGAGTACTCTGGTTTTGGTTAATAATATTATTTTGACTTTTGCTGGATGAACTCTGAGATTACTGAGTGTAACATTAACATTACATGCCCAAATACTAATATAGTTATGCACAAGTAATTTTGCATTATTCAGTCTCCAGTTAAATGAAAAAAGCTCAGAGCCCATTGATATAAAAAATGAATAAAAGTATGAGCACTTAATAGCAATTGCTGCATGTATTTTATGGACAATGAAACTCATGGACTGCTCATAACCAATTAATTCATTTTTCATTTTTTTGTGGGGAAGAGCAGTTCACTACAGTACTGTCTCAGCACATTGACAGGATCACAAAAATGACTTCTACAGGAGAAGCACGAGCAATAAATGATACTCACAATTACACCTTTATGCCCTAGGAAAATTTAGCTCGATAGCACAATAGCAACAACAACAAAACAAACAAGGGACATGGTTATTCCACTCATATGTGGAGATGAGCAACATTCTGGAATGCATGTCATATAATACAGGCATACATACTAATCCTTCTGCAATTGCTAGCACTTGAAATGGAGTTTCAACATGACACATATTTTGACACAGCTTTTTTTAAAAAAAATTGTTCTTACTCTGAAAGATGAATACAAATAGAAACTATAAAGATATCTCCTGCAGCTATAAGTTTAGTTCTAAAAGCAATTTTGTATTTTAATTAAATACTTGCCTCACAGCTTTAGGATATAGCAGGCTAATCATAAAATACTGGCTTAATTGATTATCTTCTTATGCCTCTAGACCTCAGTCCTCATTTAGTCTTACACATATTCAACTTTTCAATATGTAAGGCAGGCAGAAATGACAAGTCTTTGTTCATCAAATTCATTATATGAAATACAGGAGGATTAAAAAAGTGGCAGTAAATTTGCTTAATGTCTGTTGCGCTACCAGTTTTTACCACCAGCATTTTGCTCTACAGCTTGATTTGTGAATGAAAGAAACCCTCAGCCACCCTCATTCAACCCCAGCCAGCATTAAGAGAGATAGTCTAACCTGTTCGTTCATAACTGCAGAGAGCTCGTTGAGCATATCCTTATAATGAGACTTCATTTCTCCCTGATATTCAAACTGGTCCTCCTTAATAAGGCGTTCGTTGACATCAAGAGCATGCCCACATGCTTCTGCAAACTGCCTGCAAGCAGATACGCACAGAACAAATGTTCTAGTAAGGAACAAGAAATACATATACAACTATTTATCTTCCTTCCCTAGTAAATTGTACCTTTTTAGAAGTGAATTTCAGAACTCATCATCAGATTAAGAGACACAGCTTAATGGGTCAACCCAAAACCTCAGTAGTTTTCTCAAGAATGATTTGTAAGGGGGTAAACACAGGATATACGTCAGTCTGGTTCAATTCAGTGACTCAGTCCAGTTTAATGTCACTCTACTTGGTCATTTATTTATGCTAGGCAGCAGTTGGCAAGCCTAGATGTAACGCTTACCTGAAGATTTCCTTCAGAAGCTTAACCTGATTATCAGGATATCTCTTAGCATTTGTTTCTTCGAGAAAAGCTCTGGCATAGGCCATTGGTCCTGCATTGACCTGGGGGGGGGAAGATGAACAGATTAGAGTGCAGAGAAGAGCCAAGATTACAGCCTGTGACTCTCTCTTGCATCCTAGGGCTTGGGGGCTGGCCTAAGGGGGTGTGAAAAACAGCTGGCCCATCCTGATGTTGCCTCCATGAAACTCCAAGAGTTTTTCAAGAAAAACAAACTGAAAATCTGTTCTTGTCTTTGAGGGTGCTCAGCCAGTTAACCACATAGAGAGCTAAACATTGAAAGGAAATGACCAAACTAATCCTAACAAAACTCCCTTCAATATGTTTGCTTGACTGTGAGACAGGCGGTATCTTCAAGTGGCACAAGATGGACTGATTAGAAAGGTCTTACTGAACATTTATTTGTAAGAGAACTGACCGAATTTTAGTTGCACATAAAAACCAACACACTTCAACACCAGTGGAAAGATTTCCACTGTCTTAAGTTCTTAGAGCAGAATCTGACAACACTGGGATACAAGATATGTCCTGAAGCATAAAAAAGTGTGACTGGAATGATGTCAATTCCAGAATAGAAATTTAAGCAGATGCACAAGAACTAAGGCAAGCTGCTATTACCTTGACACTGACGCTCCCCTGGAGCTTGAGCTGCAGCCTGATCATGTCCACCTCCTCCATCGTGCAGAGCTGGTTGAGTTCAGAGACCTTTTTGGACATCTCATCAATTGCTACTTCGATAGGGTTCAGTTCTGTGCTTGTCTGGCTTATGACTTGAATACGCTTCTTCACGTAGGGGAACAGGTGACTGGCTACTCAAAAGAAAAAGTTTTCAGAGAAATTCACCCCAAACAAGATGGTAATTATGAAAGCAAAATAGTTAAACCAAAGGCTTTGTTTGTATTAACCTTTGCTTTGTCAATCTTGTTGCTAGTAAGAATTTACAGCAGCAGGTCCAAACCAAATTTCACATGGCAGAAAGCTATCGGCACCAAGATTTTAAAATCTGTGAATTTCCTCCTTTGAACGAAAGGACTAAATCAGAAGCCTGTGCTGAACTTCCAACACCTCAAAAGTCCCACCAAATATGCTTCAAATTAGAGGCAGAAATTCAAGTGCTTAGCTGAATTGGTGCTGTTCACCTCAAACAAATTATTAAAATATCAGCCTTAAAACAAGTGGGTACTTTCATCACTCAATCTAAATACTGTTACATTCCCTAATGAGAGCTGAGAGAGGAGCTACTTATCATCAAAATAATTTCCTTCCAGGAGGGACATTTTCTCATATCTCAAGGGGTCTGGCAGTACTGCACATGACATCTTATCTAAGCTGTGACGTCTAAGAATCTTTTCCTGATTTCTTACACACTCTGGAAGGTCTCCCAAACTGCCTTCCCTCCTCCAGTGACCATATGCTACCAGTCAGCTCAGACTGCAACGGGTTCCAGCCTACAGGGAGCAGGAGACCAAGGACTTGCCGTGCTGGAGGCAGGAGCTGCAGCCAGGCACGGTGAAGCGCCAGCAACCCACCGGCTGAGCCAGGTGGCTTCTCTGTGCAGCGTGGGCATGGAGCAGGGACACAGAGCAGGGACACACGGAGCCGTTTCTGCTTCAGCTGCCCTCCACCTCTGCCCAGGCACAAGAACTTCTGCTGCTCCTCCAGCCATACTGGACAACCTCATTTTCTTCTAAAGCTAAGGGTGCTCCTTTTTGCAGAGGCAGTAAGTGAATATTTTTTTTTCTAAAGAGGGGAAAAAATGATGATTCTTTCACAGAAAAGCATCGAAGTGAAGAAAAAGCCAGGAGAAGAATAATAGAGAAGAGAAAGGTGCAAGATCCCACTTAACATTGAATGTGGAACTGGTCTGAGACCACTTGGAGAAGAGAACAACATGCAGGAATCTGGGGAAGATATCCTGCTCCTTCAATACAGATCCCTGAAACTGCCTAGCACTTCAAACAAAACAAAACCAAGAGAGTCCCAAAAGACAAACACACACGCAAGCTGCTCTTCTTACAAGCAAAGCTATGTCATGTAACAAGATGTCCCTAGGCATGAGTGTCTTCTCTGACTTGTCAGAGCAAAACTTCCAGGTGACTAAGCCTCCACCGTAAGCAGTTTGACTCCCCTAGCCCTGTGGGGGAAATCATACATGCTGCAGACAGTAGGAAACTGGATTTTCTGTCATTCAGGAGCCTTTGTTGAGAACAGGGACCTCTCTGCTCACCCTTTTCTGTTTAAAATGACTCAGTAAGAACAGAGCGCACTGTCCAGTCCTGCCCTAAAGCAGTGATTTCATTCCATAAGCTGAACACTTACCTCCCACTTTCAAAAACACTGTATAACACATCCCATTTCCATTCTGAACAAATATTCTTATCTGCTGAGATTTATTCTTCTTAAAAAGGCACGTACCCTGTCTTACTCTCTCTTTGACCTATTGGTGATGAAAACAGCAGCTGAGGCTGCCTCCAGGAGAACTGTTCCCAAATCACATGATTGTGAATAATAGCAACACCAATAATAAGGAAAAATAAGAGCTTTCTACGGATGAAAATAACTTTAGCTAAAAGAGTCAGCAGCACAGTAAGACAGACCGTGCTTTGCACAAGAACCCAGTGGAAAGATCTCCTCCTTCTGCAGGACACACTCCGCCCCCCAGTGACTGCAGAAAAACTAGCCCCAAAATTTGCTCAGCAGCCAAACCTACTGGTCAGGACGGTGCGCCTCTTGCACTGCTCCTCTACGCCGCCATGCTTCTTGCCCGAGAGCGTGAACGGCGTTTCGAACACGAACCGGTTGATGTTGTGGTGCATTTCAAAGTCGGTCTTTCGATCTTCGGCCTCCTTCTCTTCAAAGAAAGGTGTGACATACGTGACCTGGATGTAGGCGTATTTTGGATCCAAGTCTTTCGGGTTGACCTGTTTAACACACGGTTGAACTGTTAAGCGTGACATGCCACCAAGGCATCAGTGCAAGTCTGATGCTTTTATCTATCGTGGCATTACAGGTAAAAAAGAGCAAGATCTTTAAATATAATATTCAGATCAAATTAATACAAAAGTATTTAACAGTCCCCTAAAAACAGTGGGATTTTCAAATACAATGAAGAGCAAAAACAAATGAAAGCTAAATGAGAGAAGTCATTCTGGCCCCGCAATTTCTCCTGTGATCAACACCTTCCTTTGCAGCCTTTTCCCTCCTCCTGCTGACAGGGGACAGTGCTGCCCTGCTACAGCACTGTGGCTTCAACACGCTGCCCCAACATAATGTCACAGAACTAAGGTCATACAAGTTCATGCATAAGCTAAGTTCATGTTGAGTCAGAACACAGTCCCGGTAACGTGCAGATACGCTATCATCGTGACATTAAATGTCACTGGGGCAGCCCTCCCGTCATACCTTGTTGGAATCCTGGATTATCTTCACATTTTCTATTCCAAACTTGTCCGCATAAAGCTTCAGCAGTCTCTGAGAGATCTCAGACAAGCCTGTCAATTTGGGCTCTTTATAGATATACTCTTTACCTTCCTCTTCTTCAAAAAAGCCCTGTAGGGAAAGAAATGGAAGGACACAATGAACACAGCAGGCAGGGGAAAAGCCTGAATGAAAGCCTTGATTCCTAATGTAAGCACATGTATACGTCTGCTGGAGCCTCCAGAAGGCCATTTCCAGCACTAAGGGCAAAACTTACCTCTCTCCACTTGGAGCACACAGATACCTAGATGTCTGCATTTATATGGGTTCAGTATCACCTAAGCTACCCACAAAATAACTCATAGCCATTTATTAATGTCAGATATCTAGTAGTTTGGATAATAACAGTGCTTTCACTGGAATGCTGCAATGTGTGGCCGAAAGAAATCTGAATCCATTCAAAACTGGGCATTAAAGTGCTTTATCTGGTTATTTTTATTCCTTAAACACCCTGCAAACAGGCAGGGCATCAGACACAGGTCCAGCACCTCCACAGGGCTGCGCACAGCCGTCACCTCCTGGCACGGCCGCCCCGGGCACGAGGGGAGCTGCTGCAGCAACGAGCAGCTCCTGGCCCCTCAAAACCTCCTCCTGGGAAGACGGGTTGGCTCCGGCTTGGAAAGCACAAACAAACCAATGGGTCTGTCTGCTTCACTGCAGGCAAGCAGGAGCGCTGATGGCACCTTCAGAGGCAAGAGGGAACTGCAGCACTTTCACAGGCACAGGAATTATTCATATGAAAAAAAATAAAGCACAACAACACACTGAGACTCTGCTCCTCTGCAGAAAAGCCCAGTCTTGCTAAGGCCATTTATTTATTACTGTGGCTGACACCAGCAAATGCTGATGAGTGGAGCAGGAGCCCGGCAGGCTCCAGGAGCAGGGTGCCCTGTGGAGAGCAGCTCCAGGGCCTTGCAGCCCTTCAACTGCGTGCTAGCCCTCCAGGCACCTCTGCAAAGTGGCAAGCAGATGCGCCCAGGTAGCCAGGAGCTGCCTCCAAAACCTCCGTGCCAGATACTGGGGCAAAGAGCAGCCTTTCCGTGTTGAAGTGTAGCACAACTTGGGTCAGGAAAAAATGCAGAAAAGATTTAGTTACTAAAATTACAATGTAAGCAAATATTTACAAAACGCGCTCATACAGAAAAATCTAAATAAATTAACTTTAAATTTCCATATGTGCATAGTAATAAAGCCCAAAGCCTTACTTTAACAACAGTTAAAATATCTGTGCACACTCCCCTCAGCCAGGGCGAGGAAGGAAGCGGGCCTTTGCTAACGGGGCAAGGTCGACACGCATTGCAGGTGCTACGAGACCCGCACGGCAGGACCTGTGGCAGCAGCTCCTCCAACATCATCCTCACACAGTTTCACAGGGACCTTCTAACGCAGCCATGTTTTGAATGGCATCAGCAACTAAGCTCCACACGTGTGTAAGGGACGGCACAGGTCCTCAGAAGACAAGTCCAGAGCTCAGAAGCTAACAGCCTCCCCATAAACACTTACTGAGCTGGCCAAGCAATCAGCTTGCTGTGGATTTCCCAGGGAAAGGCTCTGCTTCATCGTAACCTGGTTGCTGATCTTATTTCCAGGGAAGCAGAACCGCTTCCACTGAAAACTTCATTAGTTCCACACAACCTTATTCTAATACACTGCTCAGGACTGCTGCTGTCAAAAGCCATCTAATTTTGTTAGCATTCAATTAAAACAAACCAGCAACAAAACACAACCAACCAAACCAGAAAATATCCCCAAACATGTTTTCTGAATTTATCAGGCAGCAAGCTAGACTACAGCTTCCTCCCTTGGGTGGTACTACATGTTTGCTAACTGGGACACATCTTTTTCAGAGAAGAGCCAGGCCTGTGCAGTGCTGCGTGGCACCCCAAGATGGTACCTGTGCTTTTGTGCACCCTTTTCCCCCTGCCACCTCCCCAGGCAACCAGGGGATCTCGTCGTGCCTCTAAATGCAAGAGATATCATTTATGTGCGTGCATCCCAAAGCATTTTGGCTGACAAGTGGCAAGCATAAGTTAATGGGGAGCTATAAATAAACCTGCCTGCCATATGCTATGCGTCTGGCAAAGACCACTGAAAGTGGGATTAAGCGCATTTTAGGAGCCAAATATCCTCCAGTTTAAGAATTACGCAGCCAAGGTCGCATCACCAACACGCACCCTGGGGCGGCTTTCACACCAGCAGCACAGCTGCGCGGACACAAAGGATCACCCGGATCAGCCGAACACGATGGAAGGCGAGCAATGACCTCCCGGGTAAGAGGGCTGCGGTTTCCGCTGGACTCAGGTTTGCTGTTAAGTCAAACCAATGGCCAGGAAGGCAGCGCTGCGAGACCGGCGGGGCTGGTCTTTGCGCAGCCAGGGACACCCTGGCCAGGAGGGGAGTGCAGACTCACAGAGGCTAAAACGGGCAAATGGGTCCAAATCCCTCCTGGAACAATAATCCTGATAGGACTGAGGACAAGATGCTTCAGCAGCTGCTTTCCCTTCGAGCCATGGACAAGCCACGCTGCACTGTTTGTCCACAGGACATAATCCTGTCACACTGCAAGATGTAGGAGTTGTGACTTTCCCATAGTCTTGCAGAACATGGGAGCAACGTAGCTGAAGTAGTTACCCCACTCATGCTTGCTGTGCATCTAGGGAGGCTGTGTTGAAAGCCTCCCTGAAACGTTAAAACTCACCTGCATGAAAGTAGCTATTCAGTGTCTATGGAAATGAAAGTGCCATTTTTTTTCTCCAGTTTGACACAAAAAGCAAGAATTACACGGATGTCTTTACTCCAAACGCAGATCTACAGGTGACAAGGACCAGGAGCTTGAGTACCGTCACTGCAAGAGGTCGTCACCAGCACGGCCACTCGGCGGTGCCATCGGACACGCACGAGGGCCCTCAGCAGGGCCTCCAGCCTCCATGCACATGAGCTCCTGTTCCCTGACCTGGCACGCAGACCATGACACCCTCCCCAGGGACCACTGCATCCTGTGCTCAATCCATCCCAGATGGTCCCTGGGGTCATGCAGCAACCAAATGCTGCCGTGGCCTTTGCATGAAGCTGGACCGTTTGCAATTGCAGCTGCAGAATTTTTTTTTTTTTTTTTGCCAAGAACTCCTAAAATTCTCCCTGATGATTACACAAAATACATACACTTGTGCTATTCTTTTTCCCAGTATTTTTTTCCTCTATATTTTGATGTCAGTTAAAAAATACCACTGTTTTTTATATAGTAAAACATAGTTATTTTTTATATGACTAAACTGCTTAATGAATACTTACATATGCACAATAGTACATTATTTCTATGAGTGTGCTTACGTATGTGTTTACCCACAAGTATTTTTGAGAATAATGTGTCTGTAACACAGAAAAGGATCACCATACCTACATGGTGAGTTTCCTGCTGTAAGATTCTTTGTAGTGGCCTGAGCAGAATATTTCATATGCATTTACACTGGTTTAATTGTCTAAGATGAGTAAAACCTGCACGTGTTACCTTTGGGGAAGAAGTGTGCAATATCTACCAGAAACTCAGGAAAAAAGAAAATTGCTTACAGCAAGCTAAATGAATTGGCCGCTGAAACAGGCTGGAGGTCTGCAAGGACTCTTGGCAACGAGAGGAACAAGAGGCCACATTCTTTCCACCTACACAGTGGAAATGGGAGCAAGTAGCACATGGGGAAAAGGCACTGACAGGACTACAGAGAGGAAACCTGGAGGGAAAAGTATGCGGGACAGCCAGCACGCAGGAATGGACAGTTCTGCCCTTCCTTCCTGGTCGAGCTTTGCCTATGATTCATTATACCTGATATGGCACTCGATATACTAAAAAACTCACCGCTTTAGAGAATATTCCTTTATCAGTTCTGTGCACCTAGCCATAATTTCCTTAGTGAGGCACAAGAAACACTGGTGGGAATTATTTGCCTTTAATTATTTGCACTGTGACATACAATTCGTTAAAGTGTCTCTGCAAGAAGCAAAATGGAGCAGTCCCACTGTCTACCCAATAAAATCTCTTCTGGAAAAAGGAAAGAAGCTGCTTGTTTGCATTTAGAGCTCAGTATCATGTGTATCAGTGAATAAACCAAGCAATATGCAGCTGTGAAAGTCATAGGCTTTAGAGCACTAAAGCTGTTCAAATGAAGTTGCCCTTATGGCACAGGCAGCTGATAAGTCCTTGCACGTTAATGAAGATTTTAATGTACTTTGACAACACTGCTGCATTTCAGCTCTCCACTTAGAGCCAGCTTTGGGTCTGGGCAGGGTGGCACACACCTGAGCAGCTGCCAGAGGGAGAGCCCTGGCACAAAGCCTCCACGCACAGGAGATCCCAAGTCCTCCTCTGCTGCTCCCACTTGGAAGACAGTTGGGTGGTAGGAAAGCTCTACCCTTCCTCCGATGCCACTTGCTTTCTCCCTGCATTCAAGTGGGGTGAAGAGACGAGACTTTATTGCTGTCCTCAGACCCCAATTTGCACATCCCAGGAGGCAGTGCCAGGCCCACACTCACCCTCTGCCCACAGGACTGCAAAATCAAGGGCAAGAGATCTTGGACTGACAGACCAGCCTTACACTTTGGAGGAGCTGCACGGGCCAGGAGGGCAGTGCTGCATTCAGACAGCATTAGTGCTCCACCAAGTTTCCCATGAGAGCAAGAAGAGGTCCAATCCTGCTCCCAGTGAAGGTGAGAGAAGAACTTTCACTGAGTTGAGGTGACACAGCATTGGGCCCCGGAGTGCACACGCAACATGGTGACAGATACAGCTTTAATTCAGGTAACTAAACAAGCAAAAATTAGTTTTTAAGATGCGACAATGAATGAAACATTATTTCATCTGGCACAAACCAAAGAATCAAGAGCACGGGAGCATTAATGTTAAGTAACAGTACAGGGAAGGATGAAGGATGTGTGAGGAGAATTAAACACAGCATGCAAAAGAACTAGACTTACCACAGCCTTGAATAAGATCAAAAGGAGAAAAGAGCAAATTTCTGCATTAAAATCTAATTAGCAAACAGAATGATTCACATCAATCTGTTGTTCACACACCTGATTATTTTTTAAGGAAATTGTACGTTTGCCAAACAGCTCTTAAAAGAAAATTTAGAGTCCTACATAGGTTTGTAATGGAAGAAAGCACAAAATAATGCCAAGAGTGCTTTGAGGATGCTGAAGCACAGCAGAGAGACTAAAACTACTCTATAGAATATTGCATAGAATCAGAGAGGCCTGAAAGCAGAAGCCAGAGTCAGCAAGAAACAACACCAAAAGATCTACTGCATACAGCTCTGCTTTAAGGTCTACTAGAAACAGGGACCAGATACCAAAGTTACCTTGGTTTTATTTAAGTTTTGCTCTTAAGATTGCCCTGGTCTCCATCTGTTTTGCTTGAGAAAGTTGTGAATAAAGCTGATGTACACCTCTGTGCTCCTCTACATCACTGTAAATCCATAACAGCACTTTACACAGATGCAATTGAGTGCTCTTCTGAGTAAAAATCCTCCTCAGACTGACCCAAGACTCACTTTTTGCCCAACCAGTTATTGCACAACACTTCCCCATTTTAGTTTCCCTGAAATACATTATAATTAGAAGAACATGGCTGAAATCTGAGAATCTGTTGAGATAGAAGAACATACCTGCCCATAAAACGCGACCCGGTAGTACCGCCCAAAGAGACGTTTCTCAGAGTTCACCACTTCAGCAACCTTCAGGTACGAGCGGTGGATGTCGTAGTACAGGTCAGACAGTCTCTACAGGAAGAGGCAGAGGAAGGATGAGCTTCCTTATTCCCAACAAACACCACCAAGGAACTCTGCAGGAAGGGCTTGCCTTAGGTGGACTCCCAAGCCCTTGTAAGATGACTTTCATGCCACGGGAATTCTTTAACCTTGCCAGCCGCCACTAGAGCCTCCCTGCAAGGTTTCCTCTAAGCATACAGGTTCATAGGAACCCTGCCTTTGCACAGGGGTCACACAGCAGGCAGGACAAGCAGCAGATGTCCATCCCTTTTTGCACCCCACTAACACAGCAGGGACAAGGACTTCTATTAAAAGGTCCAGCAACCTGAGTGTCCCACATGCACCCGAGAACATGGTGCCAACAACTCCAGCAGGCTCCAGGCTGACTCAGCGATGCACTACTGACAGCTAGTGCTAAAAAACAGTTTCTAGTGATAGTGAACTGAAAGTTGACCTAAGGAGCTGCTTCCTCAAAGTATATTAATATCTACTTATTTTTTTCTCCTCTTAACTTCAAAACAGAAAAATTAAAACTTAATTTATCACCAGGTTATCCTTTATGTACTAAATTTGAAGAATAAATAAGAGACCCTGGATTACAGCATAACATAATTAATCAACAGTTTCTAAGAGTAAATATATATATGTAAATTTGCTTTTGAGCTAAAGACACACAAAAATTCACATACATTGGTCTAAGATTAGCTTTCTCTCACAGCCATGTGATGCAAGACAAAAAAAGTCGACTAGCAAAACATAGCTAAAACTCTGTGGCAGCTTTGATGAACTTTATCGCCTGGTTTGTTTGAAATATTGTCTATATTTAGGGGTACAACAATGCTGAAAAGAAGGTACGACACCAAAGCTTTTCCATTTACTCATAATACAAAGCATTAAAGAAAAGCAATTATAGAGAGGAAAAAACATAATAGCATTTCTTTTAAAGGAACTACTCTCCCTCCTGCAATATAAGTCTGATGTTTACAGTTGTCTTAAGACAAATTTTAACTTTAAAATAAAGTTTAAAAAACTGACTTACCTTAAAGTCCCTCTGCTTCTCAAAAACAGCAATAATAGGCTTGTTGACCTCTGCAATCAGCTCATATCGTTCTGACTTCCACAGGTATTCAACACACAGCTCCAGCTGCTCCACAAGAATATTCTGCAATTCCACACACACCAATTCCACAGTGACTTGGCAGTTGATAGCACTTTAATAATAAACAGCGCAGCAAAAATACATACCCAGCATTTTAGACACCTTTTTTTCTATACTAAAATTGATTCAACCACCCAGTGTTTAGCCAGGCATTGACAGATGACGAACCTTTCTTAAGATAAATAACAAGAACAAGAAAATAGCCGACCATCTGTTCAGAAGACCAGGTTTGCTTTGTGCAGTCTGCACCCAAACTTCCACCTCTGATACTTTATGTTCTGTTTTTCCAAAATATTATCCCTCCAATTTGGTGAAAACAGTAATAATATTTCATTCAAAAACATATGAGACAATGTGAGGTGAAGTGTACACTTAATAATTTACTGTAATGTCCACCACAGGCATCCTTTGGAAATAACACATTCCGTAAATAAAGAATGCCTATATAAATGTTAATGCTGCTGACCTCATTATAGGGAGTATCTTGCATCCCAGAGTCTTCCTTCATAGCACCTTCTTCTTTAATGTTGGGAGTAATGCTTAGGAAAGCTGGCCATCCCATGGAAAATAAGCCTTGAAGTGCAAGTTATAACAGTGTCAGTGAAAAACCAGACAACCGTGTGCTTTAACAATGCTGAATATTGGATATCATTAAAGCAAAGCTCTTTTTCTTTTCTCCCCAAAGTAATGAGAAGTAAATGGAACCCACTGAATTTAAGGCACTGTGATATGCTTTCCGTAACCTCAGAGCCAAAGTGTCCAGGGATGCTCACAAGGCACCAACCCAGGCACACACACTATTTACCAAGCCAGAGCCTCGCTGTTTATTCTGTGCAATGACTTGAGATTTACAAAGCTGTTGCACATTGAAGGTCAGGTTTGCAGAGCCTGACTCACAGGGATTTTAGCCATGTTTTTGGAACATTATGGTTGAACAACCAAGGTAAATCCGCCAGTGAAGGCAATGAACATGGTTTATGTTCAATTTAAAGGTAGGAAATGATGACGGGCTGAGTGCTTTTAAGGTATCATTAAAAAGATCAGCTCCACATGGAGACAGGGCCCTCCCCAGTCACAAATGAGTTGTGGGCAGCTTAGACTTTTAGGTCTTAGGTTTAAAATGACTCCCAAGTTCTTCATCCCACCCACCTAAGCTGGCTGGTTGATTACATTGAGTGTTCTAGCATCAGTGACACATCTCAGCAACGTCACCTTGCAGAGAGGACTCAAAAATGGCCACTTCTACCAGGGCCATTCCCGCTGCCCAGCTCGCCCACAGACCCTTTGGAGCTACTGTAGAATCCCAGTCCTCCCAAAGTCCACGGCTGCCTTGGCCCCACGTGTTTACTTGCTTCACAAGGACTGCTCTTTATGAGAGCTGCTAGAATAGCACTTGCTAAAATATCTCATTACTTTGAAATACATATTCCATAAACTAATAACTGTTGGCATGGAAGCTTTTCAAAAATATCTACCTGCATTTTATTTCTCTAACAAGCACCGCAAATTAACACACTTTTATCTAAGTTCCACACAAGTAACTAGAAGTTACCCTCTTCCTCCCACCACCTCCCTACCCCTAGCACTGAATTGTCAGGAGAATTGGATGTGGATTCGTGCACCAAATGCTGATTGACTGGGAGGGATTCGCATTGACAGGGAAGAGCGGGCTGCTCTACAGCTGGAAGAGCCCTTGGTCAGAGACTTTCCATGCAACTCAAACCAGCCAAAGAGCAGGAGGAAAGGAACATATAACATTCCTGGCATTTTTTGCTTACTATTACAGTCAAAAACATGCACTAGAGATCTTTCCTGTGGCAGATATTTTTCCAAATCAGCTGAAGAACTGCAAGTGGGTTCCCTAATCATGTTATTGGACCGAGAAACAGGCACGGTTAGAGCACTCACTTCCTCCACTGTGAGTTGTTAGTAACACATTACTATCAGAGACTTGACCGTCTTCCAGGAGCATACGTGAGGTACAAATCTTTTCCATTTTCCAGTAACCTATGACAGTGTGAGATGCTATTAGTATACTGCTACTGGTATGGGTTAATGCATGCATATTTAATAATGACATACTAACAAGTGAAGCATTCTTTTAGCACGAGCTTATGGAACATTTACTGAACTCTGTCTACACGAAGCATACGCTTTTACTGCTCTAGTGCTACAGCTAAAGTTTATTATGTATTTTAAAATTTAAATAGTTGTGAAGAAATGAAGCAGTTTTAGGAATAATTTATATACACCAAAGTAGGACAAATGAAAGTTGTTTTCAACAATATAATTTATAGGTACATGGTTGGTTTGGAATATGTGGATCTTACCCTTTCTTTTCAGGTACTCTGCAATGAGAGCAGCTATATGAATATAGCACATGGCAGCCTGTAAAGAGACACCAATACACATAAACGTGTTAGAGCTCATTGTATAACTTGTGGCATATATGCAATAAGGAGTGCACACATTCATCATTGTCAACTCACAGTGCAGAAAAGGGAAGCCAAATAAATGCAGAAATTTGAGAATATAATGGATTAAATGGTGCAAACCCTTATTCAATGCTAGTTTTACTGAACATGTCTCAGGAAGTATCAGAGAGTCATACCTAAATGAGGAAGTCAAAGACTTGCCCAAGAGAACAGTGCAAGATTACTCTGTAAACCAGATACAGCTGGGCCGTGCACTGGAGATTCACATCCCCCCTGTGGTTTCCCACCAAAAGGACAGTGTGCTACAAACCAAGCTCCCCTCTCATGCCTCGTGAGGGAAGAGGACTCCTTACATAACACGTTAGCACTCACCTAACCTCACCTACAGCTACTGTATCTATTGCAATCAAGTAGCCAAGAGGCTGGCTAAGGGGATGCTGACCACAGCCTCCCGGTCACCAAGTCCTGCTCAACCACATTTCTGCCAGTCACAACTAAGCAGACATGAATAACAAGCACATTGCAGCTGCAGGTATTCTTCAGAGCTGTTTTTCTCTGGCTTCAGGGATGAGATGTTGTGCGACTCTCAAATTATTGCTATTGTCATCCCTTCTACAGCAATTTTCATCACAATGTCTTAGCCTACAGAAAAAGGGTTTTCCTTTTCATTTATAGGAAATTACCTCTGATAAATCTCCATTTCTCGCATGAATTTTGGCCATGCTTTCAAGCCACGTCCTACGTAATTCAGGTGTGCTGGCATAAGAATTTGCTAAGCTGTACTGCAGGTCCACAAGCATCTCAGGATCTTTCTCGTGCTCCTTCATTTGAGCTGTGGCCATCAAAACCGTCCTGATGCGCTTGGTCAGATCCTTTACCTCTGCTGGGAAATTAACGTTCTTTGGGAAAGAGAAACAATACATCACTAAAGGCATCCAGAGAAGCACACGCAGCGCCCCTGAACACGTTTGTGCTCTGCTTATGGAAGAGCCCCTTCCCCTCCCCCTAATCCAGTTAGTTTAATCCAGAAGCAGTCATAATTCAGAAGCATTTGGACGTTTTACACAGCTCCTCGAGATTTGTTCACAGAAGCACCATAGCACTTATTGAGAAGTTGAAGGCAAGGACCAATGTCCGTGCACAGAGGAACTCTGTCAAGGGCAGCAAACTGAAGCATTTCATCCTTGGTTGCTTAGTGTCTCTGGCTGGATCCTTGCACAACTACAGAGGATGAAGCCATGTAGTTGCAGGTAGAAGTTTGTAGCAGTAGGATGAAGCCATGTACCACAAACAGGCTCCTGGCCTTCTCACACTGCACAGGATTAAGACACTGCCCTCATACTACCCCAGATCAACTTTTCTCAACATATTTAACAAATGCAGTTTTTCTTCTTTAAGATGGACAATCACAGCATGGTTATTTTCTTACATATATATTTTTCTTTTCTTTTTTTTTTTTCATTTGATCCTCTTGATTAAAATCAAAAATATCCTGAAAAAATAAAGTGAAATGAAATGCTCTCACCTCTGTGAAGCAGGTATGAGAAGTAGAGTGACTGTGGGGCTAGGAGATCAAAGCTGGACTTTAGAAACAAATACAGCTGTGACTATATCTTATGTGATCATACATCAAGTTACTTATACTAATTATCTACCAAATTGCTTACACTAATTTTAGGATTGGCCTCAATTGAAATACCCTGAGTCACCCTCAAAGGGAATCAGCTCCAAAGTATAAAATTCAAAATGTATATTGGTAAATATTTGGTCAAGTTTTGGAAAAATGAAAAATTTGAGTCCTCTTGAAAAACCTTCAGCGTGAATAGTTAATATAAAAGTAATGATAATTAACCTAAGAGCTCTAACTGCTTTTTGGAGGGGAGGTAAGTTGAGAAACCCAACAATTGTACATGTTTTAGTTACACATTTACTGAACAGATTGAAGGGGCAGTTTGCAGACTAAGTGTTGTTTGTCAACTGCTCTAGTGCTCCATTGGTCAGAATGCCTGGTGTCATCTCTGATAAGGAAAATGAGACATATTTCTGGAGAGCAAAACAGTGAATTACAAATAACCTATTTTTCATATAAAAACCTCTCATGCAAAATTAGCTTCTTGGAGTCATGGACACTCATGAATTTCTGATTGCCTGAGAAACATACACTATGAATGCATAAGCGTGGTCTAGTAACGTCAGCAATGTTATTCACAGAAATACTTGCTCTTCTGAAATCATTGACCTTTGGAAAGCCATAGCAATTGACAAAAAGTGTTCCTTACTTTCATCTGCTTGTCTCCATTAGCAAAATTATTTATAATTGCAAGGGAATGTTGAAAGCGGGAGCCGCCAATCCCCGCGTCTGCGATCAGCTGGCTCACTGCTTTGATGAGCTGCACATGTAGAAGGGAAAAATACAAAGCAAGAATGAGATACAATTAAAGAAAAACTGAAGTTTATTTATAGTTTTTAATATATATTTTAGTGTAATTTAATGATTCTAGATAGCCAAGCTGCACTTTGGACATATTTTAAATTGTATTTTAATTTGTATATTAAAATAGTATATACAAATGGAAAGATTATAGGTAATCTTTCCAGTGTCTGTAAATGCAACTATATTTTGCAAGGTAAGGAGGGAGAGCATTAATGCTGCATTTTACCTCTTTGGTACCATCCTATGAGATTCTGTTTAGCTGCTACTTCAGCTATGTTCTCAATGGCGTGAGCAATGTCCAGGGCTCAGGGACAGCCATCTATCTGGTTTAATTGGCCAGGTAGACAGGTTTGCAGCTTCTGTGTCTCCCTGGAGCACAACTGAGCAGCCACAGAAAGTGGATAATCCTGCCCAATGTCCCCATACTCAGCAGATACATTAAAGTGCTGCAGACAACTGGCTGTCTGAGGGGTTCAAAAGATCTGTTTTGCCGTGCATATTATAATAATGATAAAAATCAATCCACATAACTAAGTACTGATGAGCATACACTTCACTTACCTGTAGATGGGATCTGACTATTGATTTCTGCTTATTAAATTCAAAGTTCTTCCTCATGAAAAAATAAAGAAGAGCAGATGCCTCTGTCTGAGTTGAACGTGACCTATGGTTACAGCACTTCAGGATTTCATAGCAGAGTGACCCACAGAGATCTGCTTGTCCTTGGAAGAATGCTGATGGGAACTATCAAAAAAGAAAAGGAAAAGCATGCGTATGTTTAACATTACTCTTCAGCCTCATTACATTTATTATCTTTTTTTTTTTATCTAGCTTTCTTGCAAGTCTGTGAAGGAAGAAGTCAGTGGTGAAGGCTACACAGCAAATGTAAGGGGCAATCTTGGACACTTACTATTTTCTCTGTCTCCACATATCTGAACGCCCCACTTTCCATCAGCAATAAATCAAAACATCTTTCTTAGTCATAAGTTCCCTTCAGGTAAGGAAGGAAAAGGTTGAGAACTCTGCAAATATCCTATTGTCCCCCAGTTGCATTGGCTTTAACATATCAACAGGTCAAGCTAAGAAATTAAAACAATAGTTACCTTGCCTACAAAAAGCCGTAGGGCAGCAAAGATGTGCTTGAGAGCTGCTGCAGACTGGTTGATTTGCAAGAAAAGCATGTACGTGTCAAAGACTTTTTTCATCAATGCATTCTGGCAATCTGATTGCTGGAGCTGTCTCTGAAAAGTTTAGACACAAAACAGGATAGTTATGTTATTAAAGTGAATAAAAATAAAACAGGATCTAGATTTTACATCTTCTCAGAACGTTCCTAGGATTTTTTTTATTTTTTTTTTTTTTAATGTCTTCCCTGTTGTCTTTCAAGGACAACATGCCTCTTTGCACCCTCCCTCCATCACCAATCCTGGTGCCTTTCTAAGCAGAAATTGAAACAACAAAACATACCTGGTGGTTCAGAGTGTAAAGACATAACAGGTCGAGGATCGTGAGGGATACTTCTGTAGCAGTATTTGCCTCTGTGTCTACATACTGCACAATGTCCGTTTCATTGGAGCTGCCTGCAGCATGTGCACCAAGAGAACAGACAACCTTCTAAGTACAGCTAAAGTTGACACAGTTATGCAACCTGGTAATTGAGTCTTTGTCTTTGGGTGATGGAGTCCCAAATGGACACTTAATTGAAAGGGTATGGTGGGGGGGAACATGGACGGGGAAAGACAAACTCATGAAAGGAGAGGGGGAAAGGACTTGACTCAAATTTTCTTGGTTGCACTAATCATAATTTGAGTATATTCTATCCTTGTTTCTGGTTGTCCTCAATGGAGGAGAGCAGCCTGGCTGGAAGGTTGGGTGTGCAAGTTTTATCCCATCATCTCAGTCTCTTTTCAAAACTTCCATGTTTCACAGATATTGCTACATTCCACCAGTCAGAATACAAGTGCTTTGATTTATTTAAGATGATACTTCTAGAAAATTACCCCCCCTTCCAGACCTGGTGAGCATCACAGCACATGAGTAGGACTGTGCTTGTAGAAGACGCTGTGGGAACAGTAGCCTTGGGGTATAAGCCTTCCTCAGAAGGCAAAGACAAAAGTATGTAGAGCACCTCCAGAGAACACAAGCACTAAACTTAAAGACACCCATTCTTAGATTTATAAGAAGCTTCTATATTTTAGCAGCTTTCAGTTAACTTGGCAAATCGCTTTTATTACTAGGACTAATAATTACAACATTTCAGCAGGTTTATATCCAATTGTGCTGCACAGCATATATTCACAGATGAAAGACATGCCAGCAGCCAAGGATGGGAGGAAATAACTTCTCATTACTAAGTTAAGTGTGTCAGACTAAAACAGGTTTATAAAAGAATTTTTATTAACTTTTAAAGTTCAGTTTTCCTAACAGGAAACAAAAGTGAGCAGCTCTGTGCTTTGGCATTTCTCTTCAGGATTTCACTGACATTCATGAAAACTTATTTATACAGAACATGATCCTAAACCCACAGGTTTCTAAAGGCAAGTCATACATCTCTTACACTTACTTGCAGTGCTGCTGTCTATCATCTGCAAGAGTTTGGGGTTAGAAAGTGCATTTTTCCCACGGATTATTGGTAATGTTTGAGATCTGTGATGTTTGTGGCCATCGTGACTAGAAGCAGAATGCATCCTGCAATGGAAAGGTATTGTTAAAAGAGGGGAAAGCAAAACACATCATTCCTCAAAAAAGACTTCTCCTTGTCACTAAGAATTTTCCACATAAAATGCATAAAATTTTATGAATAATAAACAAATAAAAATAAGAATAAATTCATGTAAAGTTTTTCAGAGCAATATAGATGAAGAATGAAGTCAGGGTGGCGGACAAAGCTTAAACAGATGTGCTGCAATTTCTTGAGATCGCAGGAGACCAAGCACTCAGCACTGAAAAAAGGCATCAGCTTAAACAGCTGACTGATGTTTGGACAACAGCCCTTGGGGGAAAAAGGAAACTGAGATTATTTCTGTTAATTCAGAAAGTATCAGAAATATAACCTGTTTGTTCAAGAAGTAATAGAGCTATTAATTACCATAAAGGGTCTAAAATAACAAGAAGATTGACAGTGCAAGTAAATATAGGCTTGTGTGTGTCTACGCAACTGTGTATATATCTTAGTTTCCTTTTATATTGACAGTATCACTGCAAACAATATAAAAGATGTCATTTATCATTAGAAGCTTAGAGCTAAAATATGAAATGTTTATCCTAAGCTTTGAAAGGAGCTGGAATCTGAAAACACTATAGAATTTAGGAAGATTTAGTAGCATCTCAAAATTCAGATCATTAATAGATTTGTACTTAAATTTTTGAAAAAATAACTCTATAAACTTGAGTAATTTGAAGCAGTTTTAAGGATAGGAATGTTTCCTGCCCCTAACCAAGGTCTCTTCTATTTGTCAGCTATTTTTACAAAAAATAGAATTTAACATTTCAGATCTTAAAAAAAGTTTGCAACTCAAGTACAAAATCGCAGGCCAAGCTTTTGCAAATCACGTAGTAAGAATTCTCCTGTAATGAGATGATGAGAGTGAGCAGAAAAATGCATAAAGCCCACGACTGCAGGGGCACCACGAGTGCAACATGGCATTACCATTGCGAGAGCAGCCCGGACGCCTGGCCAGACGAGTTGGAACCTTTAAGAGTGCCATTATTCTGAGTGGCCTGAACAAATTTAAATGCAGCAGCAATTTTCCTGTTAAGAGAAAATAACTGTTAATCTGCTATGGAACGCGACATTCATTTCAGCATGTCTTGGAAGAATAAATACAGGTCTGATGAAGCCTGCCATAGAGCATAAATTGGTTCATGAGGTGACCTTTTATCTCCCTACTGTATGACATATAGACAAGTTCACAGTTGTAGCGTGAAATTAAAAATGAAACACCATCTGATATGTGTGCATTTCATATTACACAGTTGGAAAATGATCTCATGCTCTTTCAGGGGATGGGTAGAGACAGCATATTTTTTTGACCACCATGGAACGAACACTTAACTGTGCACATTATTTTTTTTTCCTTTTTGACCATTACATAACTGAAAAAACAATCAAGTTCTTTCATTTAGCATTTGCATAGAAATATATCTGAGAATGGCCCAGGATGTAGAGTTCTAAATGTGACAGTTATCATCAATCACAGGCAATTCATCATTTAAACCATGAATGCACTTGGATGTCCAGCATATTCTGATAACATTGTCTGTGTAAAAGATGAAAGGTCAGCTTCAGAATGCCAGGCTGCTACTTCCAAAGGAAAACGCATACACCAATAACGTTTATATAAACCTAATGTCATGCACTAGTAATTAAATGCTGTAACATGCAGTCTATAATTAAAACAATTACCTTACAATATTGCGCTTTCCTAGATATCTGAAATTTTGCAGACAAACCCTGAAAGATAAAACAGTATATTTTCTGATTAACAACAACTTCCTAATTTTGACTTCCTAAATGCTGAATCTTAGTGCTTTTGAGAAGCAGTTTTGGTAAAGGCAAACAGAAAACATTTACCAGACTAGGGACGTACCTGGTGCAGCTAGCAGTTGCCATACCTTGTTCTTTCTCCACTATTGAGGATTCCTCCTTGGTGAGGAGGTAAAATTATAGACTTGGCTGCAAACTTCACTAGTGGGAGTTAAACAAGCAATTCACATTTCAGTTACGAGACAGAAAAATTTCAGAAAACAGCCACCTCCCTGGGTTCTGCACACATGCATGGGCTGAAAGGATCAGACCAGTTTGGAGGAAGAAAAAGCTGTGCAATGCTACATTGCACATTCTTTTCATCAACAAGGAATCAACAGTTTTGGAGAGCTAAAATCTATTCTTGAAGGAAGAAAAGAATCTTAATCTCAACTGGAGAAACTACTGTGAAATTCTCTTCAAAGAAGACCCAAAGCATTAAGCCCCCTCCATCAGGAAAATTATTTGCAATTAGTGACTTTAGAACATCATAATTAAATAAAAAATATAAAACAATCTAACCACAAAGTGAACTTACTCTAGAATGCTGAAAAAGTCTGTTATTTCTGAGAATGGAGCTCGCAACCAGTAGGAAATTAGTGCATCTGAAAGGAGATTTTAAAGGACATTATCCATCTGTTACAGAGAGCTAAATAGGCCCAAAGCTTGCAAAATACACTCATAATTCTGTCTATTTTAATAGCCTTGAACACTATTTCACAACAATCCAAATAAAGTAGTGCTTGTTTGCTCACCTTCTGAAATGGTTTTCATAATGTGAAGGAAACACATAAGAAGGCTTCTAGTTTCAGCCTGGTCCAACTTGTCAAAGCGAAGGGTGGAGCCAATCAAAGACAACGGCCTCGTGATCTGTCAAATTCAAAGGGCCACCCTGAGTACAGTGACACATTTCCAACTCTAACGATCACTTTCAACTTTTGCACAAGTACCTTTTCACACGTGTCAGTTCTCTCACTGTTTTTTTCAGTGGTACTTGGGTTAGAGTCAAGGCTCGCTAAGGAAGCTCTGGAGTCAGCATGGTTTGCTGCAGAGATAGCTATTGATGAAAAGGCTGTAAATGAAAGTCACAGCAAACATGCTAAAACAAAACATTTATGGAGACAAAAACCAATAGGGAAAATGGAGAAATTAAAACGTGCTGCATGCTAGATTGACATTGATGCTTTGAACTTTCAACAGCAAAGACATTGATGGGTACGCTTGGTATGGAAAACATGTAAAAGTTGAAGTAAGATGATCTAGTTTGCTGTTATTTGTGACATCAAGATGTCTGTTTGCATTCCATAAGGCCTGACACCCAAAGCAACCAAAATTAGTGGAAAGATTTCCACGGACTTCTCTGAATTTTGAAACAGGCTTTGGTTGATTTGGACAAAGCTAGCTGTGTTTCTACCTTTCTATTAGGCCCAGAAAAACTAAGAACACTTGCCTCCAAGAAATATGAGGAGTTTTCAGGAGAAGCTTTGGAACTACTCTTACACTGTGCAGAGACTGCAAGAATGGACTTGTACATGGGAACATATGAGAGCCTGAACATGGCATCACTCCAAGGCAGGGGAGTAAGTGAAGCAGAGGAAAAAAGAGCTGCTTCACAACAGAAATAAAAGCAATCCAAAAAAACACCCCGAGAGAAGAAAAATATTGTATGCCATGTTTCCCTGCATATATTAAAAAAAAATGGGTGAATTATGTCATTTATGAGTACTAAGCAGAAAGCACAATGGACTGAGATACACAGAAATCCACTTGTGTGCATAATCAGTCTTTCATTTATACCTGCTATGGAGTTCAGAACATCTTTGGAGAAGGAAGTGTCCACCGAGTTGGCATGTTTCATCACTGCCTGGCTCTGAAATCCTCCAGTTGTGCTCAAGTCATCCCTAGATCCCTGCATTTTAAAGTAAGTAGAGCTAATTCAGTGATATGATATCACTCTTATGTTTTATAAATTACATTACAGCTTTTTTTTTTTTTTTTTTTTTTTTTTTTTTTTTTTTTTTTTATTTTTTTTTTTTTTTTTTTTTTTTTTTTTTTTTTTTTTTTTCCTTAAGATATTCAGCTTGAAAATCCACTTCGAGCTGATGAGGCACAACAGTCTTAGAAAATCAAGGCTCACTATAAACACACTGAGAAGTTACCTGTAATGTGAAACCATCCACAGGTCGAGCTCAGAATGACAGATCAAGTCTAACTGTGTTTGCTTCCTAAACATTTGCATAGCTTAGGAGAGGAACATTAAATGCTGTCAGCAATTAACAGATGAAACAGGCCAGTTTGCTGGAAGGACTAAAGGACACAGAGTCCCTGCAGAGATCTGTTCCTAGCTTTGAGAGTCAAGCTATGATTACACTAATTTTTTGAGCAATAAGCCCACACGATGGAGCTTCTTAAACCTCAGCCTGACCCTTTCACCCTTCTGCACAGACATGTAAAATTACCTGGTTGGAAGTGTTGATATTGAAAAGGAACATGTCCTTCATGTAGATCCTTGGCATGTTGTCCAAAAGCATCCCATAGAGAGGCATGTACAGGTTTGCTATTTGTGCCTGTTTTGCCTAGAAATAAACAAACAAATCTGAAGAAACTAACTCACATATACTGACAGTTGAGGAAATTTCATGTATATACAGTACTACATGGAAACAGTGAAGAAAAAAAACAATTTCCTTACCGGCTCTGCATATCGATCATCAAATGAATGCTTTGCCATTAGATTTTTAAGCACAGCCAAAGCTAAGTGCCTAATATCCTGGTCTTCTTGCAAAGCAAAACCAACCTCCCGCAGCAGGACTCCAATTAAGAAATGTTTACGGCAAAATTCATTGGTCAAAGTGTACTCAGGAATATCTTTGAACAGAACAGACAAGACTGGCTATATTAATACACAGGTTGCATATAACAATCCTTGCCCATATTCCAAATTTTTAGCAAATTCTACTGCTTTAATGCATGAATCCTGATTTCCTGACCTGATTGCCCATCTGAATCTCAGGCTTGTGAAAATAAATTTATCTAATATTTCTAGAAATCTTCCAATTTTTATAATTTAAAAGTGAAATACAATTTAGATGCCTAAACACATTACAACATAAGAAATTCAAATGTTCCACACAATAAGAATCTATTCACTTCTTTGAGGAACAGGGTCCAAATTGTTATTCCCAAATTCTGGCTTGAAGAGCTCTGAAAGAGAGATCGAGACAAATTCTGCTTTTACAAAAGTATGTCAGAATTTGTCACAATTCAGGGGCAATGGTGGAAAAGCCTATCTAAGCTCTTGATGCACAATTCTACTTACTCCTTACGCAGACACTTTGTTCATACCTGATGTTCGATACTCCTGTCCTGATTCTGAAGGCGTCACAGGATCTTCAATTTGTCATAAATACAAAATAGTTATAGGCAACCATCAAGCATTTTTACAGAAGCTTACTTTTATACTTCAGTGTAAGTACACATTTCTTTATGGGGGACAGGGAAGATGGAAAGGAGAAGAAAAAGGCCTTTGACAGAAAACCCAGAAATTTCAGTGAAACAGTTTCTATTGCTCCATTTTAAATAAAATTTTGAACAATTCTTTCATATAAAATAACAGTTTTAATTCAGTTGTCAGTCTTCCCCAGTCTGCATTCTGACTGCTAGAAAATGAACCACTAAGCAATGTTCTGCACTTCTCCAAAGTGTGCTGCTCAAGGCAAGGTCATTCCCTAGAGCTTCATAGGAAGTGGGAACCCCAGGTCTCACCCAAATTCAACTCACTCATTCCAAAGCAGTTACCTCCCATCTCCTCCCTGCACTAACAGGTGTTCAGGTATCACATCTGAAAAGCCAGTTAGGGCTTTCATATTTAGAGGGCAGATGATGTTTCTCCAAGTTAGTTCTCTCTGCTCTTTGACTTGGTAATTAACTCTACCTCACAGAAGTCCTTTGAGGTAAGGGGTGGGGATAATTACCTGGGATGTTTGCAGACCGTATGGGCAGGCACAGAGGAATAAAGTGCTCATGGTGACAAACCTCTTGGAGGAAGTC
>VZSG01000014.1:2986492-3020541 GCA_013398315.1 Nothoprocta pentlandii | reverse complement strand
AACGCAGGGTCTGCTGACAAGCAAACTAAGCACCTGGAACACGCTTTCCAAGAGGAACCGTGGCATTTCCAGGGAACATAAACTAACATTGACCTGAACAATAATGAGGCATTTCAATTTTTGGATATTTCTAAAAATACTATATTGATAATCTGACTTTTAGATTGATGTTTAAATATTGAAACATGGAGTGTTGTGAATGAAAGTTTTGTGGAACAGAAATTACAATTTGTCATTTGTGATACAAATTCAGACTGCAATACTACACTGATAAGCCACAATCTATTTATTCAAACAACCACAAATGCTTTCAGATTTTATGAAGGTCAAGTTGTAGTAAAAACTTTAATATATAAATGATCACTTAAAGAAACAAAGACACAAAGAAACAAAGACAACCCTGCGGTAAACTTTACTGACTTTTGTTTAGGTATCTGACTGAGCACAAAAACAATCCAAGACGGGCCTTTCCTTAAGATCAGAGGTCTCAGATGTGATTTGATGCACATCTGTGCACATTTGGTGTTGTTTAAGTGCTTTAAAGGCCATTTCACTAGCACATTTCACTAGCACTTAGAATGGCTCCAAGCAGCAGCTATGTGGGAGGCAATACACAGGCACTTATTGCAAAGCAGGTGCTAAACTCTGCTCTGCACACTGAGAAATCACAGATAGTTTTACTGGTCATTAATTGACTTGTAAAATTAAACATCTGCTTTTGTGGCTGCATGCAGTTAGTGAAGTCTGAGAAAAGGCAGAAACTGTTTACCGATTATCTAAGGTTATTTGCAGAATTATAGACTTTTGGTTATGACATTAGTGCTGAAAGGCTCCATACCTCCTCCAAGGAGGAAAATCAGAGCAGAATGTGATATAATCACATTCTTCAGTAAAAAGTAATAACCTCAGGTGATAACCTCATTCATTACCTACAAATACCCAGATCAGTACTAAATCATGATAAATAAATAAAGGACAAAAGTTTTGTAAGCCTGTTTGGGAAGGCTGAGTCATCCAAAAAACAAACCTTGAGCATGTTCTGTTTTCTTTTACACGCCTGTATAATAGTTCAGAAACTCAGGTATGTAGGAGAAAAAGGTTGCAACTTCTCTGATATACAGAACACAAAGGAATCAAGCTGAATGATTCCAGAACGTGCTGCTGTTTGAAATTTATTGGCCACTACAAAAGAAACCATATTCAGCACAAACGCCTCAGCCTTCAAGAAATTCTTTCCTTATGGCAAATACAAGTTAATTTGGAGCAGGTTTGCTCCTTGCATCATCAATGAGATAAGAGCAGAGCATCTCAGTTACTTTCAATTAATGGCAAGTTCTTTCTTAAACTTATGCAGCAGTAGATAAGGGCTCACAGGCCCTTACTTTAAGCCCCCCAATGATTACCAGCTGTTGGTAATCTTACAGTTCAAATCATTTAGTGTGGTTTGATCCAACCATAACATAAATTCTTCTATCAACTCAAGTTCTGAACATGGTGAAACTACAGAAGAGATCATGAATAGTTTCAATTTAGAGGGACAGGGGGAGCAAAAAACACCACAGCAAAAGCCACAATACCTTGCTATCTCCTGTTCCAAACATGCTTATATAATTGTTGACCATCTTGAATATAAATCCACGATCCATAAATGTGAAGCAGCGCTAGGAAAAGAAGAAAGAATTACAATTTTATAGCCAAAAAAAGCAGCGCATGGCTTGGATTCCCCACTTCTTTGGTTGTTCTTGAATTTTGCAAGATCAGCACCACCCCCGTGCATGTTTTGTAACATAACATCCAAATGAGGCTGATGCAAACTCCAGTCTGGAGAAAGTCAGATCATTTCTAGCCTAGGTCATTCTTCCTGGGAGACCAGATTTGAAAAAGTAAAAAGGAACCATCTGCCTTATGGCAGCATAGCCATCTGCCCTGCTTACATGACTAACACACACAAAAAGCATGTAAAACTGTTGTGGCACCAGGGCTGCAGCACCACATGGTTACTGGCCAATTCCCTGCACCTTTGCTCCTGCCTCAAATCCACATCATCTTTCAAAAAAATCCCACATCATGCAAAAATGCACCTTAATGCCAATGTACCAGCAACAGCTTCCATACTAAACTGTCACTACAGGCCAATGCAGCGGACAGGAAAAATGTTATTTCTTTTACTTAAGGTATAACAGGAGAAAAAGCACACAGGAAGATTTTATTGCAGATATATAGCAATAAATGCAGTGCTTCAGATAAATGCAGTGCTTCAGCCTGATGCACAAAGCTTTGAGCCCGTTTCACCAACATGCAGTGTTCTGTACTTTGCTAACAGCTCTGTACTTTGTTTCTTGCCCCTAAGTGGCTGTCCAACCCATGTATTGAATGGCAGTTTTCTTTCCCATGCCCCACAGCTGATTCAACGTTGGGAAAGTCAACATGACTGAGAAATACTGGGACAATTACTGCTAGTGACTTCTCTAAAGCCTATATGCATTTTCTTATATTTGGTAAATGAGAGGGCATTACAGGGTTAAGAGGGTAGGTCAGTCTTTCGCATAGTACTTGCAATTTTTATACTGGTATTTTAAAGATTCCTACCCCAGCTGTTATTAGGAAATATCAGTCCACGCATGAACACTCATTCATAGCTACAGTGGTTAAAGAAAATATACTAGATCACTTGCAGTCAATTCCATTCCTTACCGAAAGTTTTTTAAATAATAATTGAATGTAATGTAAGAATTAGTAGATTTTGCAAAATAAACTTCTTCAAAGTGAAATAAAGCAGGTACATCTAAAGCTTCTGCATTCTCCAAGATCCAAGGGCACAGAAAATCTGAACTACAGGTCAGTAATAAGTTTGGAAACTTTTTGTTCATGCAGAATTATTTTTATTCCCTTCAAGTAGAGAGGAGTATCTTCAACTTTGCATTTAGTATGGGCAAATAAGTGCATGTTGATGTAATGAAAGAACATCTCACCTTGAGAAACCTGGCAGTGCTGTGATTTGCATTTCTGGTTTCTTCAAGAGTATCTTTGCACTTCCAAGCAACGTGATCTGCCAAGACCATCACAAGTGTATCCACCTCAGTTTGAAATGATTCTGGAAACCTCTGAGTTCGAGAAACCTAAGCAAGGAACACATCAACACTTGAGAGTGCATAGTGCTGCATATTAAACCTGAAAACACACTCAGGCCAAGAGTAACGACGCAACTATGCAGATTATTTAATACAACAGATAAAAAAAAGTCTAGATTTTCATGGACACATTCTGAGTATAAACACCAAATAAAAATCTTGTACATAAGGAACTGGGAAATTCAATTCTCAGATTGTAGCACAAGTATAGGAAAGGCAACTTTGAAATCCAGGCAGAAGACAAGCCAAATTAGAAAACAGGAAAAAAAAAAAAAACCACACACACACAAAACACTGACCTCCAGATACTCCAGGTTTGCCCAAAACAGAGTAGTCTCTAGATCACTCATTTAACACTTTACAGATCCATCCGCTGCTTATCCAGCCAACATTCTCACCTAACTCATCCGTAACAAAGCTGATAAAAATCAACTCTAGTCCTACCAGGATCTGTTCATTTTTTAACTGAAAAATTTTGTTAAAAACCTACCTTTATTTTATTTGTATCAACCAAGTGCTGTGCCATTGATTTTAAAATAACCGCGAAGAAGAACCAGGAATGCTGTTCAAAGGAAGAAAACAAAAAGGTTAGGAAAAACAGGTATTTACAACCCAAATTCTTCTCTATAGAAATGGTCTGCATTTCTCAATAATGCACAAGTAGATGCTACATGACAAATAAATAGAGAGCTTAAGTACAGAGTATTTGAACAACTTGCATTTGAATTTGGATCCTGTCCTTTAGAGAGCTGAAGCCAACTGAAGGGTTGCAAGAATCCGAGGCCTTCACTAGTCAGGCACTTAGTACTTGTGGCTCTTTGGGTTTTAAGGAATTAGGAGTTCAAACACTATTCTTACAATTCTTTCATTCCTAGTGAGGCCTGTCTCCATTCTGTGTTTGTAGATAACCCTGACATAAATGCATGATACGGAGAAGTGGAGAATAAAGTGCTCTATTAATTTCAACAGAGTGATAATTTAGCCCAGAATAAGACAGCACTTTCTCAAATGCTATTTGTAATAGCGAATGGGTGGCATATAAATTGATTCCTTAAGGAGATATTGGATACAAAAATATGCTCAATACTGCAAAAGTACCACAATAAAGACTATTTAATGGTCCAGATTTCTTGCAAAAGAACTGTTCCACCCCCAGTATTTTTGCCATCCCAGGGGTCCAGCATGGAAAATGGAAACTGTCTAGCTCTAAGCTAGACAGCTGAGCCTGTCTTTGCTTTTGAGAACTTGTAAGCCGGGTTGGCTAGCCCTTACACCACACTCTGTAG
Organism: Nothoprocta pentlandii; assembly: GCA_013398315.1. NCBI lineage: Eukaryota > Metazoa > Chordata > Aves > Tinamiformes > Tinamidae > Nothoprocta > Nothoprocta pentlandii. The sequence goes on along the minus strand of VZSG01000014.1, from coordinate 3,016,124 downwards.
CCTCAGTGATGGGGATCGTATGTGGATGACATACAGCTGATGTGCTGAAATGCATGTTGATCAACACATTAGGTGCATCACAGAGCCTCATTCTCATTTTTCGCACTGCCATTCATAGGTAGAGCAGCTGAAATCAGATATAATTGCCCCCCTTACACGTGAATATTCTCATTCTACAACTTCTAAAAGAAAAAACAGGTATCCTAAAGTAATTTCCCCATCACATTACATAACAATTAGGTTTCTCACATAAGACGAGCACTAATAGGAAAGAAAAATGGTATTATGCAAATCAAGGTATTTTGAAAAATGTTGTGTTCAGAAGCTATAGGAAATCTAAAAAAGTTATTGAACTGACATAGGATTCAATATTGGCACGACTCATATGGCAAAGAGGAAGGAGAGAAAAAGGTAGCACAAGTGGGGCTCAGGCAGAAACTGATATTAATGGCACAAATATGCTAACTCAGAGTATCCATTACCTTTAAGACCTGTTTCACTGTTACTTGGTCATTTAACTTCAGAAGACCAGTCATATTCTTGGCCAACTCTTCATGAACGGTCCTCTCTTCAAATGATTTGGTCTTGAACACATACTGAAGGAGGGGGAAAAATACATTAAAACCCATATAAAAACATATATACAAAGTCTCAGTAGGAGATAAAATTATTTACATGCCACTAAAGCCACCAATCCTTGCGCGCCAAAACAACTTGAATGAAAATAAAATCACAAAGTTTAATTCACCTAGCAATAATGGCTACACTGCTTTCCTACAAAATCCGAATTGTAAGCAGAACTTCCTACTGATTTCAACTTAATGTGAACTAAAAGGAATTTTTGCTTAAAATTACTGCTATAAAACATTTTTTCCAACAGAGCATAAGATCCTGGGATTCTTCTAAACTGCCTTTCACCATGGGGGGAAAGAAAAGAACAAGCAAGTAGAGGAAGGAAGGAGGGTTTTGCACCCACCTAGTCAGGGCCACTGTTTTGCTTGCTCCTTTCCTCCAGTGGCAACAACCAGTCAGAGCTGGTAGCAACTCTTCATCCTGAAAGGTGAAGAGCACCCAATAGAACTAGAAGGGGAAAAGCTATATCCTCTTCTGGAAATCAACTCCCTACAGAAAAGGATTCCCCTACCAAATTGCCTAGAAGTCACGTATCTAGGACAAGTTTATTCAACATTTCATTCAGCTAGTAATTTGCTGCTGGAATTCATTATTGCTTCCTTCAAACTCTCACAGCATCAGTTATGAGTAAGTACCAGTAAGTACAAGCAAGTAAGTAAAAGAGAGGAGCATCACTTCAAACTGTGAGTCCATACTGTGGAGCATTCAACCAAAAGCCATTCACGCTGGAACTAAGAGTTCTCCCATTTAGCAACCTAACTCCTGTTGCATTTTCATTGTCCTACCCATGGACATGCTGAAGCTTCGGAGTCCATGAGGACTGTATTGGCTTTCACACTTTTTTTTTTTAAACTTTTAAAAAGAGACACTGAATAGCATATACTAGTCATAATTCTCAAATGAAAGGTACTTTATCAAAGCAACTTACTTCACACCACATCAGCATACCACTACAGTCAGAAGTCCATAGACATTTGTCACTCAAAACTTTTGTGTGACTACAAGGGAGCTGGCATTTCTGTTGTCACCTACATTAGTGCTGTCACCACTGAACCAGAGCAGGCCAAGAGGATAAGTGACAGCAACATGGCCTTTAGCCCTCCCTTTAGCTCCTCCAACAACCTACTGTTTTCTATGCTCCCATTTGAAATAAACAGTTTAAAAACATCAAGAAAAACACTGCTAAGTAAGGTTCACTTTTTCAGTAGTTCTTCTGTCGTCACCACAAAACTGGTGGTTAAACCATCTATTTTCAGCTACTAAGACCTTGCCCTAATATACTATGGATTAGATGCTTGCTGGTCAATAGCATTATCCATGGCAATTGGTGGATATTCAGTATATGCAGTTAACACAGATACCAAGAAGATCCTCTTTGGAGAGGTCACTCTTTAATAAAGATAATGAATAAAAAAAGCCTCTTTCAAAATAAAAACTGGGCAAGAAAAGCTGAGCAAACTGGGCAGTTACAAACATTCTGGACCCAACAGACAAGAAAGCAATTTTTGTAAGGTAACACACATGCAGGCACAGGAACTTGAAATTAAAATAAATTCTGACTTCACAAAACAATGAAAGCCTGGTTGAAAACAGCTTCATAAAAAAACCTGCAACAACTTTGCAAACTTGAGGAGCAGCCAGAAGTGCTTCTTTCATAAAAATTATCACTTACAGGTATGTGTTAACTACAAGGGTAACCCTATACTTGCATAATATAGCTGGCCAAATATTTTAAAGCAATAAAGCTCATCACAGAAAGAGGTATCCTGCAAATGGTTAAGCTGCATTAAACTGGTTCCTCACAGATATCTGCCTAGCTGGACCTTTGCATTCTTTCACATATTTATTCTTCCCTTAAACGCTGCAAAAGTTGAAAAATTCTCAGCCATAAGCAAGCCTTTCTCCTCCTACATGGGGGAAAGATGTGAGCCAGGCTGCACCTGAGATACAAGAGGACACTCTATGGATGTCCCTGATGTACAGCAGGTGCCTGGAGCCCAAAGAAGCACCTAACCCCCACGCCAGATAGTCGCAAACTCTTGGGAAAGAGCAGAGAATTTCAGCCAGCCTCTTGCAATTCTCCTGTTAAGTTTCCCAACCACCCAGTCTTCCAGTCCAAAGCCAGAGGAAGCTACAAAGCAAGTGCAGAGAAAGCTACAGGCAAATACAGCTAAGAGAAGCCAGACAAAGCACATATAAAACAGTATAAAAGTGGCTCATCATACCGTCACGTAAGAATTGATGCAGTTGTCTAGTTGTTCTTCATGGCACTTAGCAACAATATTTGTAAGAACCCTGGAAGAGAGAAAAAGAAAAGTCTGAACTCTTTTGTTTCAGCAAAGTCCATCTGAGGCATCACATCATTCCATTAGCACAATCTGATTAAAAGCAGCCCGTGAGGGGTGTGATCCAAATGATGAACACCACACACAAAAACCAGCTCCTGGGCAACACACAGACACTGCCAGGGCACGTGACGTGCACGGGTCGCGGCGCTATGCATGCTTGTGTCTTAAAATTGACAAAATGCACCAGTTTAATGATTATACCTGTACTGATATTTATGTCATTACAACACAATATACCCCTCATCTTAACTGCCAGATCTTGGCAGCTTTGCAGAGCTCTACAGATGTCTAGAGAGCAAACTGAACATAACCACACGCCTCATTCCCAACCCAAGCTCCTCCCGCTCCTGTACTGCCTGTCCTCACACAGGCCCAGATTAAGCCGCAGCCCAAGCTCTGGAGCACCATCCTGGTGCTGCACAGGTGACAAGGACAGAGTTTGTTGGTCCAGGGCAGTTCAGTGGCTTTTAAACATCAAAAAACAGTGACCTAGAGCTCAAATTCAAGGGCACTTGTTAACAACAGCTAAACCAAAATAACCAAACTTAACAGCAAAACCAAAAGTGTTAAAATGTAATTCTAAACTTCAGCAGTTTACATAACATGATTTGAGTGTTTTCTGCTAGTTGTTATTATTGGATTCAAAAGCTTTTTAATTCTTAAGTCAGTATTTTTCACATATTTCATTTCTTGTTGTTAAGAGAACCACAACTTTTAGCAAAACACAAAAGCCTTGGCAAAACTGGTTATTTCCATTCTTATCCTTCAGCTTTTGCTCCGAGTTGAAATTAAGGCAGGTTCTGGCAAAGATAAGAGAAATGATGGCATGACTGGGCACTAAGACAAACAAATAACCACGAGAGAATAAAAAAAGATAATGTTTTTCCCCCAGCATACAAACAATTCTGTGCTCTCATTCTGCTGTTGTTGCTTTTAATACATTCAACACGAGCTGCTCCAAGCTATTCAGAACAAAATACAATGTGTGTGTATATAGGGCACATCAATGAATGGTACACACAGAAGATGCAATATTCCTGTTGACATCAACAGAGCTAGCACAAAAGCCAGCACACAGACAAGGAAAGCACTGAGAGTCCATTTTTTGCCAGGTGGGTGCACAGTCAAAATTCAGAATGTGAAAGAAATATCATTCTTTTATTAATTTATTAACTTTAATTTTAAAATAGCCTTTTCTAGAGCATCTCTTATACAGTCAATTCACTGATACCTAAATCCTAGGTTAGGGCAGTCCTTCATTCTCTCTGCCTGGCTGTAATGCCAATAATCTGGTGGCCATAAAGGGGTCCTGAGCAAGGACACGATTGCCTCTCCCTTGAGAGCAACGTGCACTTATGAAACACACCAGAGCACAAGCCCAATGACAGGGCCTGAGGTTCTGCCAGTGCTAGGTCCAGGTTTGGTAAAACTGGACTTTGCCATGCAAGGTGCCAAGATCCTTTGATAAACTACTGACACTCTAGCTCCCCAAGGCTAAGGCGAGCCTTTCAGCCTACTTGCACCTTTACATTTTCCCAATTAATTCTTTCTTAGAAATTAATTCTGATGAACAAACTAAGGAATAAAAGCAAACACCGAAAGCAGATGAGTCTCATAGGGCTTCTGAGGGCTGAGAATGTTATTTTTTATTTCCAGCTACAGTGCAATATTCCTCTACTGGCAGATACACAAGCGAAACACCACCGTGGCCAATGAAAAGTGCAGTGCAACTTGCTGCCCTCCAGCAGAGAACAGTGATGATAATAATCTCTCCAGTATTTTTTTCTGCTGCCCTGATTAACAGCATCAATAAAGACAATTTCATTATGTGCGGGCTGAGACTCACCAAATCACTGCAGGTCTTTGCTGGTTTACTGGATAATGTTTCCACTGCTTTTCAGTTATGGTTCAAATACTCTAATTAGAAAGTGCCCCAGAAAAGTGTGACCTGATTGTTTGACTCTAAGCTGGACCTTGTAAGATGATGAAATCTTTTTATGAGAAAAAACACATCTTTATACCCAAACAAAAATAAAAATTAATATTCATCCTTATCAGAAACCAGTCAGCTCCCAGAACATGAGTCCTTTTCTTGCTCTGGGGTTACCTCAGAGAGGCATGCCCACCATGATCAATAGTTTCTTGGCTGATATTAACTATGTGCTAACCATATGTACCATCTGAATTTTTATCAGTCCTAGTCTTAAACTAGGAGGGAGGCATTCATTAGAAGACAAGTTCTCTACTAAAATCTAAATGCTGTGGTCAGTCTTCATCAAGGCAAATTTAAGTGGGCCAATATCTACATTTTCACTCCAGATGAATTCTCTTCCTCTTACAAAAATGTTCAGATACCTGGTCACAGCTGTTGTAACTTCATCATCACTGTTTTGCACCAAAACCCAGAAGAGCTGATTCAGGACTACAGGAAGAAAATTGATAATTACATGGATCTTCTCAATCCTCAGCAAATTCTGTAAGGGACATAAAGAAAACAAATGAGACTTTCTAACCAAACCACCAAGCAATGCTAGTTGATTCTCCTCTTCTTTAGCAGGTAAGATGTAGTGTATCCACTGGAGCTACAGCAGTAGGAAAGCAGGGCAACGTGGTAGAGGATCAATAACCCATAGGGCTGGTTTTAAACATGACCATCCACACAACTGTATGCATTGTCCAGATTTCAGAATGCCAACATTTTGTCCTGCCTGGGATTAAAAAGAGACATTCATTTCCTAACATTTAAAAAGAAAAAAAAAAAAGCAAACAAAAACCCCACTTCCTTTCCTTCTAAGCTCAACTTGTTGCAGATAGGTCAAAAGCACCCTGATAGAAGGTAGTACTACAGTCTAACATAACTGCACTGACATTACATGATTTTCTCTGATCAAGGACAATTACAATCTTAATTAAAAATGAATCTTTTTAATTCCTCCCTCTCATTGTTATTTTTCACTCATTTCCAAACCACTCCAGAGTGTTTTGGAAAAACTATTAGCGCTTTATAAATGGAAGCCAAAATACTTTGGCAAAGAAAATCTTATTCTTTGATTATATTGCATAATTGATTCCTTATCCCATAAAACATTACCTCTATTTCTTAATAAAAATAATGATTTTTTAACAGTTGTACAAAAAAACCAAAAAAGTGAATCTTCAGCAGTTTAAGTAACTAGCTTACTGTATAGAAATCTCTCATACTTTTATGGATTCCTAAAATTTATCCCATAGGCTCTATGTCTTTCCAAAAAACTCACAGTTAAATAGAGGTATAACAAATATAACCTTAATTCTTTGTTTTTTGAAAATATCCATTAACAACGTATTTAATCAGCTAGCATTAAGTGACAGTACTTAAAAACAAAGCAATCCCTTTCAGGTCTACCTGCAGCTATCAATAAAATCAGTCACAGTGTCCACCCTTAGGAAACTGCTCAGAGAATGTAATGATTTGTTAGAACACTAAGGGTTTTTTTTGTTTGTTTTTTTCAAGTAGCTTTATAAGATCTGATGAAAACACTGAAATAAGAAAACATAGCAACAAAGAAAAGGGGAAAAACACCTACATGATGATAATATCCAAACCTAAAACTGTTATTAGACTTCACAGACCTCTACAAATAAAAATAATACAATTTATGTGTATTATGTGTTAGGGCTGTTACTGTGATATAATAAGTGTCAGTCACCCTGCAGGCATCTCGCTCCTCTTCCTGCTTCAGCAAGCAAACACTCACTCTCAATTCAGCTATTCAAGAACAGGTCAAGCATCTTGGCACTGTAGTTTCTTGCTGCTTTTCTAATCTGCTTGCTCCTGCTATGTCCCTTTCTCATGGCTTTTGACCTCTGCTGAATACAGCTGCATTTTAATGCAGTTCTTGAACATTCATTTCATCTCTGCAGAAAGGGCATGCTTCTGATATCAGAATTTGACAGGCAATCAAGGACCTTTGATCCTTGACATGCAGAATAGTCTAAATAGTCCTTGGATTGACATCCAGGTTTTTACAATCAAAATGTGAAGAGACAATTATGAAGTAAGCTGCAATATATTTGAGGCAAGAGAAGACAACAGGACATCTGCATCTCTGCAGGTCACAGTTCCTTTTCCACACACTCTTACAGCAATACAACATCGTCCTTTAATGGGATTTGAGGCTTGGCATAGGGTAGATCATCAAAGTTGAAGATGACGCCATGCTCTAAGTGACAGAAGCAATTGGAAACAGCTCTGTGACCAACAACATCTGTCACACCAAGCAAGGCTGAGGGAGCTGTCACAGGCCCATTGCCTGCTGGTAAATCTGTGCCTTGTTTAGAACTGTGCAAAATAGATCGCTTGTGAGAAAGCCCTAATTAGAGCTTTACAGCACAGTTCTCTACTGTGGGGTACTTTACCTTACAAGAATGGATAAACATTGAGGTAGGAGGCTGGGATAAATCCTTTTCCCTTTCTTGGCACTGATAGAAAAAGTTATTCAGGTATGGATCCTGAAATGATAAAAAAAATGTTCACATTATTACATTTTATAGAAAGGATTAGCAATTGATTCCATAAATTATGATGACTTTGATACCAAAATAACTGTGTGACACAGCAACCATGTGATACCAGAGGGCACAGTTGGTACCTATGGCCTTAGAAGTGAGGTGTGGAAACACAGATCAACGTGTTTAGTCCAACCAGCACGGCTTGCTTCTTAATAACATATTTCTATGTGCTTTGTTCAGTCCTTCTCCAGTGTTCTGAGCAATAAGGTTTTTACTCATGGCCTCGGGGCCTTCAGTGCCCAAGCTTTGTTTGTAGTGCTTACAATTTATCTTCTTGCTATTTAACTGATATTCTACATTTTTTTCTGTTATTATCATCTTAACGAATTTATCTTTTCCCCACAAGGAATGTTCTCTATCATTGTCTTCTTGCCCTCCTACGTTAAAATATTATTTAAATATTAGTCAAATAGATTCATACAAGACCTGAGAGAAAGCATTACTTAACAATTCTTTGACACTTTTGGCTGGTAAGCAGCTAATGGAGCTAGGAGGAAAGTCAGCTTACCTGAGTATTTACTGTTGATACAACAAATGTAGACACCTTGAAAAGTGGTTTCCCACTATCTACCCATTTTACATCACTGCCGATCTGCTATTAAAAGACAAAGTATATATTTATTTATTGCCTATTCAAATCTGCATCACTTTTTACTGCATAGCTTTGCACACTTGAAGTGTGCTGGCTACTGCACTTTTACAAACACCCAGAGAATCAGTGCAATATAAACCAACATTTCAGCATAAGCCCACCAACCCTGCCATGCAATGGTCCAGATTTATGTCCTTGAGACATTGTAAAACAAACACAAGGAACAAGAAATAACTCAAACTGCACAGTATCAGTGAGAAAAAAAAATACAATCTCACTTCAAATAGTCTGGGGACCATGTTAACCAGAAAATGAATGCAATGCAGCCTGAATTTGTGAAGGGTTCCTTTTCATGGCTTCCCCAGGTTTTGGAGAATTAGGTAATAACATTAAAGAATACACGATTACAAAATAGAATTTTACATATACAACCCTGAACCAGCAATGTGCTGTTCACAGACTACTACATATATTAGCTCATCAGATGTGCATATCTAGTCTGAAACAGCTATCTTAAATTTGCCCTTCTATTTAAGTGCAAATCATGAGAAATAGGCGCTCTCTGAAAATTGAACAATATACAGGTAAGGGTTAATACCTTTGCACTCGTGGGCTCTTGCAGGCTTAAGTAACCGGGAGGCAGGCTGCTTGCTACTGGCACGTTGTGCTCTTGGGAAGCTAGCTGGGCATCTTTGAGCAGAGGAAGCCACGCATATCCCACTGCACACAAGAACAAATCAGTCCCACGTGTTGAAAAAAAACAAAAAACAAAAGAACAGGCTCCACAAGCTCAAAGGAAGACAAAACATCCAGCTAGAAATTCCCAAATCCTTATTTGAATGCACATCATTTATATTTAGAATTGAAAGTAATTCTACTACAGGTACCTGGTGTTTCCAGAGCCTCTTTCTTTTTGGCATTAGCTTTTGCATTTATGTCACAGGTGACATGATAAAATGAAAACAGAATGTGGTGTTTCTTATGAAGTTGGGTGGGAAGTTCAATTTTCACCTGAAATGTAAAATGTTACACCTCAATTTAGTTTAAAAATCAAACTAGGCATCAGAAATGGTCTAAATGAGTGACATCTCTTTTTACATAGATTTAGGTACAGCCTCTCCATGTTCATGTAAGGAAATTGCTTGGGATGATCAGCCATTACTTTTACCTATATATTTTTCCCCTTTCTGTCTTACAGATGAATATTTGTATTTATGATGAAAGAGCAAAAAATGAAAGAACACAAAACTAAAGAATGAAAGGTCCTACTTTGAAAAAGGCTCTAGTAGCCATAACTACCAATCACCATTCATCTTTTAAAGACTTTCAAAAGAAAAATCAAAACGAAGTCTCTCCTATTGCTTCATTGTCGTTTCACATACACAAAAAAATTAAATCTGTCATGAAAAATCAGCTTTTATTGAAGATTCTAGATCAATCTCAAATGCTACAAATCCCATCCAGGAAAATGAGTATCATGTCATCCACTATGCTCTGAGACATTATTAACCTATTGGAACAAATATACATAGTAATCAAAACATATTACCATAAGAACTATTGAAAAAGACCTCTTGGATATTTTAATATTTATCCAAGCTAGTACTGTAATTAAAGAATTGTTAGTAAGAATTTAAGAATTGTTAGTAAATGTTAAATGTTCACCATGTTAAATCAGTTGGTGAGTGAAAGTCCAACACTACAAGCATACGGAATGGTCATTCAGCCGTGAAGATCCAAAATCCCTTTCCTATGACATTCTTCTTTTCAAAATCTCACTTGCTGTTTCTGTTAGTACTTTGCACATTTAGGACAGCATCTCTTCCATCCAGATCAGCTGGTGAGACCCAAATTCAACTCATCATTCAAGTTGGAAGTAATCTGCTCAAGCACATTTTCAGATGTGGTCATATCTGAACCCCAACTTGAAATGAACAGGGCATTTAAGACCTCTGAAAATGTAATCCTTTAGTTTCCACCAGTTAAATAGGAATGTTAAATGGATACTTTGCATGTAGTTATATTTTGCCTGCTAATCTTCCTCATGCAACTTTATGTAAAGCAAATTGCAAGAGGAAGGTCTTCAAAACCCATGCCAAAAATTTGGAAAATACTGGCTAACAGCTGGTGTTACTTGCCAGCATTATCACCACATAAAAAGCAGGGGTTGGAAGCCCAGAATACAGCACACCAGCATGCCACCAAACAGGCAGTTTGTTACAATGAAAATGTGAAAAGTAAGTTTACCCGCAGAAAACCTGAGACGTCATACACTGTGCTGGTGAAGTGCCAGAACGCCTGCTGACATGAAGCACAACTAACATCTGGCCAAGACCAATGCAGGAACTCTAGTCTGGAGCTGCATCGCCCAGAGCAGCAGCCACTGCACTGCAAGGCTCTGCTCAGGCCACCAACAAACGCCCCGGTGCAGATCTTACATCTCAGAAATGGATTTGTTCTGACATCTGGCTCCACTCCACATCATACTTACAGTTCCCCTTAAGTTCAGAGATGCAACTGGTCTCTTGCTTTATACTAGGCACATGTTTGAGAGCGCTAAACTGTTCCTACTTAATTCTACAGCATCTTAACTGTACCTAGCTGATTTAAGAGGAAAAGGTGAGACTATATAAATTGACATAATTTCCATATAGATACACAAGCAATTGCAACATAAGCTTTCTTCATGTATATTTGTATGTGATGGCAAACATGGCATTAACAAACATTCAATCAGTTGCGGGGGGGAGAAAAAAAGGAAAAAAAAAAGACTGACCTCATCATAGAAATCAGGATTCTGGGAGTGATGGAGCACAGCTGTGTAGGCTGCTGTTGTAAATAACGGTCCACCCGGCTTCCCATAAATACACTGACAAAAGTAACAGACTTTAAATACACTGTCAAATTCTGCTAATTTTGATACATCTACTATGCACATACACTAAACTCAATATCATGAAAGACTGACAAATATTTTGATCAAATACTAACAGAAGCACTAAGTGAAACTTGTTTTATACACATTTATACACATTACCATCACCTCTATTGATTCCATGGAAATTATCCTACATTTTACTAAGCACCACAATGTCATCAGGTTACTTTCTCATTGTTACCAATATTACCTACTTCTGCAAAATCTCTTTCATTTTTATCTAGTTCAGCCCAACACGGTGCAGCAGCCAGTGCTGGGGTATTTGTGAACAAGAACCACAGCACAAATCTTGAGGAACGCCTAATGACATTTATTCTTAATTAGTCCAGATTAGCACAGCCCTGACTGCTGGGTTTTATATTTCATGCCCTTGGAAACACTACTCTTCAAGTGCACTTTTGTCACGGCTCACCTTCAGTGGCTTTGCTCCCTCTTCATCAGAGCTTCTAAATTCAATGCACACAGTTATATTCCGTGCCTAGAGAACAGAAATTTGTTGGAATTTCAATCAGAAATGGAACACCCATAAAAAAACATGGGAAATTAAGGTTTTTTTTTTTTTTTTTTTTTTTTTTTTCCAGGAACATGCAGATGGTGGGTCAAAACTTCAAATACAAGTTACAATAATTATCAGAAATAATGTTTCAAAAACGAACTTGAAAAATGCAAGCTAGACCTCAAACAAACTGCATAGATGCAAATTATCAAGTGACCAACAATTACTTGTGTCTTGTCCTCAATTCATTTTCAATCACCATGAAAATGCAAATAGTATCCAAGTTTCATTTAAGAAATACAAATATTCTCTAGATTAATTTAATCTGCATCCACCACTTCGTTAAATAATGCCCTTTCGAAAAGGGCAAGAAAGCTATTACCATATTCTGTCTCTGAATCACTGATGCAATTTAAAAGGTTTCTTAATCCCTACACTTATTTCATAACATTAGTACCCAAATTTTATGATTGCAAAAAATTGAAGCGATTAAAAACCTAGTGACTCATATTGCAATTTTTCCACCCTCTCTGATGTTTATTCACTGATGTCAATGAGTGTTCATAGAATAAACACCTACTCAGTATCAACCTGAATTGATCACATACTGTACCTTATTAAAGTATTTTTGGCTATCATACTTGAGATGTTTTGGATAGATATATATTTGGTTCTTGTATACTCTGTAAGGTCGAGAGTATTTTGTTGATTCCTGTACAAACTCCTCTACTTCCACTGTAGGTGGATGCTCCTTTATGTCATTAAATGGCTTGATTGGAATAAAAGATGAAGTTACACAGTCTTCAAGAGAAGAGAGAACATTATGTTATGTTTTGTTTGTGCAGTCATACTACTAAGAATAAGTAATACTGACATGCAAAGGGTCAAACTGTTTTCACTTGCATACATGTAAATCCAGAACTGCAACACCACCCTTAAACAGGTTGTCTCACTTAAGCAAAATAGACTAATGAAAAAAATTCCTTTGACACATACTGACAAGTTACTATTATGGATCACAAACCAGTACACTGCCTGTACCATTAAACCAGCAAACGTGTAATCTCCTCGGGGATATCTCCAGGAATGGTTGCACAAAAGTGGCTGAGAAGGTTTGGGACACTGACTTGGGGCTGCTTCGAGCTCTCTAGGAATAGGGATTTGGAGCTCCCTGGCTGCAAGGCCACAAGCCAAGCCATCCTCCAGGACCTCGCTCTGGATGACGGGGGTGTCGCTTCTGGGTTTTAACACGTATTTTGATCTGAAGTAGCAAAGACACCAGTCGTAGCAGCTGCCATCCCCTTCCCTGCCTCCAGAACTGCCCCTGCTCAGTGCAGAGGGCAGCACTCAGGACCACGCAGTACAGGCAGTGGCTTCATGAAGCTGCTTGTTCCTTCCCTACGCTGAAGCTTTTTCCCCTTACACAGCAGAAAGGAGGGAAGTTTTGTATCATGCTAAAAGCCCTCAGACAATATCTCCCAATGGACCACTGGCTCCAGCTCTTAGCATAGCCACACTAAATAAAGCCTGATTAAAACAAAGATCCACTTCTGTTGTCTAATGCAAATTGATGCTAATGGGGAGCAGTGTCAGTCCCCAGGAGCACAATCACGCTGGCAACTTCTTGACAAGATCTGTGGCCAACTTCCTTTTCATTGGCTTCTCTTGGCATTAAAGCGTTTTAGTGCTAGCTGAGCACGATTAACACTTCCAACGGGAAGGAGGCATTTGAAGAACAATTATTGTTGTTACAAATGCTTCTCAAAGCTCTCTGAAGTCACTTTTCACTTAGATTTTGATTATTTTTATAGCAAGTAAGTTTTCTGTTACAGTTTTATAACGTTTTCACAGCCTTACAGCAAGATAAGTTTTTCCTGAAATGAAAAGACTGTTTAAGCTATTGCAATTTAGACTGAATGAACTTTAATTGATTCTGCAGGGGCTGGACACCTTACTACAAGGTATATTTAAAAGCCACCCTTCATACTATCACATAATTTCGCATGACTCAGGTAGCACGATGAGCCTCAATCCTGTTCAGCCATTTGGCCTTCTACGAACCAGCTTCTTTTAATAAGAAAACAACAATTGCTTTTGAAATGCTAATAAAACTGTATTTATCTATCACTATGTGAAGGGGTCTCAAAGTCAAAGAGTCTTCATTTCTAACATGCATACATGACATTATTTCTACCCAGAACTTTATGTGTAGATAAAGATTCATCCCAACAGATTCTAACCTCACCTTGACCCTGTCTAGCTGCTCTGCTTGAGTAGATAAACAAGCTACACAAACGTGCCTGTGATTGCACTGACATCAGCGTATCAGCGACTGTTAATTTAATTCCCTTTTTCCCCTCCCCTCTTGAAAAGTCCCAACACGCTTTTATCCCCTTACATGACACAGAGTCTTTAGAAGAGAGGCCCTGATGGAATAAGCAAGTGTTCTGAGAAATTTTGAGAAATTCAAACAGGCCTGAGCTCTTCACAACACTGGGACATAGAAACACGGTCCTTGAAATGGTGGTGGTGGGGGGGGAGGGAAAGAGAAAGAGAGGGAAAGAAAAAGAAAAGGAAGGCGAGAAAAGGATCCTCTCAGAGGATTCCCTATTGGCAGTTGCTGCACTGAGGCCAGAGGCATTTTGGAACCAAGCCCTGTATCCTGCAGTCACTGGTAGTCACGTCCCCTGTGAGCTAAATCCCAGTGAGCTTGAGCATTGCAGCCCCCATCTACAGAGGTAGCCCCGGCCCAAGGCACAGACTCGGTCGTTTGGATCTTTGGTCTGATTTCCAGAGCAGAAAGAAGTCTCTGGATTTTCATCTTGCAAGGAGACAGTAAGCATGGCCTGCATCACTTGGGTGCATTTGCCAGGTACACAAAGAAATGAAAATTGGCTCAATGCAAATGGTTTAATAAAAGAAAAAATAAAGACAAGCAGCTTCCCAAACAACTGCAAACAGTTTTCTATTCAACTCTACTGCCTCAAGGCAACGATTAAGGCAGGAAAGTCTATCACAATGTCCTAGTTAGTTATAAGGTGGAATCGTACTTGGATGTTCCAAAGGGACACAATCAACTGCAATCTCCAAACAGCCAGGTATGGTCTGTATTTTGCTAATCTTCTCTGCTCTGCAATGACAGAAATGAAAGCATTTTAAAAATTAGGGAGATAAGACTGAACACATGAATTCATCTAAAATGAAAAACAGATCCTGACTTCAGAAATAAACATATACTTAACATGTTTAATACACACACCCATTGGCAGTCAGATTCAGATCATATGAAATGGCAGGAAAGAAGTGATTTTGGCTGCATTCCTGCAGGGACTGGAAGCAACACGCAAGGGGGAAATGGATGAACTAACAACAACCCTCAGCAGAACGGACTTAACCACTTTTCCTTTCTACAGCCTGAAAGGAAAAGCCCTTTCCAAAGGGCTCTGCGAGAGCCTGCAGCATCACAGCTTCTGCCAGGGCCATGTTGAACGGGCACCACCACACATCTTCCTTGGGCTCAAGCAACTCGAGAAGTGCCAGCACAGGATGCTAAACTAGGAGATGCTTCAGCCGAGCAAAGGAGCATCGGCAACACCTCATGAAGCACACAGGGTGCAAGTTTATACTCCCATAGCAGCCAGACCAGGCAAGAGATTATGAATCTTTGTAGTGTACATTTCATTGTTATCATCCTATCTCATTAAATGGAACAGAAAAAGCTCATTACCTAAATTAATTTCTAGGTGCTTTTAGAGTAGACAAAGAAATTCTAGGTTTAATTTCATGCCACTTGTGTGGTATAAACAATGCTTTAGAACTAAATCTGATTTACACCTGTGTGAAAGACTGCCCAGCCAACTAATTATTCACTAATTTACATGCTGTAGAACATTTGGAAAAAGTTGTTTTCTTCCAATATTTACCCTGTAGTTTGTCATGGATACTCAAACAAACAGCATGGAAGGGGAAAATCCATTCAAGAAAGCTTTTTTTCCTTTTTCTTCTTCTCCTCTAATTCCTCCCCCCCCCTTTTTTTTTTCCCCCCTCTCCATTTTTTAAAATTATGTTCTCCTTTTGGCTACTTGACCTGCATCTCCCCTGATGTAAGTTAACTTAATACATCATTACATTCAGGTAATAATAAAATTCACTTATGTGCCAAATGACGTTCCAGCTTTCCTGGAAAGCTCAACCTCAAGCAGTCTTTGGCAGATAATAGGCTGATGTGAAAAACACTAATTCAGTTTAGCTACTTTGGCATGCTGTATTAAATGAGGAAAAAAAGAGAACTGTGAAAAATATTTTGTACAGTTTTATAATCACAGGTCCTTCTCAAACCAAATTCAAAACTGTTTCTTACCTTCTGTACTCTGCTATTAGCTTAATCAAATCTTCCATGGAAATCTTATTACTTTCTTGCCTGAATAAAGGTGAGAAGCGCGAGTCCCTGTCAACATTTCCCTGATTATCTTTAAACACTGGCCTATAAAGAAAAAACACAGTTATAAACACTCGCCCATAAGTATATAAACTTTTTAAACTGTCACATGATCTTTCAGGCACGGATATAGGATACAAACTCTTCCACGAGACTCCAGGACTCTTTGCAGAGCTGTCGAGCAAGACAGAGCTGTAAAGCTCCTCTCAGCTGCACATCCACAGCAGCCCAGAGAGCCTCCGTGTACCTGCAGGTGCAGTCACAGTCGTGCAAAGATGAAAGATGCTGTTTAGTCCTGCTCTACACAAACAGTTCCTGCTGAGCTCGGCCACAGTGTGATCACTGCAATATGGAGTTTCTTTTTCAAATACTCATTTTAATATTCTCAAGGACAGATTGTCAATGGCTAGCTCTGCATTTGCCCATTTCCTCCCCTCCTTTTCTGTAGCTCAGCATCCCTGAGGAGAGCTGGAAGCACCCAGTGCAGCACGAAGCAGCTTTCCAGTTGCTCCATCACCCTGGCTGCTCCCTACAGCTCTTGGTAACAGCATAGGACAAAGAGGATACCTGTGCACAACCAGGCACAATAAACATCAGCTGATGTGCACCCCAGAAAACACGCTTAGGTATTTTGTACTTGTGCTCAGCGACACTTGTGGGGTCTAAATCAGACATTTGGGTGCCCCTTGTCCAGTCCTGGGGGTCTCTCTCAGCCTGGATTGGCTCATGCGACTGCTGTCCACATCAGCAAACCTTGGATGCAACCGTTGTATGCAAAAACATTGCTTAACAAAAGTAAAATGTTCTTGACACTAAGTGCTGTTCTGTGAATCATTTGGCCAATCTTTCTTCCTTAATTTACTTCTCTGTCCCACTGCCAGTGAAAAGAAGAATCAATGCCAGCACAAATTGTTGCCAGATGCAAAGTGATGGAGTAAACCTTTGGAAGAGGATCCTAAGGATAAGTATAAATGCACCATGTCTTAACTTAATTAACTGAGAGAATCACCACTGTCTCATTTCTCTGTGGAAAAGCATTAGACTTGGGCCTCAAAAGTTACAGGAATTCAGTCTACCCCATGGACTAAATATACACAATGCCAACAATCCTGAGGTATTAGGGAGAAAGATTAACTACTGGCAGTCAACACTCACTTCCAAATCCTATTAAAGAGCTATCAAATTGTTTAAAAAGTTAATAATTATTACAGTGCTGGTGATATGATTCTTCTCAGGCTCAGCACGGTTTCAAGCTTCTCCAGACCAACGGAGGGGACTGCAGCATTAGGAGGTTTGGGTTGTGCCCCCAGGCTTTGGTGAGGGATTGCTGGGGGCCCCCAGGCTATAGGGGAGTCCCGTGTGCCCATGGCTGGAAGGCCACTCCGGACCGAGGCTGGCAGGACCCTCTGGTGTCCCCATGTCCACAGCTGCTCCTTCCCAGAGCTTCCCAGCCCTTCCCTTAACGCTGACTGTTGTCATCGAGCAGCTCAGCATAGCCTGAAGTGCTAGAGGCATGAAATGGGGGACCCTCGGTGCAAAACACGCAAGTATTCTTACTCCTACAACTTATATACAATCCTCTATTTATGGACAGCTTTTGTCACTATGTTGACAATTTAGATGTCCATTCCAAAGCACTTTACCCTTCTTAGAACTAGGTATATTTTATGCATTCAGAGGAGAGTGCATAAATACTTGTAACTCCATACTTCTATCTCCATTCTCAGGGCACACCAACACTGAAGGACTGCTGGAGGAACAAGTGCTTCCGAGCCCTTCCAAGTTGTTGGGCAAAGATTGACCCTCAGTGCTCCTTACTACAGAAAGTGCACTCAGTATTTTCGAATGGTGACTGCTAGTCAAAGAAAAGAGATACAAAACCCTTCTGCAATTCAGATATCTGGTATTTATCTATATTTGTATCTATCTATATCTGTATCTCCTTACTACCTGCTACTTCCTTACCAGGGAGATTTTGATGAGCAAAATTTCACAGAAGAAAAAATCCTGATGAGATTCTCAAGAAATAACTTTTTGGGAAAAACACTTCCCATTTCCCCAGAAAAATAAGATGTTTTCTCTATATTAAAGAAAATGTTTCTATGATTCTTTTGAGATGATATTGTTAGCTGATACTCCATAATTACCCTAATGCTTTAAGTGTAGAAAACCTGCAGTGCTCACTATTTAATACTGAAGTGGATGCTTTTTTAAAGAACTGGCTGATGATCTGTGGAAAAGTTGCTCATCTTATTGGTGAGAGATATAGTGCAAGAACTGTAGTTACTGAGAGTCAGTGCAGCTTCACTAACATCAACCATGCCAGTCTACACCAGCTGAGCACCCGAGCTGCAGCTCTGAAAACAGCTGACATTTAACTATAGGGCTCCAAAATATGAAGTCTACGCAGGTGGAGAAGGGTAGAAGGAAGGGCAGCACGCAAGAGCTCACAGCCATGGGTGAATTTCCCCAGCACAGGATGCCGATGAGGTACGTGTATTTGCAAGCCCTGGCAGTTCTTTCAGGAACACGAGCACAGAAGATGGATCTGACACGCTGTAGTTCTGCCACACGCTGTAATGACACCTGTGAGAGCACCCAGAGCACCAAAGCAAACGACTCCAGCAAGCAAGCAGGGAGGAGCCCTGCATCACCCTTCCGCACCACGCTCACAACTTGACTGCCACCTAAGATAATTAAAGTTTTAATCTCGTGCGCAACATATATGACTGTCATATTTTGGCTCACTAAATATATACTGTAAAACCATATTGTAGCCATCTGCAACTGCTTTAAGGGGGAAGATTTCCACAGAACAGGAGCGTAGCTATTGCCAGAATTAAATAACTGGAAAACACACTTATAATCCCAGGTTTTTATCATGGCCAAACCAGCTCTTTCCCCTGTCGTGTGGCAGACTCCTCTGGAAATACCTATTTTCTAGCTGCAAGACTAGAAATAGAATTTATAGGGCCAAAGTACACTTTGCTTATACCAGAGTCCTGCATAACATTCACATTTAGAAGATGTCAATGAATGCAGAATTTAACTTAGTGAACTAAACATATTCCTCACGTCTTCACTGATACCCACAAGTTCAGACATACAGTCTGTTTGCAAAGCGTTCTTTTTTCCTTTTCTTTTTTTTTTTTAAACTATGTTAGGTCATAATACAATGTGATTAATAATGAGGAAAGTTTAAATACACTCAAGGATACTTTCGTTAATTCTACAGGTGGAAGAAAAATTTTAATGGTATGAGTAGTGAAGCACTGATTTAGGATGCTTTGGGGAAGAAGTCAGACTAAAGCTACCCGATACCCTTGTTTCCCTAGATGGTCTTTTTCCATACAGAAATCCTGCCTCTTGGAACTGAGGACACCCACAGTCCCAGCCATATCCCCTGCCCATATGTCAGCCATTTGTGCAGAACCCAGATCTTTCATGAAACAAAGTCTCCAGGAAAAAGCACATGCAAGTTCTTCTCAAGTCACTATCTACTGTTGTCTTCCTGCCTTGAGTTCTTAGCAAGTCTGCAACCTGTTTCAACCAAGCCATCTGCAAGGAACCCCCAAACTACCAGGCTATTCTGTCACGCAGCTAAACCCTGCTGTGCACGGGAGCAGCAGTGGTACCTGCCTCCCTTCTCCACACCAGTGAGTACTGCAGCCTTTCCATCCACCCCTGGCACGCACCAGCTGCTGCCTGTACAGCTGCTTATCCTACATTACGCACGAGGTCAAAAACCCACGTGCAGGTTGAACTGAGCAGAGCATTATGCATTAATCAGGCTCAATCAATTGCAATTTTATTCCTTAGTCCACATACAAATGCTCCTTTACTAGAAGGGGAATATATGCAGTTGTAATATTATGCCTGGGGTGACCAAAGTGATGCCAACTTATATTAAAAAAGAAGGAGAAAGAAAAAAAGAAGAAAAAAAGAAAATTTTCTAGTCTTTTCCATATGCGTGAGTGACTACCCGGGACCTGGCCCTGACCTAGTGGTAAAAAGACCATGCCCCCTGAAGATGGCTTTGACAGGATGGAAGCTCCAGCACCCAACACTAATGTGACAGTCACGCACAAGAGTCAGGCAGCAGAGTTCACAAAAAGCCTCAGCTCAGTTTGATGGCCAGCCTGTACATCTATTACTATCATATCTTTCATTATTTATATGCTAAAAGTAGCTTTGTCAAACCAAGAGACACCACCAATATTATTTTGATGAAGAGTCCTCTAGCTCCAATAAATGTCAAGGAGCATCCTTGAGCTAGCTAGGGCAGACCAGAACACATTATCTGCCTTTCACTCGAACACACACGTGCTTTTCCTGGTCCTAGTAGATATTGACAAAAACATACGGCAATAAAAAATAAATGAACTCTTCAAATAGCTCTACTTTACTGTTTCCTCCCTTACCATTTTGCCACCTAAGCACCCTTAGCCATTCAAGAACCACAGGCATGGGAAGTGGCTGTCCTGTCTGGTGCTCCATTTCCCAGAGCAGACAGCCAGCCATGATCATGGGCAACCCCATAGTCTGACCTTAAGTCTAATAATCTTTTCTCCCAGTGCTTTCACTCAGCAACACACCACCTTTCCTCCCTATTATGGGGAGCTTTTCCCTATCTCTCACATGAGAGAAGAAAGGAGCTGACGGGCACACAGGAGAGTCTCCTCAGGAGAGGGCTCTCTCCACAGGGAAGTAGCAGACTTAGGAAAGCAAAGAAAACCAAAAGAAACACCAAAGAAGAAGACAGAGAAAAAGGGTTAAAGGAGCTGGAGGGAGGGATGCAAAAGGAGGAAGAAAGCTATATCTGGTTTTGGAAGTTGAAGTGGTTGTAGGGAATCAAGTGGCACAGGATCAAGCTTGGATGGGAGACCAGAACAGCACAGGAGAGAACACAGTGAGCTCATGGAAACGAAACACAAAGAAATGGAGGGAAAATACTGAACAAACAAAAATAAATTATTAATCCTAAACTTATCTGCAAGAAAGCCCAGTTGACCAAAGATGAAAATAACTATTACCTAGCAACCACTGAAAGCAGAGGAGAACCTAAAGCACTCCCTTCTCCTGGCTACCAGCACCGAGGCGCTGCCTCTGGGGCACCGCAGCCTCCAGAGCCTTGATTTGACTTGAAATCTGACAGGCATCATTCTAAGAACAAAGCTCCAGACTTGTGTACCTATATTTCACATGGTCATTACAACTGTTTCAAATCATTGACGTCCTCACAGGAGATTCCAGTGAGAACTATGACTTTGAAATCTCTTTGATAACTTTTAGAACCAAATGACCGTGTAGCTCATCATAAATTTATATTCTGTCAGTTGCCCTTGCTACTCCCTGGCAACTTCACTACATACCTGAATAAAAGATTATACCATACTAATATTTAATGAGAAAGTAATCAACATTCATCTGTGTAAAAGAAATAGGGCAAGTGAACCTATAAAACTATAAATATGCTGAGGCCCTGGACCATCTCAAAAGCTTTTCTTAGCTTCAAGAATAACATTTGCAAAAGACTAAAAAGAAACAATTTAATGAGTAGAATAAACCATAACATACAGCTACAAATTATAAAAAGAGAATTACTACGTACCTCACTGACCAAGCAAACGGCATACGGTATTTTCCCAGCTTGCTGCAGAATTGCTTATTGGATTTTAACACTTTCTGTGCACACTACAAGAAGAGAATATTAGTAGTTTCATCACTAGAACACTTTATGGCAATTAAGCATAGAATACACCCACACATCCTCTACGGAAGATAATAATATTATCTCTCCCTCAAATAATTTAGTCTTCTACTGCCCTGACAGACAGGTTCTGGGATATGTGAAGACATCAGTGACTTGCTGATGAATGAAACCCCTCCAGCATCCTTCCAGTCAGAATTAAATTACTTGCTATTATTATTCCGCTGTGTTGTAACCTATCCAGTGTAAATACACTGTCTGCTCTGAGACAGGAACGGGTAGGTACCAAACCCAGCTTTGCTCCCATACAAAGAGCACTATCTGGTAGTTTCTAAAAGACTACTGAAAGCAAATTTCACTTGGCTAAGGTTTAATAAGAGCTAGGAAAACATCATATTGACCTGTAAGCTGCAATCAAAGCCCTATCACGTGCAAACTGAATGAAAACACCTACCTTATTGCAGTTGATAACTGCATGTAAGGATTTCATCATACTGAAGTTAATGCAATCTGAATGTTTGTCATCTTAGAGGCAGGTCTCATGTGAGTTTGTACCATTAAGTGAGTGCAATTTGCAAGCACAGACTTCCCTGCATTCAACTTCCAGTAAATCGGAATTAACAAAGAAAGAATTGATGCTGCTGTTACTTTACCTTAAAAGAATCCGGATTTTTAATGTAAGGTTCAGCACTACTGGCAATGTTTCCTGTCAGCACCTTTTCTATTTTTGCCACTAATACAATCTCAGAATGGGGATTACTTATGGAGAAAATAGCCTGTTAAGAGAGAAATAAACAGCCAAATAGTACATATGAACACTGTAGAAGTGACATACTAAGTTCTTTGTTAATGCAAAAACAATCCTGAAAGAACATTTAGCACATACCCACATATTCAAGAGAGCTAGAGGAAGAGGGGAAAAAGAACAACCAAACACTCCCCAGCCCCTTATCTTTGCATTTGTGCTCAAGTAAGTTGGTACCTAGCACCTGGCAAAAACATTAGCACAAGTCAAGAAGCAGTATGGCCAGGTCAGCAACACCTAAGCTATCCTTAAATGCAGGTCTTAATTCAGGTCTAAATTCATCAAGGGAAAGGTCAGTATCTCCCTTAAACATTGGCCTTGGCGGGAATAATATGCAGGAGGAAAGTAAGAGCAGAAGGGAATGGAGGGGAAGCGTTACAATAACTGCAAGAATCTGGAGATACTTGGAGATGAATGCAGCATCTACATGAGGTTTTAGGTTGTTTTGTTTGGCTGGTTTGGGAGTTGCCAGTGAGCAAATCCAAAGAGCACCAGAAAAAAAACATTAGTAGGTTTCTCTATAAAAGACACCAACTTTTTTAAAGCTGTGATGCAAATGATTTTAAAATGCACCCAGGCAACTCAAAATCAAGCATGTGTAAGCAAGAATCACTGATGCATAAGAAGATCATTCTCTCCTTTTTATATGTATATGAACTACATAAGAGCTACTGAACTAAGTCATGGAATACCTGTTTTGGATACTTCAGCCATTCTTCTGGAAACCCTTTGATCTGTGGTTCTTCCATCTCATTTGAGTCTATATTTTCAACAGTGCCATTTTCTAATGACAATGAGGAACCTGAAATCATCTGCCTAACAAGCGTGTGGTTCAAATCCACGTGAAAGTCAGCAGAGATCTTCCTGCCATCCCTGACATCATACAAGGCCACGCTCACAAAGAAAGGCTCTACCTAGAAGACACCAGAAACAAACCAGGGTTGTAACCAAAAGATCAAACGCCAGCTTTTATCACTTCCACATGGCTAGGAAACAAAAGAGGAAAAAAAAAAAGATTGCTTACAAATTGTTAGTCACCAAAATCTACCCTCTCCCTTTCCTCCTTTCACCCTGCTTCCCCCTAAATTACCCATCCGACAAAGTAATTTTTTAACCATGTGATTTTAGGGACTTTTTAGAAGTAACTCAACACTGAACTAGAGCAGAAATTACAGTTAGTTCACCCAAAAAAATAGGCAGGTATATTTGTCACAGTCAAGCATCAGAGTAACTGAATGTAGCCATAAAGAAATGCTGTAGATTTATTATTAATTTAGTTTCACACTCACTATAAAATCTGGACAGAACAATAAAGGGCTTTCCTGGGATTGTAAAAAATGTGACAAAGATGACAAAGACAGGTGAAAAACACTTAATGGTATGAATGGATATATGTGGGTGTATCAGCCTGCAGGAAATGCTTGTTCCATTTTCCCAGGAAATCAAGAACAGAACAGCTCTGACATTACCCACTTACTCTATCTCACATTATCAGCAAATTCAAAAGTCCTATGACTGAAAGTAAACTCCAGAGAGCATCCACAGCTCCGATGAAACAAGTCAGTCGTAAAATAACCACCAAATAGTGATGACATTTTCTGAGCCATCTGGAAATCAGAATCATAAATTTATGAACAATGCAAGAGCAGATACAGTCTCTGTGGTGATTAATTGCATGCCTTGGTACAGCTATCACCTCATTAAAGAGTTATTCCAGTCTGCCAAAAAAAGTATTGATTACATTATGCTGAATATGCAGTCACCATAGAGGTCATCTTTAAATGAATAAAAAAAAAATCAATGCCTTTTATGTAATGTATTAAAGATCGTCAGAACACTAATTTGGTGAAAATAAACTCCTCTGCTTCAGAGGGAAGCTAAAAGTTGTGCACAGAGGGGAACAATTTGCTTTTCTCTGTTCTCGCCTAACATCCTTTATAAAATAAGAATAAGCTTCCTGCCTTGCCCTGTTTTTATTTGGGTTTTCCTATCAAAAGAAGCAACTAAATCTTTCTCTTTTTCCTTCTTTTCTAGCAACCTAACAGCAAACAAACCACCACCACACATATACACCCCTGCCAACTAGTAGCTGATACTCTGTTGCCTCCCTATATAAACCTTGGCATCCTAAATTTGTTCTTACAAATGATATCTTATAGCAAACAGATTTTCAAGAATCTCAGTTCTTGAAATCTTCATTCCTCATTTAACTGTAGCTAAAAATCTGCAATCTAAATCAACTTCAAAATATTTGTCAAAAAGGTTCCTCAGTTTTATGATTCATTCCAAGTGCCTGGGCAGAGGATGAGGAGGGGAGGCAGCACATGCGCATGATGCAGATTTCATTTTACCTTCTTCTACCAAACAGAACTAGCACAGACTTAGTAAGTCCTTTCTAGAGGGAAAAAGAGAGGAGAAAATCCACAGGAAAACAGGCAAAGCTTACGTTGGTGAGAGGATCATTTTCATTTTCAGTCACACAGGCCTGGAGATTCAAACTGAGGGACTTGCAGGTTACCAGGATCTTCTTTGCAGGCTTCTCCTCAAACGGCTTCAGCACTGAACATGAGCCTGGAAACTCCTTCTTCTGAGGATTCAAAGACTGAAACAAGCAAGGGGATAATCAGCTCCATATGGAAAAGGCAAGGTAATCCAAACCTAAGAAAGCTTTTAGAGATGTTTACCCTCACTGAAGGGCTTGAAAAAACTCATAAAATTGCTACTGACACCTTCATATTACCATAGTAAATTCATGTCATTATTAATTTACAGACTAGGAAGCAAAGCAGTGCCTGAGGACATGTACAACGTCAGAGGCAGCAAGAGGAGTCCAAGTCAGGTTTTCTACAACTTCAGTGCATGACCTTGCTTTTTTTTTTTTTTTTAAAAATAGCACTGCTACAGTCAGTTTGACCACAGGTTCATGTTTGAACATACTGATTCCTACTTTTCCTGTAGTCATCTTTAAGGAAATAAAGTCACCTCATTAAATCACTGACAAACATGCATTCAGCTGAAGCAATAAGATTGACTCCTATACAATAAGCAAGCTTAAAATACAAGGCAATCTGCAATTCCTAAATTTTCAACTAAGCTTTTTTCACATAGGTCACCTTTCCAAATTATTCTTCCTACTGTTTTATATCCTTGACCACTTCTGTTCTTAAACCCACTTAAAACACTATTCTAAAAATGTTTCCAAACCAAGGGCCAGTACTATTCCTGTGAGATTTTCAGTCTGCTTTAAAGTTTAGCTATAGATTGTCGACAGGTCAAGTCTATACCTTAATCTCTGCTGATCAGAGCACACTTTGCCTCCACTTCCCAGCTGAAAGTGTCTCGTTTTCACTTGCATATCCCAGCCCAGCCAGCATAAGCGAAGGCTGCACACTGGGTGGAAGTCTTGGGCATAGCCAGCTGCTTGCTGAGCACTGAACCTTGCCAAGGTCTAGGTAGTCTGCTCAGCACAGACTACCTGGGCTATAAAACTTGCAAGGAATTGGAAACAGGCTTTCCCACTTACAGCTATATCAGGATCCAAGGAGAACAGATTTAGTCGCTCTGCGTTTCGAGAGGCCTTCACTGTTTCTTCTGTTTCTGTGGTGTACTGTGGTGACAGATAATAAATTAGTTTTCTGAACATGGAAAGAAATGCAGACACAGTTGTTAAGCTTTCAAATGACCCGTTTCTGCAGTGCCTTTGAGCATTTTTTAAGGGCATATGCCCATGAGCCAGAGATTTTCAATGTGTGGTATGCTTCCAAGCAAGCCAAGAAAAGGAAAAAAGTAATAATCATATATTATACATGTTTATAATTCAAGGTCATATATGTTAAAGAATCAACTGTGTAAGATGTCAAAAGGGTGTATAACTGCACTCAAAATATTTTCAGGATTCACAACTAAGGAAAAAACACAGAAATACACATTTGTTGGGAGAAAAACAGAAAATGGGGTTAGAAATGTGTATCTCCATCTTGGAGATGCAACATGCAGGTTACAGAACTGCACGAAATATAAGGCTGGGAATCATCTCCTCATTCGTTCCCTTGTCCCAGTGGAAGACCAGCCACAAAAATTATTTCTGCCAGTTATGTGTCTAAGCTGAAAATAAATCTCCTGATAAAAACAACTCAACAGCTTTCCCAGATAATCCAGTGCTTCCCTACCCTGTCATTTAAGTTCATTTTTGTCTAGCTTGAATATTGTTTTTCCACACAAAAGTATACCCTACACATTCCTTTCCCTTTACAAACCTTTCAGTCTTTTCTTCCCAATCTAAATAGTCCCAGTTCCTCTGGTCTTTCTTTACAGCTCATAATTCCTATTCTTTTACTCTTTTGTTGGAACTGCCCAAGGAGCCCACAGCTTCCCCGGTCATCCCAGCCCAAGCCCTTCAGCAGAGCTGTTCAGGCTCTGCTCTTGCTCCCGCATCACTTTTACCGTGACACCATCCACACGACACCGCTGCACACAGTAAGCAAGGGGAAAAACAGCAGAGCGAGATCCAGAGCTCTATATTCCCATCCCACCTTCCCACCCACAGGCTGGCATGCCCAAGTAGATCCTGATGGGTTCCTGGCACAAGGTTTAGGCAAAGGTGGGATCAGATGTCACGGATTAGGGACAAATCCCTGTTACAGTCAGTATTAGCAGTAAAAAAATAGAATAGGAATGAACCATATAAAGGGCTGTGCAGGTATATTAAAATTTGCAGAACGCCTATTGTAGCCTTTTAGGCCAGCAGTAGTCTGATCTACCAGTTACGCTTTTGAGATATCCACATTAACTAAGTAGTTAATAAGTTATACATAATAGTTATATATAATGTATATTATATATAACAGTGAAGTTGTCCTTCTTTAAACAAAGTCACCAGCTGTTCAGAAAGAAGATGATTCCCAACAGGCATCATGTTTCTAATATGGTTTAAAATTACAGAACAGCCATTCATAATTCTAACAATAATCCAGTTTTAGGCATTTTTGATGTAGGTAACACTTCACACCAAGCTCGTAGAGAAAAGCATAACATCTATTACTTTTGCAAAGTCTGGGTGCAAAGTATTCTCTGCAGAATCACTCTCTTCTTGGTGGCCATCATAATCCACTGAAGCTTCTGATGCATCTTAAAAAGAAAACAATTATTCAAAAGGCTTTATTATACTTACCATTACCATACAGTCTTAAATATCAACCTCATGTTGTTTTTTTCAATCCCTTTTATTATAATCAAGTTACAAAATGCAAGAAATACACAACCCTTGTCCTCCTCAGGCTCATCCCCCACTGGTATTTACTATAACTCTGCCTCCATTTAAGCTTCCCCAACAACAAAGGGCCGGTCTCTATTCAGGGCAAGGCCTGGCACATTCACCCCAAACACCCCGGCCCACAACAAAGACTCCTTTCTTTGCGCTCTCAGCCCCTCCAGAGGCAACACCGAGAATTTATTCCAACCCCCAGACTCCACTCCCCAGCACAGGGTTCACCCTTCAAAGTCAAGGATGCCAACAGGGTTGCCCACTCTTGGAAGGGATCTAGCCTTGACTCCGGGCGCTGCAGACTATGGATCCATGCAAGCTCTGAATCAGCTCAGATTAGAAGCAGTTCAAATCCACGTTACAGTTTAAAGTACATTTGGTCCTAGAATTTTATCATGGGCTCATCATCCTAGCTGAGCAGATTTATTATGGAAGGATGAGTTACTGCCACACAAAGAATACAGTTCAACAAAGCATCCGATCCTAACTTCCAAAATGAAA
Source organism: Nothoprocta pentlandii (assembly GCA_013398315.1). NCBI lineage: Eukaryota > Metazoa > Chordata > Aves > Tinamiformes > Tinamidae > Nothoprocta > Nothoprocta pentlandii. The sequence goes on along the minus strand of VZSG01000014.1, from coordinate 2,987,849 downwards.
GCATGTTAATAAACAAACTCCCAAAAGGAAGAAATGAAAAGGCAGTAAGCTTCCACTAAAAAAGCAATATGCTGCAGCTGTTTCCTTCCATCCCTTGAAAGAAAAAAAGAAAAAGGGAAAAAAATAGCTCCAGATGCTTAAAGAAAACAAAACACTGGAAAAGGAACTCATCTGACCTCTCCTGGAGAAAACTTCTTAAAGCCTCTCAAGATGGTAATACATGAAGTACCAGCAAGATCCCCAGAGAACTGTATTTGAAGCAGCGTTGCACATGCTAAGCACAGCCACATCATTCCCACTAACTTCTCTGGGAGCAGTTTAACTTCCCCCACAGCCCTTTGGAAGTGATCTGCAGGGAATTAACTGACATTGCCAAGCGATTGCCAGAATCCTCAGAAATTTCCTCAGAAATCAATAGGTGCAGAATCCATTAGAGACCTGGGCAGTTAAAATGACTCAACAGTGAAATGGGAAGGTTCGGTTGTTTGCATTCGATTTGAAAAGCAACACAAGGTTATTCACTTGTACCGAGTTTCAGATCAGTGAGATCGGCGCTTTTCCTCTCCTGAATGGTCCCCTCTGGATTTATTTGCAGGATTTTGTTGAGAGTGAAAATCCAGTCTTCCATATCCTGCTCGTTTTCAGCTGCCAGCACAAAGTATGTGAGGTCATTCATTTTCAGCTCAAAGGCATGTTTCCTAAGCCTGTTATTCTGTTGCAACAAAAGGAAAAGAAAACACCAAGACTTATTAAAAGAAGATACTGAAAAGATAATGGATACTGAAAAGGTGGGCCTTTTTATGGTCAACTTCTGTCATGAAAATCATGAAGTCCTTTGGGAAAGGGGTGAATAAAATTTAATGAAGTGGTATAACTTTCTAATATCGTATGCTTTAGTCCTCCTATTTCTCAAAGGTTTTTCAGTGGTAGTCTTATAGAAGCAGATCTATCACTCCACTGTCCTCCTTGTTCAGATTTCAGAGATCATGCAGCTTGTCCCTTTTTACTTAATCAAAATTAAATAAATCAGTAAGCCAGTGATGTCCATTGACTATGGGCATCAGTGTCACTGTTTTCAATACTCAAAAAAACTGCAATCATCTATAATTAAGACATTGATGACACAGTTACTCCAACTACTTTCAACAGCATGGACGTCTGAAACCACTCGTGGCCACAGGGAAATGTATAGGTCCTATAAACACTGTATCCATTCAAATTAATACAGAACAGTAATTAAAATTCCAGTGAAATCTGTTTGCACCAATGTCCCAAAATGGCTTGACCAAGAGTAAGATGTTGAAGGGAGATATGTTAAGAACCTTAGGTTACTGCCTGCTTAAAACTCCAAAATATA